>VMDR010000066.1:0-494220 GCA_007922815.1 Macrotus californicus
TTTCAGCTTTAAAAAAAAAAGTTAAAACGTAAGCACTTAAGATTACAAATTACCCTCAAAATATTGCTTTACCTGCATCCTACAAGTTTCATAAATGGTATTATCCCTGTTCCGTACTAACTGTCTTTTAATTACAATTATGATATCCTATTTAACTGAGTTAAGTGGGTTTTTAAAAAAGATCTATGCCAGTCAGAGAAAGACAAATACCACATGATCTCACTTGTCTGCAGAATCTAATGAACAAAATAGAAACAGAGGCATGATGGACACATGGAACAGACTGACAGCTGTCAGAAGGGAGGGGGATCAGGGGGCTGGATGAAAGAAAGTAAAGGGATTAAGAAAAAACATATATATATATATATGTATATATATATATATAAAACACAGACACAACAGTCACAGCCATAGCGAGAGGGGAAGGGAGGTGGGGGGTAGGTAGAGTTGGGCAAAGGAGGCGGGGAACTGATAAGAAACAGACTTTGCTTGGGACGATGGGCACATAGTGCTGTGTGCAGATAATGTTTTGTTCAGTTGTACACTTGAAACCTGTATGATTCGTAAACCAATGTCACCCCAATAAATTCAAGTTTTAAAAAAAGATCTGGCTCTGGCTGGTGTGGCAACCTAGGAGTCACCAGTTTGATTCCCAGTTGGGGCACAGGCCTGGGTTGCAGGCCAGGTCCCCAGTAGGGGGCGCTCAAGAGGCAACCACACACTGATGTTTCTCTTCCTCCTTTTCTCCCTCCCTTCCTCTCTCTAAAAATAAATAAATAAAATCTTAAAAAAAAAATCTAAAATATGGGTCTGTTTTAATTTCTTTTTCTTTTCTATTTTTAACTTAATTGCTTGGGGAAAGAGAATCTAGTTTGATCTCTAATAATTGTTTTGATTTGCTTTGTGGTCAGATAGAGAAAATTTTTATAAGTACCTCTAAAAATATGCTACTTGTACACTTTTTAAAAAATCCTCACCCAAGGATATGCGTATTGATTTTAGAGAGAGTAGAAGGGGGAGAGAGAGAGAAACACCCATGTGAGAGAGAGACACGGACCAGGAACCAAACCCTCAACCTGTTGGTGTGCGGGCTGATGCTCTAGCAAACTGAGCCACCTGGCTAGGGCTATTTGTACACTTAAAAAAAAAAAAGGTATAAATGGAGGTGGGTTGGATAATATAAAAACCAACAAATTGAAGCACTTTAAACTATCCGAGGATGGAGCAATTTAATAATGAAATAGGCAGAGAAGGACTGGACATGTTGGCATTTGAGGCATGGGATGTGGTGAGGGAGAGGAAACAGAGCAGGGACAAGACTGAAGGAAGCGGTGTGACGCCGAGGAGAAGCTCATTCAGAAAAATTTTGTGGACTTTCTCCTCTTATTTAGTGGTTTCCAATCTGCAAAATGTAAACATGTGTATCTATCCCATAGGATTATTGTGGGGATTAAACAAGTTCATTCAAACACGGTAGGTGCTCAAAAATGTTAGCCATTACTATAGGATTAATATGACAAACAACATTTTCCCATGATGTCAAAAGAACTTTTTGTTGTATTTTGCCATGTATAATGCACAATTTCTGCCCAAATTTTTGAGGGAAAAATAAGGATGTGCATTATACATTGGTAGTACTAAGGGTGCACATTATACATGGGCACCACTGAGCCGTGAGTGCGCACTATACATGGAAGCGCATTATACACGGCAAAAATAGGCAATGTCTTCAGTAAAATCCCGTTTCCGATGTTAGAGACCAGGCGTTATCTTTTCCAAGTTAGTCGCTATCTGAAAGGGTCAAAGCTAAGAGGAGGCATCCTAGGAGCAGTAGCAGAAAGCATGGTTTTCTGCCATACAGATATTCTTTCATTCCCTCCTTTATTCAATCAAATATTGACTGAGTGCCCAGTAACTAAGTTCATTCTGACACAGCTCTGCAATCAGTTCTGCGTAGATGTGTGGAGAGGGTCTTAGCTACTCCACACCGATGCGCAGGGGGTCAGGTCTCTAGAGCTAGTGTCCAGGAAGACCCAATTCTTCCTTACACACCAGCAGGAGGAGGATCTTTCACAGACCGGATGCGCAGAAGGCCGGGCCCAGTGCAGATGTGCGGACGCACTCCAGATCCTGCACAAATGAGCAGAGGGGTCGCGATCTCCCGCGCAGATGTGTAAGGAAGCGCCCTGATTCTCGCACCTCCCCTGCCTGTCCCAAGGAGACCACGCAGAAGCTGGTGGACTCCGCGTTGCACTTTAGTGTCTCGCACTAAACAGGTCGGGCTGGCGCTGCCACCTTCAGCGTCTGGGACGGAGCGTCCTAGACCTGAGCGTAGGAGCCCGCAGGAGCGCTTACCCTTCGTCGATTCCCAGCCGCTGGTGTCGCCACTCTCAAACGGGTCCCTGCGCCGCAGACAGGAGCCTCGGGCCACAGGAGAGAGCGCCCCACACGGCCCTCCCTTCAACCACGCCAACCTCCGCCCGCGCCACGCTTTCAAATTTGCCGGATTGACTCATCCGCGCTTCCCATTGGTCACCGCCTGGATCGCTGATTGGCTGTTTCCTAAGTAACAAAGCACAGGTTGCTGGCAACAGTGCGCTTGCGCATTTTCTTTAACTGCTGTGTGGAGGTTTTGAAGCTGCCTCCGAGGCTGGGCGGACCAGACTGATTGGCAGAAACAAGTACGGGGTTGGAGTCCGGGGGTGCCACGGCCCATCTCTGTTTTCCCTGGGATTGTAGTCATCACCAATTGCTGCAAACAGACATCAGACCCGTTTTCAAACATGCTTTTTCTGTGGGCATCCGCTTATCTAAAAAGGGATTTTTTAGCCACTGCCCAGGGTCTCTTCTCTCCATGCGACCAACCCAAGAATGAATTTCGAGAGTAGCCTTGATGCGGAAAAGCCAGCAGAGGCAGAGAATGACGATTCCACCGTTTGGCTTTGAGCGTGGCCAGAATATCAGAGATGGATTGTTGAATATGGGGGTCGGCCCCTTAGGGCATCGTTGGGCAGCCCTGTGTCCATCCTCACAGCCGCTCGCCTCTTGGATTCTGGTGGGCCAACCTCATGCTGATTTCCGACACCGAGGTTGTGGACATCGAAGAGAATCGTGAGACCTGCTTCCACTCACTAGTAGCTGAGTGGAAGTCACTTCTGCTCTCTGAGTGTTCAGTTTTACTCATCTATAAAATAGGGCAAATATCCTGCCCTTCCTACTCACCCAGAAGAGCATGGATGAGAAAGTCCTCCAAACCCCCTGCATATGTAAAGGGACAGCTTTCTATGAATCGGATTAGGATGATATTGGTGATGGCTGCCAGCAGCCAGGCGCTCACCACTTTCATGAAATTGATCTGTCCCCACACATGAGCAGGTCGGAGGCATGCAAGAAAGCAGGAGGCAAAATTCTCGCAAAGGACCTGCCATCAAGACAGTAGAGTCACTATTTAATACCTGGTTGATTTAGCCCCAACTCTTCATTCACCTCCCTGGACCTCAGTTGCCCTCTCTGTACAATGGGATAACACTGCAGGTTTGGTGAGAATAAACTATGCAAAGATCTATTATTGTAAAGCTACCAGAAAACCAAGGTGTTCTTGCCATCTCCATCACTCAAGGGAAATGAAATTATTAAAGAATAGCTTCCAGAGGTTTGGGAGTGTGGTGGAGGGCTTGCGGTCCCCAGGAACCTCCAGAGGAACGGGTGCCTCTTGCGTCCTCTTGTAAGCCAGGCCTTGCCCTGGTCCAGCTCTGGTTCGGACAGTTAGCTGGAGGAGGTAGGTGAGTCAGGGTGAGGCAGCGAGCAGAGACTGACTCTGCTCTCAGGGGGAGGTGACAGGCAAGTTCAAGTCTGAAGGAGGAGTGGAGCTAATTTGGCAAAGGTGGCTGTTTCTTTGCTCTCAGAAGCCAAGGTAAAAGAATTTTGCAGGTGAGTCAACTGAGCCCGTGATGCTGACAGGCCTCAGGAGGGCCGGGCTGGGCCCACTTTAACCTGATAAGAACGGGTACTACTACCCTTGATCTTAGCCAAAAGGCCGAGAAGTGATTGGGCCCATTTTAGTAGACACAAAGGGAAAACCTTGGGTTCCACGCTTCAGGTGTTGATAAGAGGAAATTGATCTAGCACTGGCCCAACAAGAACGTCCAGGTTTAAAACCCAGACGTGAGGGTCAGGTGCAGAATTTTTGCCTTGTTTGGTGGCAAAAGATGTTTCTAGGCTGTTATGAGTGGGAGTGTGAAAGGCAGCAGGCTCTGTGCTCTTGTGAGCTGTGTGGATATCTCCCTATTTGTAACAGACAAGACCACCAACCCCAGGTGCTCAAGGAGGTAGAGGAGAGGCACATTCTTTCACTGCACCCTCATCACCGCGTGCACTTTGCACCTAAGTATGGCATTAGCTGTTTCAGATGTAGACTAATTTTAAAAGGACCTTGAACCAAATCCAAGACATCATTCTTGTCATCATTAAATGTGAGCCACACTTTAAGATCTGGCCTAGCACAAGCCAAGCACTATGAAGATGGAAAAGTTTTCACTCAGTTTATCAACAAAGAGGTCACAGGTGGCCTTGGCAGGAGCAGTTTTGGAGGAGTGGCAACCGCCAGAGTGACACCAGCCAGGGCAAAAAAAGAACAGGAGAGATTTAAATGATGATGGGAAGGAGCTGATACAGAGTGAGCAGTTGAAGATTAATAGAGAGGTGGGATTACCAATTAAATGAGGTCCCCAAAGATGAGAGGTGAGTGGTCAACCATCTTACTTTGTCTAGCCCGGACTAAGGGTTTTAACAGAATATGGGACTTTCAGTTTTAAAACCTGGACAGTCCTAGCCCTGGCTGGTGTGGCTCAGTGGACTGAGTGCCGGCCTTTGAACCGAAGCGGTTTGATTCCCAGCCACGGCACATGCCTGGGTTGCGGGCCAGGTCCCCAGTTGGAGGCACAAGAGGCAACCGATCAAGGTATCTCTAGCACATCAATGTTTCTCTCCCTCTTTCTCCCTCCCTTCCCCTCTCTCTAAAAATAAACATTCCTGGGCAAGCAAGGATAGATTGGTCATTCTGGTGAGGGAGCATGGGTGAACAGTACAGTATCAGTCTGCACTCTGGAAGGGGACCCAGCTCCTCCAAGGAGGCAAAGAAAAAGGAGAGGAGGGGCACAGATGCAGGGCAGTTTGTGGGTTTTATAGTGGAAGTGGGTGGAGTCTCCTTTTTGTAATGTCTAATTTCTCTAGGAGGTAGGAGATACGATCACCCATTGAAGAGTTAGCTTCGCACTTCACCTGCTGCCTTTGCTGCTGGGCCAAAACATAATAGGTACTCAGTAAAATCAGCTGAAGGAATCAATAAATGAATGGGGCAAGGGATAGATGTTACAGGCTTTGGGTACTCATAGGAGCTAGGAGCAGACTCTGAGATGGAGGTAAGTGCGCAGGAAGTTTACTGGAGAATGCTCTTAGAATTAACACCTGTGGAAGAGAAGCAAAGGAAGCGGGTTTGGGCATAACTGGGAACTCTGGAAGATTTTTCAGAGTTATCCTGAGTTTAAACCCCATGTTGATCAGTCATTGGAAACAGGCTGCCTGAGGAAGGGGCAGGACGTCAGGCTCGGCAGCTCACATCAGCAGAGGCAATCCCCGGAGGGGGCTGGTAGCCGAGAGCCATCTGCTAGCAGCACTCCCAGCAGCTGGGAGAGTAGACCCTCAGTCCTGGACGAGACCGGGCCAGGGCAGGGCAGTATCCATCCCAGGACATGGAAGTTTATGGAGAGTGTGATAAGTCTGAAATAGCTGCTATCGTGGTAGTAGAATGATTATTGTATGGCAGGCACATTAGCTACTGAGTAAGCCATTGTCCTATTTGGGGGACGTGCTCAGTATGGCCTTGGAGACAGGCAAGTCGATGACTGCTGGGGGAGTCCAGGAAGTCTTCATGGAAGAGCAGGCAAGAAACCTGAGCTTTTAATAATGAGCAGGTGTTCTGCAGGCAGCTGAAGTAGCCTAGGGTCTAGCGGACCCAACCCTGGCTCTGGGCAGGCAGGGAGAGGTCTGTAACTCTCCTGGCCTAGGCAGCTGTCCTAGTCCAGACTGGGGTTCCTTACTCAGGGAACAAAGGGGCCTGTGCCCTAGGGGCCTGGAGAGGAACCCTTGAAGTTGCTCTTCACCATCTGGCAAAAGGCAGGAGCCCCACCCCTGCACAAGCTGCCCAAGGAGCAGACTTTGTAGGAAGGGGCGTGTCTGAAGACTTAGTGGAGAAAAGACTGCTCTGGCTGGGAGGGAGTGAGATCTGACAACTTCCCCTGCTCTAGGGATTGGCCAGTCAACAGGGCTGTTCCCAGTAAGGGTAAGGCATGTGATCTTGGGTAAGTTAATTCACCTCTCTGTATCTCAGTTTTTCTCATCCGAAAAAATGGGTGTGACAATAACAATTGCCTTCTGGGGTCATTGTGAGGTTTAAATGGAATAGCACATGGTGCATAAGCTACTGTTATAACTTAGCTGTTGATACAGAGACGAGAGTACGAGAGGGTGCTATTCCTCTACCTCCACTGTTTGCTAAGCCCTTGGACAAGAAAAGAGAAAACCCTCGGCTGCCAGGGTGTTGTAAAACCTTTCCAAACATTATAGAAGTAAACAATGTAAGCGTCCACTTAGTCCAGCTCCCTCAAAAATAACCCCTCTTAACAGTTTGGGAAGCCTTCCCTGCCCCTCTGATAGCACCATGTCCTAGATGTATCTGTATGATCACTGTGGGAATCTTGAAGCTCTGGGTGGTTTCTTATCCATCTCTGGGTCCTCCATGCCAAGCTAGAGCCTGATGTGTTGGGGGTGTTTACTAACATCGAAGTGAAGCAGAGCAAATGGAAACAGGAACAGATGGGTGGGCCAGGGCCTGGGGGGTACCCTGTGCTCTCCAGACTGGAGGCTACAGAGCAGAAGGGTGGGGGAATCCGTATTGGAGACTGGACTCAGGGTACTACATTCTGAATACTTAGCTCCACATCCTGGGTACCCCAAACTAACCCATCTCCTAGTGCCCCACATTCTTTCTGGGGTTACCAGGGTGGGAGAACAACAAGGTGTCTTCATCTCTGATGATCATTATCACCATCCCAGGCATTGAAGTGCAGCCAAAGAATTGTAAAGATTTTATTTATTTACTTTTACAGAGAGGGGAAGGGAAGGAGAAAGAGAGGAGAGAAACATCAATGTATGGGAGATGGTTGCCTCCTGCACACCCCCAGCTGGGAACCTGGCCCGCAACCCAGGCATGTGCCCTGACTGGGAATCGAACAGGTGACCTTTCAGTTTGCAGGCTGGTGCTCAGTCCACTGAGCCACACCAGACAGGGCACCAAAAGAATTTTAAATCATGGGACTCAGTAGACTTGGGCTGTAATAATAACAATGCATTTGCATTTTGCTTTATAATTTACAAACAGGTCCTCACCCACTGCCTCACAACAGCCTTCAAGTAAATATATTTTTATTACCTGGCTCCATTTTATAGATGGAGAAACGGGGGCTCAGAAAGGTGTCTTTTCCTGAAACACTGAGCATGGCCAGGACCTGAGTCCAGTGCCTCTGTCTCTGCTTGTTTGCGTGTCTAGTGGGTCCTGTGGTCTCTGCTTCTAGCTACCCTGACACCTCTCTGCGTTTCCGTTTTTCCAGCTGTGTAACAGGAATTCCCATTTTGTGGCTTTGGTTCTCGATTTTGGTGGATGGGACAAATGGGTAGCGTGTGGAAAGTATGGGGATCAGGTAGCCCTCTGGCCCTTTTTTTGTCCAGTCCCCAGCTCCCACCTCTCTGTAATCCTGCCACCTCTCCCAGTTCCCAACACGTGTAGACGGCTCACTTTCACTCTCTTTACCACCTCATTTGTAGTGTTTTAAGGTTTGTTACCTGGAAGGGAGTGAGGAGCTCACACTTCCAGTTCCGATTTTCAAATATACCGTCATTGCTTGTGAAAATCACCTTATTAACAACATCTAACCTGCTACTGCCTATGGGGGCACCCGGATAAATAAATGCAGATGGAACCAGGGCTGGGGAAACAGCGCTGCTAGCTGGGGTAGTGCAGCCTCTGGACCCCTGTGGTTTTCTCCCAGCCCTGGGCAATCCTGGAACTGTTGTCAGGGTCGGTAGAACTTGAGTGAGGCCCAGAGTAGCCTTGAGCAATTGGCTGCCTTCTCTGGGGGCTCGCTTCCTGCCTCTCCCTCTGGTGCTCAGAGACCCTCCCCGAAACAGCCCCCCGTGCCTCTGCAGCCCCCCTGTCTCCTGGACGCTTGTCCGGGATTGATTCTCTGGGCAGCTCCCCCTCCGAGCAGTAAATGAAATATTGGTTACCAGGAGTGAGGCAGGAGGCAATTAACCCCTAGACCTCACCATGGTAGATGTGTTTGTAGCAAGCTGAAGTGGTGAGAGCCCCGCGCACCTGCCTGGCTTTCCTGCAAAGTCATCCAATTAGGGTGGTCCCCAGCGGTGGGCTCTTCTACCCCTCTGGTCCCCATAACCCTGGAAACCAGGGCAGCATCAGCACCCAGGGCTGGCAACTACCTAGGCACCGGATGGCCTGCAGTTCCTTGTGTGGGTGAGCTCCAGGGGCTCCTCCATCCTCATACCTCTCTGGCAGGGACATTATTCATTAATTAATCACACATCTTCCTAAAACGAAGGCAGCCTGGGGAGGCTTCTTCCTTCCTTCCTCCGGAGTAGGATCACCATTCTGCCTGTGCAATTGCCTTTCTACTACCCAGGCAGCCCTGTGCTCTAGAATGTTCCTATGCCAGAAAGGCCCCTGAGGAGGAGGGGGGACACATTCCTTACTTTCAGGGAACTTCCAGTCTGAGAGGAGCACAGCTCCTGTGCTCAGGGAGTTCCCAGTTGGATTAGGAGACACGATCTATCCTTTGGGGAACCCCCAGTTCCAGGGTCTGGTCTCAGAAAGCCCTAGTTTAATAGAAAAAGTACAATATCTATCCTCAGAGCCATTGAGAGAAAAGCCACAATCTCTGCATCCAGGAACCCCCCCCCCCAATCCCTATTCTCAGTGGAGATACTCACATTGCCCTCAACTTACTCAAAAAACACTGATTTGAGGACCCCAAGTCTGATGGAGGAGACAGAGACCTTGCCTTCAAGAAGCTTCCCATTCTGATGGTGGAAACATAGTCCTTGACCTTGGGTGTCCCAAGTCTGAGGGGAAATGACTTTGCCCTGGGGGAGCCCCTATCTGATGGAGAAGACATGTCCCCAACAGGTCCCCTTGCAGCTAGGATGCTGCTCAAGTGACAAGCAGCTGACAACTGGCACTGCTGGACACTTCTGGTGTCCTGTAAAGAAAGAGACAGTCCTTGGCTTCGGTCCAGTCTCAGCTGTGCCACAAACTTGCTGCATGACCACGGGCAAGTCACGAATTTTCTTCAGACTACGATTTCCTCATCTGCAAAATGGAGACTTCAGGCTCATCTCTCAAAATGACATGAGGATCGTCCAGTCACCAGGAAGAGAAGAAAGCCAGCCAGCCAGCCAGGCACTCACTACAGAAATGATTAACATGCTTTTTATTGTAGCAGAGGTCCTAGACCAGTGCCTGTGGCCCCTGGGGAGGATCGGGGTGCCCCCAGGTGTGGTGGCTGGGTAATTCTGGACTAATGTGGCCATTAAAAAATCACAGGGGGCTGTGGGCAGCACTGGGGGGCTGGGGGTGGGGAGCGCTGTCTAATCTAATCACTCTTCCCAAGAACATTCTCATTCCAGACCGATCTGCCAGGGGTTTTATTGGGTTTGCGGGGACCTGCAGATTTTAATCTCCAGACCCCACAGGGAAGGAACAAGTATTAAGCTAATTTTATTAAATGGCCACAGCTGGCAGTAGGGGGAAGCAGGGGCGAGAAGGGAGGATAAAGAAAGTCATTCAAGTCTACCAGCCATGACAAGGGCCCATACATGGGGCCCGACTGGAAGGGAGGCCACCCCTCTTTCCTGTCTCTCCAGCTGAGCCAGCGGGATGGGGGGTGGGGGAGGCCAGATGGAACCTTTCCCTCAATGCAGAGCCTTGGAATCTCCAAAAGGCTTACCCCAAGCTTCTGCAGGGCAAGGGTGGGAGTGAAGGGCTGAATGTGGGGGGAGGGGGGGGGCGAGCGACAGAGCCACCTCACTCCCATCCTTCCTCAGTTTTGCTTGGGAGATCCCAGGTCCTTACGAAATACAGTGTACCAGGTAAGAGCATGGTCTTTGGTTCAAATACCAGCATTTGTCTCTTCCTAGCTCTGCGACCTTGGCAAAATATTTAATCTCTCTGAGCCTCAGTTTCCTCATCATTTCAGTTAAAATAACAGTATCCCTTAAAGAGCACGAGAGCATTTCCTCACAATCCCTCACACACACACACACACACACACACACACACACCCATGAGACATTTATACAGTTCCTGTGTGGTGTCTGATACAGAGTGGGTGCTCTCTAGATATTAACAAGTGTTATTTAGAAATGCCCTAACTGTGTGACTGTCATGGCCCCAGTTACAGGAAGCGAGGGAGGCAGTGGCAGGGTGAAGAGGCTTAGTGTGCCGTCTCCAAGGAGCAGAGCTTCTTGGGTTCCAGTGCTAACCCAGGACCCGGGGACTGTCACAATAAGCAAGCTATTTAACGGTGCTGGAAGAAGAATGAAATCTACTCATCCAGCCTCCCAGGGCCCTGGGGCGACTAGAGGGGACATACCTGAAAGCATTTTTGCAAGCTTTGAAGTGATGTGTAAATAAAAGCTATTTTTACTGAGCACATACATTTGTATCTCTTTAACCCTCAGTCAAGTGAGGTAGGTCACCTGCATTTTATAGATGAGGAAACTGAGGCCCAGAGGTGAAGCGTTCAGGCCAAAGTCGACCAGCTTTCAATGAACAGCTGTCACTAAACCAGAACAGTCAGAGAGGAGCACCTTGCCCAGGATCACATATAGTGGCACTGGCTGAGAACCTGGGTCTCTCAGTCTGACCTTTGCTGTGCCTTTGGAACGCTGGTGCCACTTTCAAGGATGAAAAAATGGAATTTATGGACCATGGAGGAGAAGGCAACCGGGCTGCCTCCCATTCCCGCCACCCAGGCTCATTTAGGCCGCGGTGGGAGCTGGCACCCTTGGATCCTGGAGCGGCTCCGCCTCTGGCCCCAGCTTCCCCCAGATCCTTGGGTAGCTCCCAGCAGACCCCTTCCCACAGTCTGGAGGAGGGCAGGGTCAGGTTCCCCTCCTGCGACTCCTTCCCAGCGCACAGACCGAAACCCAGCGGGGTGGAAGTGTCTTTATTATAGCTTTGGTCAGACAGGGCGCGACTGGGGACCGGCTTTAGAGGGTGCTGAGGGGCTGTCCAGCCCCCATCCCACCCCTTCCCCAGGCAGCACCACCCCAGAGCCGGAGCGGGAGGACCGCGCATCTGAGCCCGGGAAGCCTCGCTTGGGCCGTCCGCAGGCTTGGACGGGCTGGCGGGAAGGGTGGGCAATAAACAGTCCTATTGTACAAATATACAGCGCAGGCCGAGGAGGAGCGGTCAACGCCGCCAGCCTCCTCGGGACCAGGACGGAGCGCATGGGGCCGGGCTCTGCGGCCCAGGCGGTAGTGAAGACAGGCCGGGACAGCTTATCCGGGGAGGGCCGGCAGCCGGGCCAGGCAGCGAAGAGGTGGGCGGGGGTGGGTGATCTTCTTCCCGGCAGGATGGACGGGGAACCCCGGGGGTGATCGGGACGCGGGGAGCTCAATCAGAGTAGATGATGAAGCCAGAGAACGTGCTGTATTTGTTGCTGTTGCCGCCATGTGCTTTGCCTCCGTCCAGCTTGATGAAGACCTCGTCGCCCGCGTCCAGGTGCAGGATCACGCTGTTGCTGGCGTAATCATAGTTCTGGTCTGCGTCCTGCGCAATGGCGCTGGCCCGCACCTGGGGGGGGAGGGGTGGGGGGGCAGTAGCGGAGTAGGGATGTGTGCCAGGGATCGGGGAAGAGGGAGGGAAGTGGGGTCACAGAGGGAGGGGAACTGTCAGAGGTAAGGCAACAGGGGAAGACCTGGAGGCCCTAAAAGCCCCAGCTCCAGTTCCATCAGGGCTCTCAGCCTGCTTCTCTCCCATCATCCCTACCCTCTTTTCTAATCATAACGTGTGTTTTAGGTGATTACAGAGGAGCCCTGGAATTCTAGGGCTGCTGTAATGTGAATTGGGAATCAAGGCGGAGTCTGCTTCCTTGACTTTTCTGGGTCTTACCACCTGGCCTGCTGAGAGCCTCAACAATGCCTCCAGGATGGCTCAACCTGGACCCTCTGTGCAGAGAGGAATGCTTTGGATCCCCAAGGATGGAGGGCCCTTCTTGCTCATCCTTCCTTCCTCTCTGCATTAATTGTAAGAACATCTTGCTTTTCAGCCCCATCCACCTGTTCTCATGTCAGAGGACAGACAGGGCACACCTTGGCCCCATTCGTCAGGGGACTGGACCCATGCCAGGCTGCTGGCAAGCAACCACCTTAGTCCCATGGCCTGAATTTTGGACTCGTGTCTGAAGTTCATTCTGGAGTCTGTCACACCGGAGCAGCAAGATGGAAGGCCTGGTGGTTATTTCCCCTCTGAAGACTCAGAATGGGCCTGACACTCACCTCCAAGGAGCTGCAGCTCTACCTGTGACTACTACCCCACTCAAAGAGGATTTTAGACTCCTGTCTCAGCCAGCGGTGGTGGAAAGGAAATGGGTGGGAAGAAGGGAACCCTTACATCCCTCTGTGGTCCTGTCTGGTCTGATATCCTTGCCGGTCCTTGTTTTGATGGAGGAGGGGAGGGTTAGGTAGGACAACAGGGCAAGGGGACACCAACATTTGGGTTTGAAGCTTGCCACCCTCACTTTTGCAGGCTCTGCATGTAATCAAAAGATACTGAAAGTGAGTGGTAGTAGACAAATTCCCTCCAGGCATTCCCCTTCCATGGCTGAGGCAATGGAAGGCCTGAATCACCGGACCTGGGGCCTCTTCAGGATATCCTGGGTGGTCCGTGGGAAGAGAGGAACCATCTCCAAGGTTCTGGCTTGTGTTGCGGGGAGGCTGCATCGAGTGGGGTTCACTCAGCCAGACTCCTCAACAGCCTCACTGCCTCCCCCCACACCCGGTTCCTGAAAACAGCTCCCCCAAGGGCTGGCAGTCTGAGCTGGACCAATCCAAGTTAGGGGAGGGGCCCAGCCTCCTGGGCTGGAGGCAGGACTGCAGGTCAGCGGTGCCAAAGCTGCTGACTCAGCGGCAGTGCTGCAACAGGAGGACCCCATGTATTCGCATGCAAACTGCCACTGAAAGCACAGATCCTCCCAGCCATCTTCTCCGCCCTCAGCCTCTTCTTCCCCAACCTGGAAAGGCACTGTTTGGGGGCACTTAGCTGGGAAAACTCTGTCCACGTAAAGGTGGGGGGATATCAAATGAGGGGGAGATCTCATTTGTCAAGATGTTCAGTTTCTCTGTTTAGAAAATGGATGGAGATGATCCTGCCTCACCACTGCCACCTTTATAAAAGCCTTTTGATGGTGAAGAGAAAAAATTTTTAATCTTGCTGGGGCTTTGAGCTCCTAGGAAAGAGCTCAAAGCGAGCAGCCAACTTCTGTATTGTTCCCTGGGCCCTAATCGTGGTAGTATTTATTATTATGCATGCATTTCATTATCTTTACTAATAAATTACTACTAATAACAATTATTTTTATTACTCAGATTAATTTAGCCTTAACTCATTAAAACAGTGTGCTTGTTAATAGCAAAACCCATTAGAATACAGTCATCTGTCATCGGGAATCTCCCGGTGATGTGACAGGCATCAGAACTGTTATGGTTATGTTTATTATTTATTCATCACCATGATCGTTGCTGTGATTATCCTAATTATCCATGGAGGCAGGGGGAATTTATGCCCTTCCGTGCCTAGAAGGGGAGGGATCCAGGAATGGAACCCAGGGGTTCTGATTCTCTGCCCAAGACTGGAAACAGTTGAGGCACCAGCTCTTGCTGAGGACCAAGGGAAAGTTTGGGGAATTGAAGTTGCTATGGAAGCTGGAAAGCAAGTCTGGGGCTTGTCAGGAGGGGGCGCTGTAGAATCACCTCTTCAAGGGCTACCAGGAAGGGAAACTGAGGCAGTGGTCTGACCAGGGGCCTGGAAGGGGTGGGGGAGAACCCAGGAAATGTGCCCTTGCTCCCAGGTCATCACTGGGGTCTTGGATGTTCAGGCGTGCCTCCCAAAGGCAGCTAGCCTCATCTGCAGGGGACACATGTTCACTGGGTCCCCACTGTGCCAGGCATTGTGCTCTGTGTCGTCTGAAAGGCATCGAGAGGAGAGCTGGTGGCCCCTCTCCCACTATTGGGTGAGAGACTGATCTCCAGGTAGGTCTTTATACCACAGCCCTCAATTTATATACCCCACCACCTCTCACCTCGCTCAGACTTGTATCTAAGCCCCTGCCCATTTGTAATACTCACCTTCCCGTAGGCCTTGGCCTGTCCCCACACAGTCCCCTCTCCCCCAGCCCAATTTATCGATTTCATGTTCTCCCTGACTCATCTGTGTATCTTAGAGGCAGCTTCAGGGGGCTCACCTCACCCAGGGTACCAGCCCCAACATAGAGCCACTTCCCCTGGCTCCTCAGGTTCCCCATGTCCTAATAACTAGGGCTTGGTGCCATCAGACTGTGCAGTAGTGACCCAAAGCTACCCCAGGGGAGAGGAACCTGGGGGACCCAGACAAGGACAGATAGGGGCTGCAGCACCAGGCAGGAAGGTGGTGACTTCTCTCCTCTCCATCTTGTCCAAGGAAGAGCCAGGGCACAGATGCACCTCTGCCTTCCTGAAGAAATTCTGGAGGCCTCTCTGCAGGAAGGAAGCCAGGAAGAAAAGCACAGAGGCCACGGCTGCCCCTGGTCTTGAAGGCATGGAAGGTGCAAGCTCCCCTCTTCTGTTCCCATCCATTGCCCAGCCCTGTCTTTTCCTCTGCTCACTTGAATGTCCTCTTCTACCTCTGAGCCAGTCGTTCCCTACCCTTGACCTTTTTATTTTCTCTCTAGCCACGCTCCTTCAACTTGGGGACCTAGGTTCACCATCCTCTTCCCCAACCAGGTTGGTCTGAGCCAGGGCAGGTTCCACTGTATCACTCCCTCCAGCCAATGCACTCGGGGACAAGAGCTGCCAGTTGGGCTTCCAGCCCTCCTCTCACGCAGTAACCCCCGGGGTGTGTCATTGTGCAGTCACTGCTGTCTCCGCTGCACAGACCATGGGATCCTGGAGGGCAAGCAGATTGAACCCCTGGAGCCAAGCCCCAAACCTGGCTCCTAGTAGAGACTCAACTCGAATAGGTGGAATGGTTAGTGAAATTCAATGAGTCTCTTGGCTAATCTGGAAGGAGAGGTCACCAAGGATGTGGGAGAGGGGGACATCTGCCCCCCTATTTGTCTTTTTTGGAGGAAAGGAGGGAATGGTCTGAGTAACTGTTACAATGCTGGGTGTTTGAAACCCCCAGTTAAAGCCACCTCCTTTCTTCTAGCCTGTGTGGTTCTACCTCCTTGTTGGGCTCCGGCCAATGCCCTGCCCCTGCTGAGAGGGAAGGAAGAGGCTTTGGAGTCTGTCTCACCTCCCCTCACCTTACGCAAATGCCCCTGCCCCAAGCACACACCGTGTTTGGGGCCTCCTCTTGCCTCATCTGGGTGGCCCTTCCACAGCCTCCTGAGGTGAAGCAGAGACTAGAGCCCACTGGTGGTCTGGTAAATACTTACTTCTCTCTCCAGACAAGCTAAGCCCCCAGCCCTCTGGAATCTCAGCTTGGTGCCAGCCCAAACTTTTTTTGGGAAAGGAAGAAATTCCATTGATGAAGGTGACACTGCTGTACCCCTTATTTGTGATTAATAAGGGGAATCGTGGAGCTGTCTGCAGAATGAGCCCTCGCAGGATACTGGGGCCTTCCTTTCGGTCAGGAACCAAGGACAAAGAGGAGAGATGCGGGAAGCCTGACAGACACAAGTGGGAGAGAGACACCCGAAGAACAGAGGCGGGGGTGGGGGTGGGGGGGTAGAGGTAAACCCAGGAGAGGGAAGCCAAAAACCCAGGGAGAGAGAGACAGGACTGGTAAATACAAGAAAGAGACAGACACAAGAGACAGAGAAATAGAAGAAAGGAGGGGGAGGGGGGTGCGGAAACCAGAGAAAGAAGCAGGCAGTGGGGAGAGAAGTGGTGGTGGGGGGCACTACTTACAAGCACCTGGTGGGCCAGCTTTTTGCTGACTGCCACCCGCAAGCCAGGGTCTACCTCAGGGCAATGCTGTAGTGGGAAAGGTTCCGACAGAGTCTTGGGTCTCAGTTGCAGGAGGTTCCTTCCAAACTCCCACTAGCCTAGCTTTTGTTATGGCCGGAGCAGCTCCCCTTCTTCCACAAAAATTCTTGGCCCAAGGACCACCCCCAGAGCCCCTGGGCCACAGTGATCTGGAAGCACTGGGAAGGGAGGGGTTGTCAAAAGGGAGAGGAGCTGGGGCCTGAGGCAGGGTTGGGCTGAGATGGGCCCTGGGGTAGCAGTTCTGAGAAGAGCACCACGCACTGCGGGTCCTTGTACCAAAGACCCTGCATGTGGGACGCCTTCTAGCTCCTACCTCTGGGATGGGGACAGGGAACTAAGAGTACTCTCCCACACTCCAGGAGTCAGGAGTTGCATCTGGGAAACCAAGAGGAGAGGGAGTTTTCACCTCCTCGCCCAGCCTCAGGAGGAAAAACTTTGCTCCGCCCCAGGCCACATTCCTGCTCCGTGGTACTTACACAGTGACAAGGGGCCCCGAAGTTCTGGGTTTGAAAAGGGTGTCAGATCGGCCCAGTGATTCCTTCCCAAGGATGGGGGATGTATTGCAGCTAAGGCTTTGCACACCAGGCTCCCTTTGCCTTAGTGCCCAAAACGTCTACATCTCGTCTTCCCGGCTTGCGAGTATAGCCATGCACCTGGGAGCCCACAGGGGCAGAGGCTGCCTTCTCCCATCTTGCCCCCCCCCCTCGCCAAATGTCCCGCTGGTGTCAACCAGACTCCCAGCTCTCAGATGCCTTTTCCCAAGGGTCAAGCCCCCAAGGGCCAGTCTGCGCTGCCGGGAGTCCTGCACTCCCACTAGTTCGATCTATCTCCCTCATTTCCATGCCGCGGGTGCCCAGCAGCGTCTGCCTTGGAGTCGGCGCCTAGGAATTGAGGAGTTACGGGTACCAGCCAGCCTCGACCGTCCCCCCGCATGCGATGCCTGAAGCCGGGCTGCTGTAATGTTTTCACCTGCGCCGGCCGACTCCGACTTGGTACCCACATGCCTCAGGCTCCTTGCGTTCCCTGCCCCAAGACCAACCCCATGCCCCCACTGGGCCCACCTGGCCGTTCTTGCAGAGGTCAGCCCACATACTGGTGCCGTCGCCGCCGCGCATGAGGACGTGGTAGGTGAAAAAGTAGGTGCCGGGAATGTTGCACGTAAACTTGCCGCTGGTCGCGTCGTAGTTGTTGCCTAGGTTGGTGACCACGTCGTCGAACTTGAGCACCTCGTAACCCTCATGAGGGTTCTTGAGGCCGGCGTAAAAGGCCACACGCGGCACCGTGGTGTAGGTGGCGGTGCTGATGGCGCCACTGCCCCCGGCTCCCGGCAACCCGGGAGGGCCGGTCTTGCCCGGCTCACCCTTCTCCCCTGGTGGCCCTACAGGGCCTGGAGGACCGGGATCCCCGGGGGGTCCGGGGGGCCCAGGCTTGCCTGTACGGCCCGGCTTCCCCTGGGGGCCCTGCACCAGCGTGGAGGGCGGGGGCGCGCCGCTCTGCTCACTCAGGGCGTCGCCGCCGTCGGGCCGCACGCCGGCGCCGGGGCCCCGCGCGGGGTAGGGGTCGCACACCATGCGGCAGGTGCCTAGCATCTCATAGTGGCCGTCCGGTCCGCCCGAGCTCACCAGCACGGGAATGAGCACCACCAGCACCAGCAGCATCACCACGCCCGCGGCGGCCGCCAGCAGAGTCTTCCGGCCGGCGCGGAGCCTGGGGAGCGCCGGGCCACCCGGCCGCGCCGTCGGGGCAATGGTGCCGGCGGACGGGAGGCGCGGGCGGGGAGCCCGCGCTCAAGGGCGGTCCGGCGGGGCTGCGGGCATGGGGCCGGACCCGGGGCGCCGCGCTGCGCTGGATGCGCTGCCGAGGCCAGCCGCCGGGTCCTGCCTCGCGCCTCCCTCCCGCTGCGCGGCCGGACTGAGCGCGGCAGCCGCAGCCTCCCGCCTAGCTCCTCCCGCCTCCTAGCGTGGGGGCCAACGCCCCCTCCTTCCCACCCCGCCCCTCTCCACCCGCTTCGCTCGACTCAGCGCCCGCGATGGGTAGGGCTGAAGGAGGAGCCGGCGTCTAATTGGGCCGCGGGCGTGAGGGCCCCGCCCACCTAGAGGGGGCGGGGCATAAGGGGCGGTACCGCGGAGGGGAGGATCGGAGCTGGGAGAGGCAAGGAGAGTGAGCGAGCTAGATGAGGAGGGGGCGTGAGTCTGAGAAGAGGTTCCTACAGGGAAGGGGAGAAGAGGGACCAGAGAGCGAATGGAAGAGAGGGTCCCCGGGACAGTTAGAGCCGAGGGAGACTGGGAGAGGAGAGGCCTCGAGGGTCGGTTATAAGGAAAACCAAGAGAGTCAGAAAGGCGAAAGGGGCCACGGTCTGCAGGAGGCGGAGGCGAGGGGGGCACAAAGAAAGAGATTGAGGGGAGGACGGAGAGGGGAACAGAAGGGACAAGAAAGAGGGTATGAAGGGGACATGAGGAGGCAAAAGGAAGGTGGGGAGGGGGCCATTCCGCATTCAGGACTTGAAGACCACCATCCGGGAGATCCAAGGGAGATTGCCTGCCTGTCGGGGTAACCAGGGGGCTCCCGAGTACTAACAGCAGCCGCCCTCTCCTCTTTTCTGGCTCCTGGCCGTTCCCGGACCCGCCTTCCCCGCGGAGAGGGGCAGAATCTTCTACCCCTCCTCCCCTCCTTTGACCCTTCCTCACCCAGCCAGCTCCAGGCCAGACCAGGCTGCTTTGTCCTGGGAGTGGCGGGGGTGGGGGGGGTGGGGGGGTGGGCACTTCCACCCTCCTCTGATCATTTTCCTTATCTTTTCTAGACAGGGAGAACTGGGGGCGCTAAGACAGTGGGCACCTCACATTATTTCTTCACTCTGACCAGTACACATATGTCCAGCCTCTAAATGGGAAGGTTGAGCAACACCCAGCCCCTCCTCTCCGCCCCAGCCTTCTCGGCAGCCCCCCAGTTCTTCTCTCCATCAGGTTGTATGAGACCATTTTCTTCCTCAAGTGCAGTAAAGTGTTTAGGTTGCATAAACTGAAATGTGTCTGCTTCCATAAAAATATTTGTCACATTATTTGAGGCCCAGCTCACGCTGCTTCATTGCCCTGCTTTGCCCTCCTTTATCCAGCCCACCAGGGAGGGCTCTGCCTTTTTGGAGGCCTCTGGCCACTGCTGAAGGATGATCCTCTGGCCTCTTTCCTTTCTCCTGAGAGGTCCCCTCCCAGTTCACACTCTACGCCTGCTGACCTGACCCGGGGTTCCTATGATGCCCTGGCCAAGGAGGGAGCGGAAACAATTCAGCAGACAGCATTTACTCAGGCCTTACTATGCGTGTGCCAGGCCCTGTGTTGAACGCTGCAGGTATGCAGTCATACTTGATCCTCACCCCAATCCATAGAGATAAAATCCCTCATCTTTCTCATTTTACAGAAGCTCTGGCCAATTAAGAGATTGCCCAAAGTCACACAACTAGAAACGGTAGAGTCGGGATTCAAACCCTTAGCCTGGATCCACGCCCTTCCAATCTCCACCTCTTGACGTCTCCAGGCGCCGTTCACCGGCCAAAGGGAGGAAGGTGTCAAGTGCAGGGGGCGGGGCGCTCCAGGCAGCTCGCGCTCCCTAGGCTCGGGAATAGTAGTCCTCAGCTCTCAGCTGTCAGTCGGGCCTCCTGTCCCCCACCGCGGCCTCCCCCAGTATGAGTCGCCGAAGAGCGACAGCGCTGGTGACCCGAGGGACAAGTGCGCGGTTCCTCGCATATGATTTGTATAGCCTGCACCCCCTTGGTTCGCACGCAAACAGGTCCCTCCTCCGTTTTGCGCCTGGAGCTTGTCCGCCACTCACTCCCGCCCCACCCCGCCCCGAGAAGCCCCCCCCAGAGTCCGCTTGAGAAGCCGCGGGGGGCTGCGCGAGGCCGAGGAGGGGCGGGAGCACCCACCGCCCGCGCCCGCCGGGGCGTCCAAGGCGGCCCGCCCCCCGCCCAGGGAGGACGCCTGCTCCCCTGGCGCGGTGTGGCGTCTCTGTCAGCCCAGCCGGATTCTCCCCGCTTCGCTGGAGTGGAAAATAACGGCTTCAAACTTTGCAGAGAGGAGCTGGTGCCAGCACTTTAATTAACAGCCATCTTGGCCTGTGAGCCTGGGCCACCGGTCCGCGTCTCCCGGGCTCGCTAGGCCCTGCCCAGGCCGCACCCAGGTCCCGAAGGCGGTGCACCCCCGCCGCGGCGCCGGGTGCCTCTTTCCGAGGGAGATGAGGGTCTGGCTGATGGGGGGTGGGTGCTGCCTTGTGGGGGAGGGGGTTCTCCTCAGCCTAATACCTGAGGACCCCCAGCACTCTCGCCATACCAACCCACCCCAAATTCCCCAAGCCTGGCGGTTGAAGATTCTGGAATCAGAGACCAGCCTACCAATCCCAGCTGCGGGTTTTCAGGCTAGTCGTCAACCTGCAGCGCCTCAAGTGTTCTGCTCTGCAAAAAGGGTCGTGAGGATTAAGTGAGATACAATGAATGGAAAGCCGGGGCTCGTATCTGACCCTTGCAATGTCCCCAGTAAATGGTGGTAAGAAAATTATTCCACTTCAAGGCTAAGAAGCCTGTCCACCACTTCAGGCCTTGGGTCTCCTGGTCCTGCCTTCTTCCCACAGACTGCTGTGCTTGGCACTAGCAGAAGAGGACAATGGCCTATCCTTCAAGGTTCAGAGACAGGACTAGATGAGCAAGGAAGGAACCCTGGAATTCTGGCTCCCAAGCCTCTTCCTCAACCACCTGCCAAGGTCAGGGATCTAGGTTTTCAGAAAAGGAAAGAGGTGAGCCAGGAGGGAAGGGAGGGCAGCGCTCTCTGTGGCTAGGATGCGCTCGTGCTGGGGGCTGAAGGTGCAGCTCTGCTTTCCCTCTGGTGAGTGGGGACCCCTTGCTCCTCCAGCCCCATCACTCCAGGGGTGGGAAGAGGGCACGGGTCATTTAGATGGTGTGGAGGGTGCAAGAAAGCGGGTAAGTTCTGCATTTATGTATGACTGACTTTAGGAAACTGGGCGGCTCTTCTGTGGTATGCTGGGGTTCTTTGCACAAACGTGAATGAGTGTGAATGTATCAGACTGTGTTTGTGTTCGTGTGTGTCTGGGTGTGTGAGTGGTGAAAGGGCGGGCTGTGCCCTGAGTCATCAGCTGGCAAATCCGCATTCATTTGCTCACTCAGTAAACATTTACTGAAAACACCTAGCGAGGCGTTGCCAGGTGGTGGTGGTGGTGGAGTGTCCAAAAATAAGTCAGACATAAGCAGTACCCCTGAGGAGCTCACTCTTTGGCAGGGATCACAGAAAGGAAGAAATGATACATGCTCTGATCATTATTGCAGCTAATATTATTTTTTAGCGCTTACTAAGTGCAAGATCTTGTTCTAAAGCACTTGCTGTGGATTATCTCACTTAAATGGACCAACCTATTATTAGCATGGACTGGAAACTATTACATGGCCTATGCCATTTAATATGAATAACCCCAGGAGGTAGGTTCTCTCATTTTCCCATTATATAGCTGAGGAAACTAAGTCTGGGGTGGAGGTTTGTCGTGGGTGTAATGAAGCACAGCTGGAAAACCCCCTGCTCAAAGGATTCCAACAAGACTTTACAAGGAAGGTGTCATTTTCCCATTTATCTACCCATTCATCCACCCACTTTCCTTCCATTCTGCAAACCAATAGTAAGTGACTGACCACCATATCGTTATTACCACAGGACACAGTGATGATCATGAAGAGACTTCTGACCTCACGTGGTTTATGGCCGGAACCTGGGCGATTAAACAAGCACCTGCTATCTAGATGGACAAGTAAGCTGCTTGGGAATGTGTGGGGTGCTGTAGGAGCACGCAGCTGTGTTGCCTGAATTCATCTGGAGGCAGGGAATCATGGGAAGCTTCCCGGAGGAGGTGATATTTAAGTTAAACCCTGAGGGAAGGATGGCAAGGTGAAGAGGATGGCCACCAGAGGTGGAGGGGAGAGAGAGGGAGGGAGGGCAGATGATTTCAGGCAGAGGGAACAGCATGTGCTAAGAACAAGTGTGCAGTGCTTTATGGGCTGTGACAAAGAATGTATAATTTATCCTGAAGGCAACTAGAAACTACTGAAGGGTGTTGAGTGAGTGATACAGTCAGATTTTTCAGATTAGAGAGATCACTCTGGCAGCTGCGGGGAGCAGGGATTAAAATAGAGTAAGAACGTCGTAAGGAGAAGAGGTTGGAGACAGCTGCAGTGGTCCAGGTAGGAGCTGAGAGTGTCCTGATCTGGACGGGGTGAGGGTGGGCAGGGGACTTCCAGGTTTCTGGAAAGATCTTGAAATGTTTATGAAATGAATTAAGGATGGCTGAATGTTGTTGCTTTTACCTGGGTACCGATATGTGCCAGGCACTTGACATGCTCTGTTTCTTTTTCTTTTTAAAGATTTTATTTGTTTATTTTTAGAGAGAGGGGAAAGGAGGGAACAAGAGAGGGAGAGAAACATCAATGTGTGGTTGCCTCTCATGTGACCCCCACTGGGGACCTGGCCCACAACCCAGGCAAGTGCCCTGACTGGGAATGGAACCAGCAACCCTTTGGTTTGCAGCCTGCGCTCAATCCACTGAGCCACACCAGCCAGGGCTGACATGCTCTATTTCATTTAATCCTCACTGGAAGTCTAAGAAATAAGCATGTTGGAGATGTGGAGGCTAAGGCTCAGAGAGGTTAAGTAACTTGACCAGATCACACAGCTAGCAAGAAGGAAAATCAGGATTAAATATCAGGTCTGTTTGATCTCAGGTTGGGGCTCTTTACCACTTGGCCCAGCAGGAACATACCCAGCACGGAAAGCAAGGAAAGGGAAAAAAAACAGCTTGAGTCAAGGCCAGAAGTATAAAAGGCATTTTTGGGTTTTGGTTGAAGACACTGGTCTATAGCTCTGGCTTGGGCAGGGTGGGGATCCGGGCACCAAGAAGCAGAGGCTGGCTCTCAAGCCCCAGTTAGGCTATCAACTTTCTGTGTGTGTTTGCAGAAGTCTCATCACATGTAAGGGCTTCTGTTACTTTCTCTGGGCTGGAGAATTGTCCAGGGTGGCTCTGAAAGGCTGTGATTTCATGTTAAAGAAAACTCTCCATTGACATCCATTAAAATATTTTAAATCCCTTTATGACATTTAAACTCGGACACTTCTGGATCCTCCAAGGGAAAAGCCTCCATAATTTCAGCCCCCCTTGGGGGAGAGGCATTTGGACAGAAAGTGTGGGAGAATGGAAGTCGTGTTGTGATTTGGCATGGCGGGGGGGCCGGGACACACCTCCGGGAGCTGAACCAGGCTGGGACTCAGAACTCCTGAGTCTGGCCAGGTCTCAAAGGTTAGGGAGGAACCCTTTTCAGGAGTCCCTCCCCCAACCCCATATCCTAAGGTAGAGAGTGGGGTTAGCGGGCAGAGCCCAAGTACCCAGGTCATAAGCAGGTGTTTTCATGCTCCCTCACCAGAGAACTCTGGGCCTTGTGCCTGGGGGTTCCAGAGTGATGCTCAGCTCTGGGCCGCCTCCCCCCACCCCAAATTCAGCTCCAGGGAGGCAAATCCATAAAGGCCCCTGCTGTGGGAGGGGAGACCTCATCTCGAAGGGGCCTTGTCCCCTCAGCCAAGCCTGCATCTCCCAGCTTGCATGTATAAGTAATGAGGCTCCGCAGTCCCAACAGGAACCAATATAATGGCGGGTGCGTGGGGTCAGCCTGTGAGGCAGATAGCGGACGCAGGAGTGACAGGCAGAGCAATTATGCTGAGCCTCCTGCAAAGGCGCAAAGAGAGGAGCCCGCCTGGCCAGCAAGCTCTCCACCCCCCTCTCGCAGGCTTTGACTCTTCCAACACCCTAAGCCCCCAGCCCCAACTTTCAGGCAAGGTGGGGGAAGGCAGGGAGGCAGAAGGAGAAGTGGGCAGAGGGGAGTGGAGGAGGGACTGGGGCTGGTGGGCAGCAGCTGGTTTTCCTGGGTTCTGGGGAATACACCCCCACCCCCATCCGCAGATGGGGGCATACAGGAGAAAGCCACCTTTTCCCCAGGATAACAAGGAAGGATTTGCTCTTTGTTGGAAGCCCCGTTCTTCCTAGGAAAAAAGTCTTCTCTTACACTCTCACCCCAGGAGAACTACAACTTAGGGTCTAGAAAGGTCATAGAGTCCCTTCCTTTGACAGACAGGGAAACTAAGGCTCAGAGAGGGCAAATGGCTTGTCCAAGGTCATAGGTCTATCTGAGGCAAAACCAGATGGGAGCCCTGGGGGTTCTTTTCAGGACCCCACTGGTGGGGGTCGGGGAGGGGTAAGGGGAAGACGAGCTGATTGCTCAGCCCTGGGCTAGGTGGTCTCCACAGACCCTCTGAAGTGGTAGCGGAGGGCAGGGCTCAGGGAGCGTTCTCGCAGCCGGGTGTGGGGGTCACAACTCTAGCTGCCACGGTATTTTGGGAGAGCTCAAATCAGCTGGGCTTGTGGGTGGCCCTGCCCTCCCTCTGGGTTCAGAGAGGTCTTTGAGCGCTTTAGCTCCGTACGTTTGAGGACAGCAGTGACTAGGAGATATCTCTGAGGTGACAGAGCCGGTAAAGCAGAGGTTCTTAGTAATTGTTCATTGAACCCAGCCCCCGAACAGGGCCAGCTTCAGGGAGGTGCAACCTGTGCAGCGGCAAGAGGGCCTGTGCTCAGACGGGGTCTGTGCTTGGTTTAACGCTCCGCTCTCATTGCCTTGAAATCCGCAACAATTTTGGAACAAAGGACTTCATATTTTCATTTCACGGTGAGCGCTGTAAATGACAGAGCTGGTCCTGCCCCGGAACCAGAGATGTGGTTTGTTCTTGGAGGGGCTCTCCTAGTCCCACCCTGCCCCAGCCTCATCCCAAGATGCCCCAAGAGGAGGGGAGCACAAAGCTCGAAGATGCTGGAGTTTAATGGGCTTCCTGGGGGCCTGTCTCCATCCTGCAATGGCTGACTGTGCATGTGTGGGTTTGGGGGAACTTGGCTGCTCTTTCCTGTCAGCCTGGATCTCAGCCACAGGCCTGCACTTTGCCTCTCTGTTCGTCTGTGTGCTTATCACCGACCTAGGCCAGGGGTGTGTCTGTAGGGGGTGCCAGGCCGCAGGACTCCCCGTCTCAGCTGGAGTGTCCCATCACTGTGGAGACATGGTCCCTCTGCCTACTTTCACTCCCTCCCCTGCTAGGGGCAGGAGGGGCTGGTGCAGGGGTGGGTTGGGAGGCTTAATTAGCAGCCCCAGCCCGGCAGCAGGCGGTGGGCGCAGAGCAGGCTGAATTTTCCTGCCATAGATCTGCTCTCCAGGAGAGGTCCTAGCCGGCTGGCTTAGGCTTTGGCTGGGCTATTTTAGGAATATTCTTAACTCTTCCTACACCGCTGACATCCCTGGACCTCTCTTCCAGAGCACATGCCAGCTTCAGACTGTCCTCCTGATCCCTCCTCCCAGTCTCTGCTCTTCCTTTCTGGCAGCTGAGAAGGTCACAGTTTTCTCTGGAGTTGGGCCAGTTGCCTGTCACCGAGGAAAGTTCCCATCTCAGGTCTACTGAGCCCCTTTTTTGGCCCTATCCTGTGCCCTCTCCTCCCTCCACCCCACCCCCCACTCATCAGAGCTCTGGACTAAGGAAATTAGCAGATTTCAGTGTCGCCCCAGCCCCTTCTTTCCATCTTATGAAGTTGGGGTAGTTAGCCCTATTCCTCCCAGTGAAAACAGCTAGCCTAGGCCCCCAGAAAGAAATGAAAAGCCACAGCCGTGCCTTCTACCCTCTGGCAGAACAGCGGCCCCTATCTGCCTGACTGATGCCCCAGTAGTAGTCATAGCTCCACGATGTTGTGGGGTTCTCTCTCCCTGTTTTTTTTTCCCAATCCAGGGTCTGACTTCTCAGACAAATCTAGGCCAGGATGGAGGCATCACGTGTGCAAGGCCAAGGGGTGTCCCACTGGGGGCCAGGAGGGTCCAGCATTAATAAGTCTGAAATTCTAGGCCGGATAGGGGAGAAGATCTCAGTTCCCTTGATGTCCCGGGTTTCTGTGTGCATGCTGGGCCTGCCTGAGCTGGGAGGGCCAGGACACCCAGGACCTCGGTGGCATCCCTCAGGCACATGCTTTTTGGGACTGGGAGTTGGAAGCTGCTACCAAGTGCAATTGGAAAACTTAACCGATGACTCCACAAAAATGCCCAACGGCTGGCGGTGTGTGTGACACCGAGGTGGGCGCTCAGTACAGAGGATCAATAATCAATAATTAATCTCTGTCTGAGAAGGTTCACCAGGTGGTGTGGGCCACAGTGTTGATGGACTGGGACAAGTGAGCCCTTCCCCCCGGACCCACCTAACTCCCCCTCCTCCAGGTTCCCCCAACCAGCACAGCTCCAGGAGCGACAGGGCTGGCTGGGAGTGGAGGGTGAAGCCGGATGAAAATGCTCTAGTTCCCCTCGGGGATTACAGAGGGGCTCTTGCAATGGAGGTCACTGAGCTGCAAGTCCTCCAGCCTCCAGTTTAGAAAGATTCAGATGGATTTAGCAAGGTGTCCTGGGGAAGATTTTGCTTTCAGATAGTACCCTCTAGGGACTCAGGGAGAATTCTTGGTGTCTTTTAAAAAGTAAGAAGACCCCTCCCTTTACTCCTAATTGAGAGACATGATAAGAGGCAAGAGGTTGGCTGTGAAGGACACCCATCCCCATCAGGTAGGGATGGTGCAGGCTTCCTGAGGCAGAGGCCTGGACGAGGGGCTTTTTGGCTCCACGGTGTCCATGAGGACACACTGGGGAACACGGGCAAGCCCTTGGCCACACGAGGAGATGAACCCAGGCGTCCTGGACCCCTGCCTCTCTGCTGCAGCCCTGCCGTTTGTTCCCTCCCCCGCATTCCCTCCCCATCAGCTTCCCAGCCTGGAGCCCCAGCTGGCAACGATGTCTTGCTCCTCGGCAGCTGGAATTTGTAAATATTTATAGGAACACGGAACAGATCAGTAGCTGACAGGCCCAGGGAGCAGACAGGGGCCCGGCCCAGAGCTCAGCAGCTTTGTTCTCCCTTCCCCACAACCTGACCTAATTTGGGGAGCCCAGGATGACAGAGACGGGGGTAATCAAGCAGGGGATGGGGCCGGCAGGATCCACATTCAGAAACACAAGCTCAAAGGATGCGTGTGTCCCTCTGCTCCGCCTCTATACTCAGTCACACCCCAATGCCACACTGACCCTGCCCTCACATACATTCTTTCAACGCTCGTGTACACTCACTATCACACGCATGCATGTCTACACACGTTTTCCAACTTCCACATCCACATCGATGCTCACTCTCATGCTCACCCTCTTTGCACACATACCGGCTCACTCACAAACCCACTGGAGTCCCAGGTCCCTGCCACTCCCCACAGGTCTTAATCACAGGCCTGGGAGGAAACCTCCTGTTTCCTGTCTGAGGCGGGGGTGTGTAGGGAGCAGGGGGGAGTCGGCGCTGAGGTCAGGGGGCAAGGAAGAAAGGGGAAGAAGGAGTGGATGAAGGGGTGGACCAAGAGCCATTCAGAGCTTATAGCAGCCCAGAATGGAAGCAAGACAGAGACAAAGGAAAGGCAAGGAAATGGAGACTGACAAGAGTCAAGGCAGATAGAGCAGGAGCTGGGGACAGAGGGACCCCCCTAACACTGAAGAGCTGTCACATTGCTGCTCCAGTGGCCTGGGAGACCAGCAGCAACCCCGCAGATGGAGCCTCTCCCCTCTGGATCTTGTCACTGTGGCTTTGCTTTGCCGCTTGGGCAGCCGGGAGTGGTGACAAGCAGGGAAGACAGTGCCCAGGGCAGCTGGCTGTTCTACTCTGGCCCAGCTGATAACTCACCCATCAGTGCCCATCTTGTCACCCACAGGGGCCCAGATGAGACCAGTGACCAGCCTGGCAGCCCTTGCCTCACAAAACCACAGCAGCGGGGGGAGAGGCAACTGAACCGCCTTTCCTGAAAGGTTGACAGCGCCACCAGACCTGGCCCAGACCCCTGGCCTCTGGAGCTGGCCTTGGGAACCATGGGTTACCTCCTTGCTCCCAGACACCCAGGACCCACCGGACATGGCCCAGAACCAGCGCCTGCGGCAGGGCTTGAGGAGGGGGTTGGGGAAGAAAGCCGCTGTGAGAAACTAAACACGTTTTGGCATGAACTTTTTATTTCATCTCCTTTACTATGCACAAGAATGATGTCCTCACAGCCTGTATCCCTGGATGCTGAGTCAAATCATCGTTCTCCTCACCTGAGGTCTGTCTCAGGGTATTCGTCCTGGCGTGCCAATCAGCCTGTGCTC
Source organism: Macrotus californicus (assembly GCA_007922815.1). Taxonomy (NCBI): domain Eukaryota; kingdom Metazoa; phylum Chordata; class Mammalia; order Chiroptera; family Phyllostomidae; genus Macrotus; species Macrotus californicus. Next base: position 28,598 of record VMDR010000066.1, read on the forward strand.
TGTAATTTCGGAACCACCATTTCTATGAAATCAGAAAGGCAAACAAATAACAATAATAACAAGCAGGGGAAATTGCATCGACTGCTGTTTTCCTGTTTGCTCGTTTGTTTTTAGTCAGTGCAGCTTTCCGCCCGTGTGCTGATTGATTCATGCCTTCACAGGTTCATTCATGAATTTACTCAACAGCCCTCACTCAGCCAGGTGCCGGGCCCTGTGCCGTGTCCTGGGAGCCGGTGCGAAAGCCAGACGAGGTTCTTACCTGCACAGTGTTAAGAGTGGGTGGAAGAAGACAAATGCACGACAAAGCGTGACGCCCCCCAGGGGACAGGGAAGCACCGTCTGGGTGCCCTGCCTTGGCGGGATCCAGATGTCCTGCTCTTTCAGCTGAATGCCCGAAACTGGTACAGAAGCCCTCCCTTGTCCCGGGATCAACATTTCCTCCTCACCCGCCTCCTGCCTCTGCAGGTCTGCCCTCCCGGGCAGCCAGGCAAGCTGAGAATGGGGGAAAGAGTGTGAATGTGAATCCAGAATCTCAGCTTGGATACTCACTGGCTGGTGACTTCAGGCAAATCACTCATCTTTCCAAGTCATAATTTCCTTCTCTGTTAAAAAGCAGTAACTGGACCTGGCTGGTGTGGCTCAGCGGACTGAGTGCCAGCCTTCAAACTGAAAGGTCACCTGCTCGATTCCCAGTCAGGGCAACATGCCTGGGTTGCGGGCCAGGTCTCCAGTTGGGGGTGTGCCAGAGGCAACCACACATTGTTGTTCTCTCCCTCTCTTTCTCTCTTCTTTTCCTTCTGTCTAAAAATAAATAAATAAAATCCTTAAATTAAAAAAAAAATACAGTAACTAATACCCATCACAGCAATATCATCAGCATCAAATGAGGTTAAGTATGTAAACATGGTGTCTGGCACATAGTAGGGCCTCAACTCATGCTAGCCCCTTCCCTGCCCCTTTGCCCATGGTATACACTGAATCTCTCCTCACTGGCAGGGGGAGAGAGCTTGGGGGCAATCTGGGGTGCAGGAGGACCCAGCATTCCATACACCATAAATCTGCTCCATGTCTTCCTCCCAAGAAGTCTGGTTTTGCTCTGCGGGGAGCCTCTTATTTGGGAGGAAGAGGATGGAAAGGTCTGGCTTTGCCTCCTGGACCACCTGAACATTCTAGAGGAGCATTCCTTTTCTTCACCATTTCCTTACCCTGTGGCTGTCAAGTTTAAAAAAGCACTAGTGTGTGTGTGTGTGTGTGTGTGTGTGTTGGTTGTGAGGTGGTGATGATGGTGATTAGGATGGTGATGACAGTGGTGGTGATGGCGGTGATGGTGATGGTGCTGGTGCTGGTGGAGGTGGTTGCAATGGCGGAGTTGATGATGGTATTGGTGGTAGTTAGTGGAGGTGGGAATAGTGGAAGGAATAGGTCATTTCACGACCCTATGCTCAGATTCTGAGCACTAGAAGAGAACTCAGTTCCAGGTCATCCCCAGGCAGCCTGTGATGCTTGCTTTATTTCCACAGCAGTCCATGGGGACTATTGTCTCCTCTTGCAGATAAAGACACTGAGGCCAGAGATAACAAGTGACCTGGCTCAAGCTCGGAAGACATGGAGAGACACTTAAACCCTGGGTCCTTTGACTCCTAGCCCCACGTTTCTTCTCTGTGCCATGAAGCCGGCCACATGTCACAGCAGAGAACATGGTGGCCCATGGAGGTTAATTGATCTGCCCAAGGTCATGCAGCGACTGGAACTAGAGCCTAGCTATTTTCTCTGCACTTCTAGGTCTCAGCAGCCTTCCCGTCACCAGGGGCTGGGTCTCACTGGGGAGAACACCAGTGCGTTACCCCGCGCAGCCCTTTCAGAGGCCCAGAGCTCAGGTCTTTCCAGGCCCCTGGGCAGGCTCTGTATCTGCTGTCCCCCCGGACCCTGTACACTGTCAACTCTAGTCTCCTCCAGCCTCAGAGTGAGAGTGACAGACACCCAGCTGCTGCCTGACCCATTGCACTTGACATCCCCGCCCCCAGATCCCGGGGCCTGCGCACCACGCTGCAGCAGCTCTGACTGGCACCGAGGAGGAGAGACAGGGGCGGGCACGCTCTACCCTCCTCCCAGTCTGAACTCTGAGATGGGGAGTCTCATCATCGTTTTCTGGTGCAGGATCTTAGTCTCTTATTCAAAAATATGATTAGCTCTACCTTGGCACCCCCGCCCCCACCAGGAGTTAGTGAAAAAGGGAAGAGAGAAAGAATTGCTCCCCGGCTACATGTCCTCTACAGACTTCCTCTGCCAGGAGGGCTCCTAGACGCATCCCACATGGCTCCACTCTCTCCGACCCCTCCGACTGTCCCCTTCATCTCAAACCGTGTGCTGACTCTCAGTCTGAGTCATGGTGACCACGATGGTGGAGGTGGTAATGGTTCGTGGTGACAGAAATGGTGGTGATGACAGTGACAGGGGTGAGGGTGGTCACGACAACTGTCATGGTAGTAAAAGCAGTAGTAAAGGCCCCTGGCTGGGCGGCTCAGTTGGTTGGAGCTTCATCCCGTGCACCAAAAGGCCGCAGGTTCGATTCTTGGTCAAGGCACATACCTAGGCTGCAGGTTTGATCCCTGGTTGGGGCGCGTGCAGGAGGCAACTAATCGATGTTTCTCTCTCACACTGATGTTTCTCTCTCCCCCTTTGTCTCTCTCTAACGTCAATAGTAGAAGGTGTCCTTGGGTGAGGATCAGTAGTAACGGAGGTGATGTTGGTGATGGTGGTGATGGTGGAGGTGGTAGTGATGGTGGGGGGGACCGTGTCTCTTGGATGATCAGAGTAAGGTCGGGCTTCCTGGAGGGAGGAAAGTTGGCTGGTCACTCCCGTCCTCTACATCTGCTCTCACCTCTTTAATCGTAGCTACTATTTACTGAGTGCCACCCAGAAAACAGGTGTGTGCTTGGTACTTTATATGTAATAACTCACGTAACCCTCCCAACAATCCTATGAGGCAGGTACTAAAGTTTTAGAGATGAGACAGCTGAGGCACAGAGAGGTTAAGTCACTTGCCCAAGGTCACACAGCTAGCCAATAGCAGAGGCGAGACTCAGCCACATCCCCACACCACAGTCTCGACGCCTGCCCTCCCGTCTGTCACCTGCGCAGAGCTCTACGCAGGAGGGAGAGCTGTCCTGTAAGTGTGTGTGTGCGCGCGCATGGAGGGGGTGCCTTTCGGGGACTCCACGGTCATGGGGTTTCCATGGCCAGGCCCGGCCATTCAGACGATCTCCGTGCCTCCACCTCTCTCAGGAGCTCTGACAAGGAAGATGAGGACCATGGGTGTGGGGAATGGGCTCAATTCCACCAGATGATGCTCACAGAGTTGGGGAGTGTGGGGGTGCTCTGCCTGACCCAGGCGGGGCCCTCACCCCAGCGCCTGGCCAGGATCCCTGCCCTTGGGAGTTCCGTCTGCCAGCCGCCCCCCTCCCAGGATCTCATTATACCCCTAAGAGAAGCTGACAACCTCGATATCTCAGTTTGCAAATATAGTTTATTCCTTCAATAAAGCCGCCTGCACAGGGGAATGTTTAAGCCCGCTCTCCCCCGAGATCCACATTTGAATTTCTAAAGTCTTTAGTCGGCTCCTCCAATGGGGCAGCTGGGTAATGAAAACGCAGCGGCTTATAGCAGGGGATTCATTTCCTGTCCTGTCTGATCTCAGCTGCCTGCCCCAGTGGCCCAGCCGCTGGAAAGAAGAACCACTGGCTACCTGGATGCTGGGGGGGTGAAGGGGCAGGGAAGTCTTGACTTGGGCCTGAGCCTTTGGGGACCTTCAGGTTCTGTATGCCCAGGGGCCCCTAGACACCATCCCTTAGGCCGGGTGCTCCCCCAGAGGCCCAGCCCACCAATCCCTGGGGATGAGGCCTCCCCACCCAGGTTGAACCCCCTCACTCCAGGGCAGCCCCTATCGCAGGACCCCATGGGAGTCTCTAATTAAAGGACTGGCACGCCCCTCAGGGACTCATTAGGCCCACTGTGCAGAGAACATTTAATCATTGCTCAGAGCATCGATTGGAAAATCAATTTCTTTGTCTCTCTGAACGCGCACGCGGTGCTGGAGAAGTGGGGGAGCGCTGACCTCCTTCTGCTGCCATGTAAAGTGCTGCACATTTAATCAGGGAACAGAAATCAATTAGCCACTTACGAGGTTGGCTTTAGTTACCGAGTCGGCAGGGCCCGCGCCCCGGCTCAGCCACCAACAGAAGTGAATCTCCTCACACTCCACGTGGCAGGCCGCCCCCAGTCATCCCACCAGCTCTCTGGGGGTCCCCTCCCCATGCTGGGCACCTGTCATCCATACAGGCCCCCTAAGAACCTCAGGGAAGTCCTGGGAAGGCCCCCCAAACCCTACACTCACAGGCACAGTCTCCCTGGATGACCCCCTACCCCAGACTCTGAGAACCACATGGAGATCCAACAGAGGCCCATTCAAACCTCAGCTTTGCTTCCTGCTGATTTCTGTTTTGTCTGGGAGGCTTCTTAATCACAAAACGGGAATAATAACAATACCCGCCTCACTAGAGCGGGGTGAAAACTCAGCGGCATCATCTAAAGTGCCCAATGAAAGAGCTGAAGCTCAAGGCAGAGAGAACTTGGCGCTCACACCAGCGGGGTGGTCCTTCCTCCCCGCCCCACAGTCAGTCAGGTCAGATAAGGGACAGTGTGGGTGTGAGCCGGGGGCTCTGGCCTCTTGCTCCCCTTCCCTTCACGACAGGGAAGGTGGGCCCACCGCCTCCCTCACCTGTCCCATTTCCCCATCACCTACTGGGGGCTTGACTCCAAGTCACCTCTGCACCCATCTCCCCTTTCTATCTGTGTGCCCCCGCCCAGCCACACCTTCTGGCTGCTCCTTCACCTGTGAGGATGCGCCCCGCCCCCGCACCCCCAGGCCCACCCCACTCAGCTCCAGGGATACAGGCTTCCCAGTGACGTTTCCCACACCCGGAGTTACACACACCCAATTACACAGAGTTGTATGCCGTCTGCATGCCCCGTTACACACCGCCTCACAGACTTTCCCCCTCGGGGACAGTCACGGGGCTCTCAGTCCTAGCACACACCCCCTTCCTCACACACAGCTGCCCCCACTGCAGCTTGTAGGCGCAGACACCTTGATCCCGGTGCCCCACTCAGGGGAGCATCCAGGCCCGCCCATGGCCCCCCACGCCGCCGAGTTGCACACTGGTGGCACATGCACTCACACATGCGCACGCACGCCTGCTCTGTAATAATATTAGACATGCCATTTCTTCTGCATGACAGTTCCAGTGGAGATGCTCAGAGCTGTCACTTGGATGAAAAATAATGCATAATCCTCGTCTTCCTTCCCTCCCTTCCCTTTCTTTCTTCCCTGTTTAATGAGCTCCTAAAAATATTCCTTGCTGTCTCGCCAAGGCTGTGGGCTACGTATGAGTCAAACCTCCCTACCCCCTTCCATCCCTGTTCTTTCCCTCAGCCCCTGAGTGGGCCGCAGGATGAAGGGTCACAGCCATGCCAGGCCAGGCAGGAGGGCTCTTCCCCAGGCCTTCAAAGATCTCTGACTCCTCCTCTCCCCTGCCCTGGCTGGCCCACCTGAGCTGGGGATGAGAGGCGGATGAGGCCCTGGTGGGAGCAGGAAGGCAGAAGCCCCTTCTCAGGTTCCTGACCACCCGTGGCCACACCCTCCTCAACTCCTGATCAGTTCCACAGGAACTGGCCCATGCATCGTCCCTCCCACCTCAGGAGGGAGTTAGCCAAGGTCCCTCCTTCACCTCCTCGCACAGCTGTGCTTCATTCTGCCCCCCAAACTCAGAGAAGAAGGGCTTTCCTAACCTCCCAGCTTTTACTAGATAGCTCTGCTGGGAAAACTGCAGTTGTCACAGCTTCCTCCAATTCACCCTGCAAGCCCCAGATCTGAGTCACCTCCTCCCTGAAGCCTCCCTAATTCACACAGAAGTAGATATTTGTTCACTGTACATGTGGACGCACTTTAATAACATTAAATTTACTGAGGAGAGGCAATCACACGTCGTGCCTGGTGGGACTTTTGTCTCTCTGTGGGACTCTTCACCCTGTGTTTTGTTTCCTTATTTACGTGGGTCACTCCCACCATATCTGAGCTCCTTAGGCTGGGAAACCAGCTTGCCCCCTTGGATGGATGGATGGATGGATGGATGGATGGATGGATGGATGGATGGATGGATGGGTGGATGGGTGGATGGGTGGATGGGTGGATGGGCGGATGGATGGATGGATGGATGGATGGATGGATAGATGGGTGGATGGATGGATGGATGGTGCTACAGAGGGAAGAGCTCAGGGTCCTGAGTCAGGGCCTAAATGTCCACCCCATTCCTGTGACATTCACTATGACTTTGGGAAGCCAAAAGCCCCTCTCTGGGCCTTCATTTCCCCATCTGTAAAGTGGGAGGGCTGGGCCAGGTGGTGTCTGAGGTCTGTTGCAGCCCCCCGCCCTTGCAATCCTCCTTCTGCCATTCCCCACCCTGTCAGAGGGAATAAACTTGTCTATATTATCTAATGCCCCCTCTACCATGAGCAGGGGTTGGGGCACTGCGGTGAGTGCCGCTTAGACCTCTCCGCACAGCGGTCAGGCCTTTATTTTCCCAGCCTTCCCTCTGCCTCCCACCTTGCCTATATCTACTTCTCTGCTCCTTTCTCCTCAATTCCTCTTCCCTGTCTTCCTTTTGTTCTCTGTCTCTTCTCTGGCTTTTTCTGTCCTGCATCCTACCCGTTAGTAGCTCAGAGCAAGTGCCCTCCCCACCTCTCTTCCTCAGCCTTCCCTTCCCCCTATCCCACCTGCTTTGGGAGCCCCCCCCCCCCTCCACGGGCCTCCCCATCTCCTCCCAGCAGCTCCAGTCCCGAAAGGTTAAGCTAATAGCAGCTCCTCTCCCAGCTGCTCTTGTTTGCTCTACATAATTGCAGGAAAGTGGACTGGGAGGTGGGCTCACTGAATGATAGCGGGTGTGTAGGGAGGGGGCCTGGGGAAGGTGGCACAGAAGTGGGACGACAGGCTGCATGGGGCTGACCATATGGGATGAGAACTGGGCAGAAGGCCCAGCTGCGGCGGAGCTGCCCGGAGAAGCAGGAATGGGGTCCAGAGAAGAGTTATCAGAGACATTCCTACTCCCGGGAAGAAAGTAGCAATAACAGCCCTAAGTGACATTTGTCAAGCATGTAGCATGTGCCAGGTCCTGTACCAAGCACTTCACTGGCTTCAACTCATGACCTTCACACCAGCCGCAAGATGCAGGTTTAGCGCTTGTGCCCATTTTACAGGAAACCGAGGCTTCAGGAGGTAAAATCATTTCCTGAGGTCACATGCTGTTCCATGGCAGAGCCTCAAACAGAGTCTGCTCTTATTCATTCCTTGGGCTCAGAGATCAGCGTTTGCAAGGACCTGGGAGGCTCTGAGTTCCGACCAACTCCTCGCCCAGAGGAGAAAGCGGCTTGTCCAAAGTCACGGAGGAAGTTATTGCCACAACTGGGCCGAGGGTTCAGGTCTGATGCAGAGAGAGGGCTTTGCTCCCCTTCTGAGCCTCATCCCCTCGGAGACTTTCTGCACAAGATGCATGGGGGAGAGGCGACGAGGCAGACAAGATGGGCCATCGGGGCAGAGGGTATGGAGCCGAGTGGGCAGGTGTTCACAGTGGAGGGGGAACACCTCTTCTGTGCCAGGGAGCGGCAGCTCTGGGCTCCTGCCGGTGTGAGTATCTTCAATAATTCATCAGGGACAGAGCAGAGCCCGGAGCAGCGAGGGGAGGTAGGGTGGGGAATGTCACAGCCATTGGCAGTGAATTTAGGCCAGCACCAGAAAGTCAGAGGTAGGAAGTCAGCATGCCTGTGTCCTCAGACCAAGCCCCCTCCGCTGCAGACTTGGAGCCACGCTGGCCACCTCCCGTTTCCGGTCTGGGGTGCCGGATATCTGCTCCCATCAGGACAACCTGCCTCTTGTTTTCCTCCCAAGGGATGGATACTCCTGGGGAAGGCATTCTTTTCCCCTGTAGACCTGGGGGCTCCACAAGGCAGAGGCTGTGTCTGTACCCTCAGACTGGGGCACCCAGGGCAGAGACTGAGCCTCTCCCATCAGATTATCCCTCTTCCAGCCTCCGCCCTGTGATCATAGGGTCCCAGCAGCTCTAACATTGGCTCCATCCTGAGCCATCCCTGGCCCCACCTCACAGCAGTCCCCACCAAACTCCCCTTGCAGTGACCTGCTGGGAGGGATGCAGCTCTGCCCCAGTTTCCACTCTTCCTTCTGCCTGGCCCCTTAGTGACGGTCGGCACAGCACCACTCCCTGCCCTTTCCCTGCATGCTGAGCGTCCGCATGTCCCTGGTTGGTTATGGCCATTTCTCACCATTCACACCACTGTTGGGACAATCCAGGAGCAGAGTGGTGAGAGGGGGTGACTAAGAGGCCATCTTTCTTGAGAGAGGGGTCTTTCAAACTCTGCTTGGACACTCTCAGTTCAGGAAACTCGGTGTCCTTGGAAGTAGGGAAGCTCTCGTGGAAAACGACGTGCTTTCTAGAGAAACCGTCCTCACTGGAAGCCAAAATTCGTCTTCTGTGACTGCCCCATGCAAGCCTGATGCTTTCTGCACACTTACCTGCAAGTCTTCAGCTTTCCCAGAGCTAGGAGGCTCCAATCAGGAGCTGCAGCCCACAGCCTACTGCGGGTCCCCTGACACCCACACCTGCAGCTCATTGTTCGCCTTGGTGCACACCCCTACCTCTCATCAACACTGGAGGGGGCTGCTGGGAAGGGCAAAGTGAGCAGATGGGGATCAATCGATCAGTGAGCATCCTGACCTTGGGGCCCACAGCCCCTGTGGGGTTTTGCTGCATCCCCAAGCATTTCAGCTCCCTGCCCACCCCACCCCCTATGCCCCATGCATCACTTCTAGGGGCACGGGGGCTGCATCTGCCACCATATCCCAAAGGGTCAAGCCCTAGGACAGCTTTGCTCTGACGGAATGTAGCCTGGGAGCAGAGGAAGCCCTGGGGCAGGACACCAAGGACTGTTTTTGAGCTCAGAACTGCTTGAGTCTCATGAGGCACCACGCAGAGTGGGAAAAGGGGTGCCATGCTTTCAGGGTGTGGGGACTGATCACTTTATCCCAGCCTCCAAATGCTGACTACTCAACCTCTTCCTCTTAGTGCTGACTGGCCAAGTGACCATCCCCTGCAGTACTGACCCCCAGCACCCCAGCTCCAGCCTCCCAGCACTGTTGGCCCGTGCCCAACCATCAAACGGCCGTGACCTATCACTAACCAGCCACACCTGATAGCACAATATCAATGTGCTAATGAACCCTCTCAATACTGGTCACCCATCACCAACATCTCTACGCCAACATACAGAAATGACCCTCAGTACAGATCTTCCCAAGCTGGCCACCCCAAATTAATTACCCCAAACTACCCACCACTGGTCGTCTGAGATTCTACCCAACCAGGAGCCCCCTCCCCAATCACAATCACCTGTCGCTTTCCACTGGGCCCTGTGTGACCCCTCAGCTGTCTGCTGGCCACAGCTGGACTGCCCTGACCCTGACCGGGCACTAACCTGAACTCCCACCAGCTCCTGGGACCTGTCTGCTCAGCCAGTGGTGGAGCTATTGGCTCTCCAGCCTCCTCCCTCTCCATCTGATCAGGCCCGAAGGACTCGTGCAGCTGGTACTGACCAGCTGAGTAGAGTTTGGCTGGGGAGGGCCTTCCTCACCGTCCCAGGGCTGTTCTCAGAGAAGCCTGGCTGCTGCTTGCTGGCCGCCTCCATCACCCCCCACCCCAGACAAGGGTGTTAATTACTAGCAGTGACGGTTATGCAGGGTTGTGGCTCTGGGCTGGGTTGATCTCACAGGGACGCAAGTTAGCAGTAGGTAGAAAGAGGTGCCTCTCCCTGCCCAGTCCCTTCCAAGAACCAGGGTTCAAGGTGAAGTAGTTAAGGAAAGGCTTCAAGAGGGGGCAGAGGATAGGGTGGACTGGGTCTAGGGGCCCAGTGAATAGAGAACACTCTGTCCCTGGGTGCTCTGGCCCAGCCTTGGCCTAAGGGGCGGAGGCTCTCTGTCTACCCACATTCTCTGTGGAGCCCGTCTGGGGACCTGCATGGGCTGGCTGTGATCTCTTGCCTGCTGCCAACCCTGGAGCCGGGGCCCGGCAACCCCATACCCTAGTGGGAAACTGGTTCCTGGATTTGACTCTGACATGTGTGTCCGTCATCAAGTTTCCCCATAATTCCAATGAGGGATGCTGCCATTCTAACTGCCCTGAGCAGGGATCTCTGGGCTCCTTCCCTCCTTTCTGGGGCCCTGCCACAGCTCTGGTAACTTGTCCTGAGCTTGTTGGCCTGACTTCCAGAGTCTGGACCCTTTTCCTGCTCTCTAGCCCCACCTTGGGGATCCAAGGAGAGTTACCATCTGCCCCAGTGGTGGACCAGAGGACCCTCACACCAGGGCATGAAGTGGGGATAGGCTCAGGGGCTGGAAAGCTGTCCAGGGCCCTCTGGCTCCAGACAGAGGACAGATTGGGGGAAGCACAGGGGCTCTGGGAGATGAAGGAATTGGAGCTGAAGGGGATGGGAGGCAGACTAGGAGCTGAGACACCTTTGATCCCTTCTGCCTGCCACGCCCTGAGAGCAGGGCAGAAACTCTTAGTGACGACACAAGGACGGCCCGTCATCGCTACAACGTCCTGGGCTGGTGGGAAGATGAGGTGCTGCTGAGGTTCCTTCCAGCTGCAGGTGTCTCAGAGGCCGTGAGTCTGAGGCTGACCAGGCAGCAGCCATGGGCCATGCTGTCTAGTGCTGTGACGAGGGTGACAGGGATGGTTAAGACAGGGCTCCTGATGGCCGGGCCCTTGCTGTCCAGTGGAGGAGGTGGGATTGTCACCCAAGAAGCCACAGGACATCCAGAGCATTCACTGAGCCTCCCCTTGTAGACATTCACATGCACACACACACACACACACTCTCAAGGAGATGGCAAGAGTGCGAGGCGGCTCTGTGGAACAGACCTCAGGAGGTCAACCCCAGAAGGCTGTCGACAGCTAGGAAGGAGTTATTCTGGATCTTCAGCATCGCACAGGATGTGGATTCACGGAGAGGAGATGGAGAAGGCATTCCAGGCAGAGGGAGCCACCTGGAAAAAAACGTGGAGGGGAGAATATGGGGGGCCTGAGAGACAGACACGCGCCAGCTCCAAGGAGCCCGAGTGCAGGCGGGATGGGGAAGAGGCTGAAGAGGCGGTGGTTAGCGACCTCTCTTTCAGGGCCTGAAGGGTGCGTTCTGATCCCCAGATCTCAGGGTATGGTGTGATTGGCTGTGCCTACTTAAGCGCCTGATGGGGCAGGGTGTTTTCGGTCTGGGTCACCCTGGAAAAGCAGGTGTTTTGAGTAGCTGAGCCTTTTCCTCTTGTGTTTTTCCCAGATGCAGGCCAATCAGTTAGCTTCTGGGGTCATCTTCCGGGAACCTGCCTCCCTAGGGGCGGATGGATTGAGGGTACCACTTCCCTGGGACCTTGGTCTAGGACCTGTACCTCTGAGGCACAGCAGCCCTGATGTCCTGCCTCCTGATTCTGCCCTCTTGCCCTAGGCTCTAGTTAAAACCCAACCCCATTTCTGCTGGTCCCAGGGCTCCCCCCAGCAGGACAGAAATCAATGTGCAATTTGCTGCTATTTGTAGATATCCTTTCCCTGCCCGCCCCCAACCCCAGAGGGTCCTGACCAAGGGCCCTGCCTCTGTCCTCAGTCAGAGGAACTGGAACTCTGCCCAGCCACGTGGAGCCTGGTGCTAAGACCCTGGCAGTGGGGTGGGGGTGGGGCAAAGGGAAGGCACGTGGCCCAGCCCAGAGAGCCCTGCGGGGGCAAGAGCTGATCCTCTACCTAGGGGAGCTCTTTTTTTTAAAAAAAAGATTTTATTTATTTATTTTTAGAGAAGAAGAGGGAGAGAAACATCAATGGGTGGTTGCCTCTCACGCACCCCATACTGGGGAGGCCACCACTCAATCCACTGAGCCATACCAGCCAGGGCAGGAATGTGTATTTTTAAGAAAGCCCTCCAAGGAATTCAAAGGTGGTTGGTGCAAGTATTGCTGGGAATTCACAGCATTAGCTGCTGTCAGCCTTTCTTCCACCTGTGTGGCCTTATTTACCTTTTCTTTGCCTCAGTAGCCCCATCTGTGAAATGAAGGCAATAATAGCTTTGGCCTCCTACGGGAGGATTAACAGAGCATGGGGTTTAACTCAAAGCCTAGCATTGAATAGGCACTCACTAAGTGATTGATGATCACAGTAACTGAGTAAGAGAGCCCCAGCGCACTGGCCTTCCCTGGGGGACCCTGGGTGGGTAAGCCTGGTCCTTGCCCCAGGGCAGAGTGCCCTTGCCCCCTCCCACTGCACTCTGGAGGCCCATTGCCTATATCTCCTGGCTGGTAGGTGAGAGAGGCTTCTCAGGAGGATATGCAAGAGTGAGCTTGTCCCCTAGGGGTGGAGGAAAACCAAACTTGGACCCCCTAGGGGTTTCCAACCTGCCAGCCAGGATGCTGCTTGAGGAAGCTGGAAGGTGCCTTCCATTGGAGGGGTCTGGGAGGGGCCCCAGTGAGAGCTTAGACACCCCCAGGTGGTGAGCTCCTCCTGTTACAGGGAAAGCCACAGAGAGTCTGGCGTATGAGGGGGCGCAATAAGACAGAGGAAAGCTGGATGCTTCCTCCTGGTGGAGGAGGCAGGAAATCAATTTTAGAACCCCAGCCCCATCTCTTCCTGAAAGGAGCTAGAGGTGCCCGCTACTCCCCCGGCACTCGAGAGACCCAGGGCATAAATACAGGAGTGGATTTCAGCTCAGCTTACCTGGGTTTCTTTTTTCAACTGTATTGAAGTATAATTTACATACAATAATATGCACACATTTTAAGTGTTCAGTCTGATGAGTTTTGACAAATTTATACACACATATAACCACCACTAAATCAGGATACAGAGGAGCTTCATCAACCCCAAACGCTCCCTCGTGCCCCTTCCCGGTGAATCCCCACCCTTCCCCCAGCCCCAGGCAACCACTGATCTGCCTTCTGTCACTGCAGATTAGATTTGTCTGTTCTAGAGTTTCATAAACGGGATTGTGTAATATGTACTCCGGGTGTCTGGCTGCTCTGCACTGTTCATAAAGTGATTCATCCATGTTGTTGTTTTGTGGGCTTACAACTTTTTACTGCTGGGTAGAATCCCATTGTACGAATACATGACAGTCTGGCCGGCTGTGGGTAGGCACTTGCATCGTTTCCCGGGTTGGGCCCTTGTGAATAAAGCTGCCATGACTGTGTGTGTACAAGTCTGTACGGGAAAATAAGTTTTTTATTTTTCTTGGGTAAATAGCTAAGACTGGAATGATAGGATCCTCTGGTCATGGTGTCTCGCTGACGAACTACTGCCTGGAGTAGCTGTATCACTCACTTTCACTGTCGGTGTTCAAGAGTTCCAGCTGCTCCCTGGCCTCACCGGCCCTGAGCGCGGCCAGGCTTCTCGTGAGCGTGTCGTGGGAATCATGGTTTTAATTTGCGTTTCCCTGATTATGAAGGATGTTGAGTATCTTTTTCATAGGCATATTGGCCACTCTACATTTTCTTTGGACCATTCTAAAGATAGATTTTGTCTTCTTATTCCTGAGCGGTACGAATTCGCTGGATACAAGTCCTTTGTCAGACACGTGGATGGCAAGTGTACCTCCCAGGCTTGCCTTGTCATTTCCTTAGCTGTCTAAATCTTGATTCTGCTCGCTCCACGTGTGCAGTCTGCAGTAAGCTACTTAGTCTTTCTGACTCATCAGCAAATGGGGAAGAAGAGCAGACCCCACACAGAACTGTCGTGACATTCAACTCAGCTTATGTCTGTACAGTGTCTGAACCAGGAGGAGGTCCTTGACTCACGGTGGCCGGTCCTGCTATTATTCTCAGGCAGCTCGTAGCTGCTCCATCCCCTCTCTGGGACCTGGCCCTGATGGAGAGCCCTGGCTCTCTTCTGGTCATCTGGCTCCCGGGGTCCTACGGACAGTGAAGGCAGGGGTAGGATGGGGGCAGGATGAGTAGAGCCATCATTCTGTGTGAAGCTGGGCCTCTAGCCATCCTGGCTATTGGCCAGACACACAGATTTGGGGACCACAGGGGCTGGGCCCAGGGGTCCCCCATCCTGAAGCTTCAGAGGGAGGAAAAGCGTCTCTGGGAATCCGCAGCTCCTACCCGTGGACTCGTAGTTGTTCATGTACACCCGTGGACCCTTAGTGTCCAAATCTACACAAGCACATGCATACCACCCCATCGCACTCCTTCTGCCACCTGCACAGATTCAGACACTTACAACAAAAGCAAAACGCAGTGAGCACCTACTCCCAACCCCCACTGCTACTGATCAAGAGTGGCAGGCTCGCTGGCCAGACCATGTATAATTCAGAGATTTGGCCCAAAATAGTTCTATTCGGGCTCAGCCTCATGGATAGGGAAGGCGGACTAGCTAGAGCAGCAAGAGGAGTGGGGACAGTAACCTCAGCCCCAGGGAAGATCCTAGAGGCTGTCTCTTGCTCCAGGGGCCTGGACAGAGCCTGGGGAGAGTGGGGAGCTTGAAGAGCCCCCTGCAGGGCTCCCCCCACAAGTTGAGGGGTCCCTTTGTCTCCTTTCCTCACTCACATCCCCACATCTGCCAACCTGGAAAGACAGGGTCCCCTGAGGGGCAGCTGGGAGAGCAACCAGGCGAGCTGCCCTGCCCTCATCAGGCCACTGTCACCTCCCAGGGCCCGGAGGCCCCACCTGCATGTCTCTGGCTCCTTGACACTCCCACAGGCCCCTGGTGAGAGGGACACTGCTCAGTCCTCAGGCGTCTTTGTCCCAACCCTCCTGTCTTCATCTTACCAATCAATTAGTTAAGTCCACAAATATTTACTGAGCACTTACCCGGGCGAGGCTGGGTCCTAGGACATCGGAGGGCACATGGGCTGTGTGGACACAGGCTTACAACTTGCTGAGGAGGCAGGACATCCAGAGAAAGGACAAGAATCAGTCAAGGGAGGGACAGGCTGCAGGGGTCATGGACAAGGGCTACAGGAAGGCTTCCCGCTGAAGGCCTGCCTTGACCTGAGCCTGCCTGGGTGGAAGGTGTTACTCGGGGAAATAGATAGGCAGGAGGGAGTGGTGTGAGCTGGGTGAGGGGCTGGAAGGGACAAGGCTATCTGGATGTTAATAATACTGGCTGGTGGAAGTGGGGGTCATGTGAGGGTGTCACAGGTCTGGCCTGGTGTGTCCTTCACCCTTCCATAGTCAACAAGACAGAGACTGCACCATATTCAATCCCTGGGGATCCCCACCAAGATTCTGTCACATGGTGGTAACCACTCTGCCTTCAAGTCAACCTGCGTGGGTTCAAATCAGGATGTTGCTACTTCCTTGTCCCATGACCGTGGGTAAGCAACTTACCTGTACCTGTTTCCTCACCTGCTAAGTGGGGTTAATAACGGTCACTACCTCGTTGCCTCATTGAAGAGATCCATAAGAAATGCACGTCCGGCCCTTAGCCTTGCAGCCATCCTGAGGGTCTCCCACGTTCTCCCCATCCGCATAGAGAGAGAAAGAGTATCTTCAGATAGAAAACAAGAGGGCTTCCTGGCAGAGGAAGGCTTTGAGGTATGATTTGATTCGCGGTACTTGACTGCAGTCACCCAGCGGCAAATGACTACTGCACCCAGTGGTATGGGGGCTGTGTCATGTGGAGCCCAGCACTCCCATGATGCCACGGGGGTCCCAGGGGCTTTGATTTCGCTTTGCTGTGATTTTACCCTGAACAGTCAGTGCGTGGGTTACGTTGACCCGAAGTTCTGGTGGGACCCTTCCTCCTTTCTGCCTCAGTCCCCATCCATCTCTTTGGGCCTCTGGCTCAGTCTCTCCATCACTGTCTGCCTCCACCTCTCTTAGTCTTGCTAATTTTGACTCTCCCTGAGTTTCATCCGCCCTCCCTCCCTTCTTCCAAGTCTCTCTCAAGTTCTGATTCCATCTTCCCTAGCTCTCCTTTGCTCTCCAGGGACCTCGCTAAAAAACTCTGCACTCTCTTCCTGGGACTAGAGGCGCCTGGGGTAAGGGCAGGGGGTCCCTGCCCCTAAGGGGCCCACCCCTGGCCAGCCTTATCGATCAGGGCTTTCTTCAGAGGGAGGGAGACATCAATGACTCTGCTACAAGCCTCACTAGCGCTGCTAATATTAGCCCAGGAAGGCAGCTCACTGATGGATTAGGAGAAATTAAGAATTCAAATTCTGTAATTTGAATCGGAGGGCCCTGCTTGCTGACAGCTCATACTTCCCCAGAAATTAATGAGTGAAGGAGGGATGGGAGGGATGGCAGTGCTGGTTTTCCTCTTTGACAGTATCCTCTCCCTCATGATCTGTGCCTTCGAAACTTCCATCCCCAAGCAAGCACTTGCCTGGGGGGCCCGGGTCCTGTTTGTCGCAGATCTCATTCCCAGATCCTCTTTGGTCCCAGAAATTCCCAGGCTCCGGCCTTCTCATGCCCCACAGAGCCCTGGGCTCTGGCCTGCTTGTGTTCACACTCAGGGAGAGGCCAGGCGAGGCTGGGACAGGAGGCTGTGTGCAGCCCAGCATGTGTCTTAACCTGTCATCTCAGGACTCCGGTTTGTAAAATGAAAATAATAATTGATCCCCACCTTGGGGGTATTGTGAGGTGCAAGATGCAAGGATGGTTACCTTCTCTCTCTCTCCCTCCCTGCTTCTTCTCTCTGTGCATCTCCACTCTCTGGTCCTTCAGGATGCCTAGCAACCACCCTCATGGCCAAACCATGCCCAGATCTCCACTGGGGCTTTGTCCTAGTGTAACTGAGGGCTCCTGAGTCTCCAGGGCTTCATTTCTTCACCATCTTTTCTGCCAAGTCTCAAAGTTCCAGGTTATCCCAGGAAGCAGGTGTCCTGTCTCTTAGACAAGATTGTCGGCTTCCCCAAGGCCACACACTGGCCCTGTGCCTGGCACCCAGTAGGTGCTCAATAATTAATAAAAAAAATTTAATCAATACCTTCTATTCCTTTTGTACCTACCTCACTGTCCCCCAACCCATGCCCACCAAGTACCCCATAAATGCTCGCTGATGACTGGCTGATGACTGGCAGATGCTGGAGTCTGCCAGGGCCTTGGCCAGGCCCCCTGTGGTCCCCGTGCCCGTGTCTTGGTGGGTAGGTACAGGGGGCACATTCAGTACTGCTGTGGGTAGCTCCTCAGAGCGCCTTCTCCAAAATGGCAGCTTTTAAGCAATTTTCTAAAGTGTTGGCATGGAGTTTGTTAGGGTGATGGGGGAAAGTCTTTAGAGAAAGCCCTGGGAAGGCCAGAGGTGGATCTTGCACTGTGTCCTTCCTCTTGAACGCTTAACCTTTGGGACACACCCTGCCCTTGCCCTCCTGCCCCAGTCTCAGGCTCACTCTTTCTACCTGGCACCTGGCGGAGCTCTGGCTCAGGGGTGAGAAGGGACATCCTTAGCTGGCGGGGCAGACAGGCCCTGCAAGGCTTGCAGCCCACAGGTCCCCACAGGATTGGCAACCGAGGAGGTGGAGCTGGACTTCCTCCAGCCTCATGAGAGCCAGGGTGCATGGGGAATCAATGGAAATGTCTTCCTTTGGAGCTGGAAGGGGCCTTAGGACCAACTTGCTCTTTGATAGTTGGGGAAACTGAGGCTCAGAAAGATTCGCCGGCAGTTACATCCCAACTGTTTGTCTAAAAGGGAGAAAGCTGGCAGGGTGATCCCCAGAGCAGATAACACCAAATCCCTCTAGAAGGCTCTGCAGAATTCTGGAAAATCAGATATTCTTTCCAATTCTGCTTCCTCAGGCTAGTGTTTGAGCAAAGGTTTACTCCCAGGTGGGCTGGGGCTAGAGGCAGAGAAGGGAGAGTGGCAGAAAAACAGTTTTTTAAGTGACTGAGAGCTGCTTTGGGCAGGAAACATGGCTACTGGAATCCTGTCCATTCCCCTCACCCCGCCTCGCCCCGCCCCCATCGTTCTTCCCCAACCTGCTTTCCTGGGAAGCCACCCAATCAATTCTCCTTTCCCTGCTGAGGCTCACCCAGATCCAGGAGGACCCTCAGGGAGGGGGCGCTCGGGGGAGTGACTCAGAAGCATCTACTGCCGTCCAAGGCTCTGGGGCTTGCGGGCTCCTGCCTGACATTCCCCTGCTGTCCCCACAGCCCAAGGGCCCTCTGAGGCCCAAATCGCCTCTTCCCAGATTCAATTAAAACGGTGTTGGGAGCAAGGCTGAAATAATCACATAATCATTTTCTCCAGTAAAGTTACTGGCTGGAGCTTGATTTGAAAGCCAGGCTGGAAATTGAATCTGAGGGGCAGTGGCAGGCAGCAAGGGGCCGGGGTGTTCCTGGCTGTGATCATCTCTCCCACCACGGGCAGTGGGGGTATCACAACCCCCACGTCCACTGTCCATCACCGCCTTCCTCAGGTCCTCAGGTCACACATGTCTTTGGGGCTGCAGGGTTCCCAGACCACGGGGGGGGGGGGGGACAACAGGTCCAGAGTCCATGCCATCAGACTTTCTCAAGTCACGAGTCTAACTCACCCAGAGGGGTTAAGCAAAGCTGGGGCTCCAAATAGGCTTTCTTCTTCTTCTTTTTTTTTTAAAGATTTTGTTTATTTATTTTTAGAGAGAGGGGAAGGGAAGGGGGAAAGAGTGGGAGAGAAACATCAATGTGAGAGAGAAACACCAACCGATTGCCTCTTGCATGAGCCCTGACTGCGGACCGCACCTGCAACCCAGGCATGTGTCCTCACTGGGAATAGAACTGGCGACCTTTCGCTTTGCCATACATTGTTCAACCCACTGAGCCACACAGGTCAGGGCCAACCTTCTTAACTCTCCAGCCAGAGCTCTGTCTCCGCCCCAGGTTTCCTTTCTCCTTAGAAGGAAGCCTAGTACTCACAGCTTCACGCTCCTTGCCCACCCTCGCCTGCCCTGTCCGTCCCCCATCTCCCACAGTTCCCTGGCTGGGTCCCCCCCCACATTCTCTCTGCATGGGCCAGTGGACCACGCATGCAGGGGGAGCTCTGTGCTCCCCCAACTAAATGCCCACGCTGGGTCGTACTGTCCTTTGTAGTGCCCTTCCTCCGAGCACTGGACTGGGGATCAGAATATCTGCCCCGCGTGGTGGCTCACTCACTCCTTCCTTCTTCCCTTTCTTCAGCAAATACTCACTGTGTCCTTATTTCATGTGCGGCCCCTCAGATCCCAGCTGCCCTCAGGTCCCAGTGGCAGACCGGATCAAGTCGACCACTAACACAACAGGAAAGGGGGGCCCTCACCTGCGCCTGGGGAGGTGGAGGGCTTCTAAGTCAGCTCTAAGCCGAGGCCTCAGAGCTGAAGAGGAATGTGTTTTCCCAAGATGAACTCAGAGGCACAGCCAGGTGTGATCTAGGGTGAGCTGAGGTCTCCATTTCCTCGCCTCTAGGATGGACTCCTGGCTCCGTTTGCCTCACAGGATTCCGGAGACGAAGGGACGTGGCTGTGCTCTAGGAGACGGGAAATTCCATTCAGCTGAGTATTGTGCATGGGGGGCATTTGTTCTCCACCCAAACCAGGGGACAGAGTCTGAGGGAGCGGTGAGTCGGCGGTCAGGGTTGAGGGGGAGGCCGGAGGTGGGAGGAACGGGAAAGCAGGGTTTGCTCTGCAGAACCCTTGTGGTCCTTGGAATTGGGGGCCAATGACCTGGCATGGGGGGGAGGTGCCTTGTTCACAGGCCTGGGGGTTGAGGGCTGGGAGAAACTACGGAGTGGGCAGCTGCTGGCAGGGCTAAGCCTGGCCCCTATGGTCGTGTCCAGCTTCCACATAACAGTACCTTCTGGGCCTTGAGCACTCCCTGAGAGTCAAGGTGAGATTCTGACGGGATCTAGTCCCCTCCCTGCACCTCTCAGCCAATCAGTACCTGCTCTGCCCTCCCTGCCTTCAGCAGGGTGGGTGCTAGATGTGCCACTCTGGAACAGATTGGCTGGCTAAGAGAGAAGCCCCTCTTCCAGCCCTGCAGAGCCACCTACCCCCAGAGGGCTCTGGAGGAGACCTAGCCACGGGCGGGCCTTGTGCCTCCGTCACCAGTGGCACCAACCACTCGGCATCCTGCCCCTTGGGCCCTCCTCAGCCCATGCGTGTGGTCCCAGCGCCCTTCCTGGCACAGCTGGCCTGGTCAGCAGCTGCAGGGGTGAGTCACAGCTCTCATTAGAGCTTAATTAATCAATTGAGTTAATCAGACAGCTGGGATGTGCTGTGGTTGCAGATGGGGGCAGGAGAGAGAGAGAACCAAAGCACGAAGGGCTGGGTCGGGGGAGCTGGGCTGCCAGGGCCAAGGCTGGCGGCGGAGCGCGGAGGGTTGGCAAGAGAGGAGGGTGCTGGCCGGGTCCGCGCCTGAGGTCTCTGGAAAGGAGGACGAATGGGCTCAGCAAAGGCCCATGAGGGGCCACTCTGAAAGTGCCCTTTGCTGGGTCCAGAGGCAGAGCCTGGGGAAGGAGAAGGCAGAGCCTCTTCCATTCCCGGCTTCCTCTCAGTTTGGTTTTTAGAGGTTATTTATTTATTTATTTTTAGAGGGAAGTGAAGGAAAGGAGGAGAGGGAGAGAAAAATCGATGTGTGAGAGATACATTGAGAAACATTGATGTGGAAGAGATACACCGATCAGTTGCCTCTCGCACGCCCCTAACTGGAGACCTGGCCCACAACCCAGACTGGGAATCGAACCAGCGACCTTTGGGTTCACATGCCGGCACTCAATCCGCTAAGCCACACCAGCCAGGGCTCCTCTCTCATTTTTTATCTGGTCGTGTGTGTCTCTGAAAGCTGTTTGAAATCCTTATTTGAATAGAGTGGGGAAATAAAAGAAAAAACCCCTCAGAAACTTATGTCCTCAGATTCCCAGTAACTCCAGTGATGGAGGAAAGCAGATGTCCACTGGGGCTGCAGACAGAGACCCAGACTCAGAGATAAGAGAGACCTTGTCTCTCCAGCTGAGCAGCTCAGGCTCTGGACATCTGCGCTGGGGGGATGGGAAAGGACCAGAAGGACCAGAGCCAAGGTTGGGCGGGAGTCCAGGAAGAACACGAGGAGGAAGGGAGCACCTGACCGGAGTTTACACTGATTCGCAAAACGTTTCATCTGTTTTTCCTTACACCTGACCTTGGAATTAACTTGGAGGGGGGTGGGGGTCAGGGTGTGGACAGGGCAGGAAGCGTGAGGGTAGGAAATGTATTCAGAGAGGACTCATGGACACAGACATGCCCCACAGACCCTCCCCTCCAGGGCCTTAGAGTTTGCACAGGGCGGCAAGCTAAGTGCAGTCTTGAGTGACCCAGAGTCTGAGGCTGTAAGAAGTAAGGGTCCAGGGCCTGAGGCATGCAAGGAACTCTGGGAGATGGATTCAAGGAGGGCAGTTTTTGATGAGGTTGTGAAAGGCTTGACAGTGGGGGGATGGCATGTGAGCCAGGCCTCGTAGATGGGTGGGATTTAAGTTTTTTAAAAATTGATTTGAGAGAGAGAGAGAGAGAGAGAGAGAGAATACGTGTATAGGTGGGTAAGTGTATATGTATTTGTGAGTGTGTGTGAGTGTGTATGTGTGTGTGTGTGAGCGTGTGCGTGTGTGTCTGGAGCAGTAGTTCTTACTCTTTAAGGAGTCACAGGTGCCTCTAAGCCTTGACAAAAGCTTAGACCCTCAGCTTAGAAAAATTCTCACACTTGAGGGCACGATGCCCTCGCTGATGGAAGGCAGGAGGTGTGTTCACAGACCTTCTGAAGTGTGACGATGGACTTCCTAGTGCTCAGATCTCTTAAAACCCAGCTCCCCCTTAGTTGAGGAGTCTTGCAAAAGCTGTAATTGAGGGCTCACCGTGGTTCCCAGGACCTGGCAGGTATGCTGAGGGCATTAGATCCTGGGCATGGTGCCTCTTCCCACACCCTTCCCCTGGCGGGGCAATTCAGCAGCCAGAACAGGGGGGATGGTGGGTAATAGGAGCTGGGGCCACTTGGGCACAGGAACAGCCAGCCCAGGTGCAGCGAGAGTTCCAGGATGCCAGGCCCCTTCCCTGGCTCCCAGCATCAGCAGAAAACGTCAGCCTAGCCCTGGGAGGGCTGCACGCCGGTCAGCACCGAGCATGGTTTGCCTTGCTCAGAAATGAGCTTATTCACTCCCTCCCACAGATCCTACCTAGTGCTGACAGCTAAGGAGCAGGGCCCAGGTGTCCAGGCCCCAAACCAGGGAGCCCCAGCTAAGCCATTTCTGATTTTGCCGTGTGGCTCCTGGGGAATCACATGCTCCCTGGGCCTCCTCTCCTACCCTCTTCCTCCAGCCGGAGCCCTCCCCCCTCCCAGGAAGAGGGTGGCCCCTACAGACCCCAAGAGCATGACCAGCAGCGGCCACCAAAGAAGGGGCAGCTTTGGAAGAGGCTTCCCTTCCCTCGCCCCCCACTCTCTCTCTCTTGCTCACACATGCTCACAGCTTCCAAAGCATACATTCTTTGCGTAAGAAACCTCTCTACCCTGCTGAAGTGGGGGTCACGACCATCCCCACTTGACAGACAGTGGAGCTCAGGGAGGAGCCTTGCCTGAGATCCCCCAGCCAGCAAGCAGAGGCACCAGGAATGCAAGGAATTTCCAAGTCCAGCTAACAGGTTCTTTCCTCTATTCCAGGCTGCTCCAAGTGCCCGGGGTGTCAGAAAGGTTAGGTCAGCAGCCACCCCAGGTCCTGCCCAGCAGAACTAGGGACCTGCAGTGCACCTGCTGCGGGAAGATCACGACGACAAGGCTGCCTCCCCAAGTCTCCTGCGGGGCATTGTGGGCCCCTTGAGTCGAAGAAATTCACCATGCACACAAAGGGACGCTCTGTCTTGAATTCCACAGGGGCACACTCTGCCCTCTGCCTCCAGAGTCCCCTCTCCACTGTCAGAGAGGCAGAAGCCCCTCACCCCGACCCGGGGACTTCTGATTCAAACATGGTCCAACATGGTAGCCACTCACCATACATGGCAACCGAACACTTAGAATGTGGCTAGTGCCCCATGTTAAACTGACAATATTTCGAACATGTTGATTACATTTAAAATGAGTTAATTTCCCTTGTTTCTTGTACTTTTTCAATGTGGCTACCAGAACATGTAACAGCGCATATGTGGCTGGCACTAAATTTCTGTTGGACGGGGCGGCTCCAGACAGCGGCAGCCCCGCCCCCCTGCAGCGTCTGGTACAGTCTCACGGAAACTGTGAGATGAAACTGAACGTCAACCGCAATTGAAAAATATAAAAAAAAAGTAAACTCTGTGAGGTGAGAGGAGTGGGGGTTGCAAGCTTCATGCTGCAGATCAGGGAGGTGGGACTCTGCGAGGTCAAAGGACGCGGTCACACAGAACAAGGGGTGGAGGCTGGTTTTTCCTGACTGTAGAATTGGGACCACTTTCCAAGACAATCCAAGAGATGTCCCTTTCTCCACATTGGCATTGAGCCGCTCACCTCCCCCAGCCCCTTCTGAAGCCCCTTTCCCCTTCGCACACTCTGGGAACCAGCTAGAAACCCCCCCCTGACAACCCCGTTGAAACACGGCTCTTGGCCCTCTGCTGAAGCCCGAGACTAATCAAAGCTGGTGCCCTTGCCCTCTCAAGAAAAGCACGCCACTTTGTACCTGCTGCCCTTCATGTAAGTGCCCCAGAGCAAAAGAAGCAACGCCGCTGCTCCCTGGGACAACGGCCCCCATCCTCAGCCTGGGTTCCACCCCTTCTGCCTCCTGCTTATAGAGGCTAAGGGATTGTTTCTTTAATTTTTCCCCCTGTCCTTCGTCCCTGGAACATGATAAAAATACCCAGCATTGATCTTTTTTTCTTTCCCTTCTGCCAGGGTAATGTTTACTCAGGTGTCAATCAGGAGAAGAATTTGGCTTCCTAATTTCTCTTCCCCTCCCTGGGGGCTGCGTGTCTCCCTGCCTCACATGGACACTGCGCTGGAATCAAGGTTACTAATAATCCCCCAGCACACACAGACACTGAGAGCACATATATTAAAGTCACATATTGATTTATATTTTCAGGTCCCTCTGCCTTTCTGCCCAGCCTCAGCCTTTCTCTCTGCCAAGGAGAAAAAAGAATTACACAGCTATATTTATCACCAAGATGTTTCATGTAAAGAGCATTGTGTCCGAAGGTAATTCCCACCCCCTCCGCCCTCTTCGGGGATATTTTTTAGAAATAGTGTGGCATCGCTTATTCATAAGCATTTATCTTTTGTTGTCCATTCTTTAACTTTTCTGCGAAGGAAGTGGTGAGAGATTTAAGGTAGACTGTTGGAAGGACTTTCTGACTTGACAAATGGTGCCTGCCACGCCTAAGGAGGCTGGTGGGGCCGTCTTGCCAGCAGAGATAATCCTGTCTCCGGTGGGGGTAAGGCTGAGTAGGAGCCTGGGTAGAAGGAGGGGCAACGGACTCAATAACTTCTAGAGGTCACCCGCCAGTTCACACAGGTCCTCAAAGTTCGTGGCTCTCTACCTACGGTCCCATTCCACAGCTGGGAAAATCAAGAGGCCGAGGAGTGAGTCTACTTCCCACCGGGACTCCATATTCCACATCAGCCTTGACATGCCGTCTAGACTCCGAGCTTGATGGAAAAAGACGCTGTCCTCCAGGTCTGGAGGGCCCCGGCCCTGAGGAGTGGAGGTGGGGCACAGCGGTCTGGGAGGGGGTGGTGGAGGAAGCCAGGAGGAAGCCAGTGGGAGGTTCTTATTCTTTAAGGTGCGATGGGGGAGGAAGGGCTCCCAGAGCTCTAAGCCCAGAAGCCCTGCCTGTCACTCTGTCTGGCGGAGCTGCTATTTGAAAATGCCAAACTATTTGACTCTAGTGCCTCAAGAGGCTCTTGGAATGGAAGGAATGTCGGGCATGGGGACTCACATGCGAACTCTCACCACCTTCTGAACACCTCCCGGCGAGTTTCCTTCCTGCTCACATACATATCATCTCCTTTATTATTCATAACTGCTCTGGGAGGTAGAGGGTGTCAGCCCCATTTTACACATGGGAAAGCTGAGTTTCAAGACCTCGCCCAGCATCATACGGCTGGGACAAGGCAAGCCTCCTCTACGGTCCAGTTTCCTGATTCCTCTGCAAGGCTCACGGCCTCACCCCTGCCGCAGAGGCACCCTACGGCGACCTTCAGATCCCTCCAGCCTCCTTCCCTGGCCCAGCCTGTGGTCCTGGCTCTCGGCTCACCTCCAGGCCCAGCTGACTCCCCATCCTTGGTACCCAAGTTCCTCTTCTGGTTGTGCCCAGATGCTCCCAGGGACCCTGACCCCGTCCTGCTGCCTGCCCAGCCTCTGCCAGGGACGCTGGGCGGCTGGGCTGGCTGCTTTCCCTTTGGTATTTCCCAGTAACCTGACTGAGTTGCTTCCAACCAGGGTCCTTCACTTCCTTCTGGAACCTGTTTTACTCCATGGTAGGACTGAGACCTACAATCTGTCGGGCGCCACTCTGTGCCACCCAGGGCAGGGCCCTGTCCTGCTCATTTTTGACCCCACCACAGCCCTGCAAGGTGAAGGTACAGCCCCATATTACAGACGAGAAAACCAAGGCTAGGGAGCACAAGTGACTTTTCCTAAGTCACCCAGAGGGTAAAAGGTGTTACTGAGATTCGCTCAAGTCCGTGTGACCCAGAGTCCCAAAGTCCCAAAGTCCTGGCTTTGGAGCTCACTCCTACTGCCCGGCTGTTCCCCTCAGACAGTGCTGGGTGAGGGCCACGGAGGGTGGGGGTGGCGAGGGGGGCGCCAGACAGCTCAGGGCGCCGCATGAATCAGCAACGAGGACCCTCCTGGATAACTTTTCCCATTGAAAATCTGTTTCCCTCGCGGCCACGGGTGATGTATGGCTGGAGCTGATGAGAAACGTGCAGCGGAATGGAGGCAGGCAGCGCGGGTGCCCGGGCAGCCTGGCGGGGGCAGCGCGGCATTGAGATTCCAAGGGACGAAGGCGGAGGGGGTTGGGGGGGCGGCGCAAGCCCTGACACAGGCCGGGTAATTGATCTGGAGGTGCCAATTTGCAGCAACTAAATATTTGGTTTCTGCCTCTGCCTGCTCCGCACTCTCCTCAAACAAACTTCAATTAAAAGTGAAAAGGGAGAGACGCGGGGGTGGGGGGTTTCGACGGGCCGGCTTCCCTGTGGCCTGATCGATGGCGTGGAGCCGGCGGGTTGCGGAGCGCTGCGGTGCGCCAGGCCAGGAACGGGCCGGGGACCGTGGGCCAGGGTCGGGAGGGCGGTGCGGGGCTGGCGCCCTGTTCTGGATCGCCGGGTGCCCGGCCCACAAGAGGCAGTACTTCGAGCCTGGAGCAGTGGCTTAACCTCAGTTGACGGAGCAGAGGTGCCCACTGTGTGCGGGGAGAGGGACACAGGTAGTGCTAGCCGACACCCCCACTCCAGACGGCAAACCCTGTGTGCAGGAATCCCGGGAAGGAGGAACCCCAGGGCGCTGAACCCCCTCTCCCAACGCACCCACCACAGGAGCTTCCATGGTGGCCTTGCTGCTCAGCAGCACCACTGAGCCTCTCTCCTGAGTGCTCCAGGGTGCCAAGGGCCTTGGGGGCTGAGGTCCATCATCTCTTTCTTGTCTGTTTTCAAGCGGACAGGAAGATTTCAGGAAGAGATCAGTCTACACCGGGGGTGGCAAAATCCATGAGGGTGAGTCCGTCCTAGACTCCACCCCTGGAGGGGTCTGAGGAGACAGTTTGGGATTGGGGGAGGGGGCAGTGAGATCCTGGGGATTGGGGAGAGGGCCTAGAGAGGTGGCTACAGCCAGGAACAAGGGGAGGGATCATGGGGTCACAGTTGCCTCTTTGGGCTTCAAGACAAACACAACAACACTCATTCACTGGGTCAAGTTAGTCCACAGGGAAATTTCTGTCCCTTGAGAATCTTCCAGTACTTTGAGGGAGAGACCCCAGGACTGGGAAGAGGAGCTGAATGTGCTGGGGAGCTGGGGCATCTCAGGATCTGCTGGATGGGCAGCCTGGGAGGTAGTTACGACAGTTCTGAGAAAGATATGATGAGGGATGGGGGTGGGGGTGGCCACGAGGCATCCAGGTCCAGACAGATGGAAAGTGGAGGGGATCTGAAGTCCTTCCATCTGAGAGAAAGTTTCGTGAGGGTCAGAGTTGGGAAACAAGGCCGAAAGGCTGGGAAGGGGAGTCAGGAGGCCACTGTTCTCTCCCACGCTTCTGTGCCCACGGGCTGGAGTGAAAGGATGGCTTCCATGCTTGCCCCTGTGCCAAGGGAGGCTGCTGCCAGAGCACTCAGCTGCAGGCCGCAGCCCCTTCCCTTTCCTTTCCTCCTTTCAACCCATTCTGCCCTCCCCCAGGATCCCCTGGGTCCATGGCTGGGTGTGGGAGCACAGGTCGTGCCCATGAGCACCCCGGCTTCCAGGTGATCAGATGGCCCTGCAAAGCTCCTCTGGACCGGGGAGGCCCGGGCGCCGTCCCCATTCCCGAACACAGGGCTCTGGGGGAAATTGATTTCACCGTTCCCCCTCTGTCCCCCTTGTACTTCAAGCGGTTGCCTCACAACCCCCCAACCTTCCTCATCAACCCTCAGCCCGCACTTCTCTCTCTCTGTTGCTTGGGGCACCAGTCTATCATCACACGGAAGCTGAATCCAGGAGCCTCCCCATCCACTGCTACTCTGCCTCCCAGCTCCTCCCAGGGGCTGCTGCATTCCCAGCCTCAAGCCCCTTCCCAGCCTGTAAGCGGGGCGCCTGCTCCCCCACATTCCCTTCCTCCTTCCCGCCCTCTCCCTGGGCGCTGAGCTGTGGAGCAGAATGATTTCCTGTAATTGGCCAGCAATCTGGCTGCCCGACTTGTTCTATCGACATGCTGGTTAGCTGGAAATTGTATTGGAATCTGAGCGACAGGGCGGGGAGAGGGTGGGGAGCAAAGAGAAGAGGCTCTTTGGGCCTCAGCTCTGTGGGCGGGACAGAGGAGCCAGAGCCACACCACCCCTTCCTGGAAGGAGCAGGAATGCAACCCACAGGGCTTTACCCCTTCACTTTGCTCCTTCTCTCTTGCCGTCTGGGGTGGGGGGCAAGGGGCTGTCTCCCCCACCCACCCCTTTGTGCTCTTCTGCCGGTCATCGCTGCCACCCCATTCCCACTCGGGCTTCTAGGACTGGTTCCTCCTGACCTAAAGTGTCTTAGCAAGAACTAGTGGTGCCCAGCAGGCATGGCTATCCCTCGCATCTGATTCGAGCCATGGATGCTCATCATGGAGTGTCCCTAAGTTCCCCCTGCCTTTCCCCAAGCAAAGAGAGGCTAAACATCTGGGGAGCTGGGGATACTCCTAGACAAGGAGCCAGGGTGTAGCTGATGGGAGCGGTGCAGGTAGTGGGGGCACTGTATGAGAAGTCCAGAAGCTTTGGACCCCACAGGTCAGCCTCTGAGCCTCTGTGAAAGGAGCCCAGCCTCCTTCACAGAACTGGGAGATTTCCGGTGGATAACCACACGACATGCTTTGCAAACTGTAAAGCTGAGGATTATCCTAGGGCCAGCCAGGCCGAACGGGGAGGAAGGCTGGAGTGGGGTGGTTTTAGCGCCTGCCTGTCCCCTTCATACCCCGCCAAAAGTCCAGTTCGCCTGCCACCCCCACTGGAGTCTTCATTGCTCCGTGTCCGTGTTGGGGTGGTAAGGCCCCAAGTGGCCTTACGGGAACGAAGTGCAGTGCCCAAGCACGAGGCTGGAGGGTGGGAGGGTGGAAGCCCGGGGTCTCTTGGCCTGGGGAGGGGCGGTAGGGCGGGATGGGGACACCACCCTCTGCCCCGCAGGGCCAGGTACGCAACGCTGCTTCTTAATAAGTGCCAGAAGGTGGGAGCAGGCAGCGCACACCCTTCCCCACACCCCCCAGGGCTCCCGCCACAGCCGCTCGGTGGGGGAACTGAAGAGGCCGGGCCAAGAGGGAAGGCGGTGGGACGCCACAGGGACAAAACAATGGTTTCAACAGCTCCCGCAGAGGCCGGACCCCCAACCCAGGCGGGTGCTGCCACCTGCCGGCCGGAAGGGATGACGCCCTCCGGGGCGCGGGGCTGGGGCTCCCGGTGCAGCTTGGCTCTAGCTGTGCCCGGGGCTTCGCAGCCCCATAGGTGGCCTTACCATGCCGTCACGTCCCCCAAGAAAGGAGACTTTCTTCTAAGCCCACCTTGGGCCACCGAGCCTGGGAAACGGAGGCCTGAGGAGGGTGAGTGGGAGCTCCGGGGGGACCAGGGCACCTGGGAGACTGAATCCCGACTTGGTCACCCTTCCAGGTTGGCCATCCTCTGATATTTTTGCACCAGACTCCACAGACGGGATCAGGAAAGGAATTCTTTGGAACTCTAGTCTGCGAAGGGTTTCTAACGTCCTGCACTAGGTCCTTTGACGTAAGCATCATAATGCCTACCTGGTAAAAGAAACTGCAGCCAGCAGGCCACGGAAGTAGCAAAAGGGCCAGGTCGCAATCCCAGATCTGCTGCTCCCGGAGGAGGCTCAGGGGTGCAGCCGGCAGAAGCCTGAAGCCTGGCTGACCGGAATCAGATCCCTCCAGCTCTCTGGGCCTGGGACGGGAATAATCAATGTTATGTCACCTCCAGGGTGATGACTTTCAACTTTTTGTCTCATGGCACACAAACTACTTACTAAAATTCTGTGGCACACCAAAAACTATTTTTTTTTGCCAATGTGACAAAAATTTTTGATTTTTATGATTCGTTCACACAACTATTGTTGTGTTGGCTGTTGTCATTTTTCCATTTGAACATCTAAGGGGAACAAGGTCAGTGCACCCGACTAAAAGTCAGGTGTTGCACGTTTAAAAAATTGCAGCACACCAGGAGAAAATCACTGCTCTAGGGTGTTACACACCTAACAAGGTGTCCGACACACCGCAGGCATTCACAAAGTCATTTTCTCAGTGACTAGGGTAATAGGACACCCTGCTACCTCAGTGGGGGTGGGGGTGGGGGTGGGGACATACCTTTCTTCCTTTTACCCTTCCTGCCAGGTTCTGTTAAACTGGGAAGCAGCTGCCTTTCTCATCCTGCTCTGGCCCCACCCTGATCACCACTGCCTGGCCCAGCCTTTGCGCCTGGGGTTTGTAGGGAGTTAATGAGCTGGTCTCTGAGGTATGAGAGGCTCTGGGAAAGGGGGCACTAACTACAGCCACCACAGCATTCACATTTGTCACACTCATTTCTGGCCTTAATAGGCTGCTGGCCACAGGATCACCACATCAGCAGGTCTGCCAGCTCTGGTAAGGAAGAGCTGGTGTCCACACCGGTCTAATTGGGTTGGGGAAGGAAGATGGAGTACGTGGGTGTGATGCTGCCCCAGCACCTCCACCTGCCTCTCACAGGGGACATCTGGACCTAGCTGGAATTCTGCTGGGTCCCCAGAAGTCAGAGGGCTACTACAGCTCCTGGGGCCCAGGCTTCAGTGCCGGAGGAGGCCAAGTGTAACCCACATGGCATCAGCCAAGTCTGAGAACTTGAACTGGCCCATAGTGCTAGGGGAACAACGGCAGGACAGGACTTTTCAGATCAACACACTTTATTCAGCACCAACAGCGATGCAGGCTCTGCACCGGGAACAGAGATAAATAAGACAGTCCCTGCCCTCAAAGGGCTTACAGTCTAGTAAGAGAGGCTAGACCAGCAGCTTTTGGCTGATTACTGCACTGTGGACTCAGACAAGACGGGGGGATGGTGGTGTCCCAGAGCACCTAACCCAGCCTGGGGCTTCAGACAGTGCCTGAGCTGGGAGTCAGCCAGTTACAGGGGGGAAAGAAAGGTATTCCAGGTCAGGGAAGAGCATGGTGAAGGCACGGAGGTCAGAAACAGTCCGGTGCACGTGTACTACCAAGAGTCCAGGGCTAGGAGTCCGTGGAGAAGAAGGTAGGAAGTGGTGGGAGGCGGTGAGCAGGGTGAGGGGAGTGCCGGACAAACGCCGAGGTGGGACAGCGGGTCATCCCAGAAGGAGCCCGGCCTCTGCCAACTGCTGCATTACCCCCGGGGAATCTCACTGCATCCTGGCCTAGGGCGTCAACCTAGGGGAGTCAGGTTTGAAGGTGGTAGCCCATGGTCCACAATGATTTGCCATGGTCCACGAAAGAGGTTTTGGCCACAATGGGGCATGTGCTAGAGGGAGTCCAAGCCCAGGGAGCCTCCCAGCTTTAACCACTGACCAGGGCCAGAGAGACAGTGTCCCTCACCCCTGACCACGTATAATAGTTTCCTGCGGCTGCTTTCATGTCTCATTGTGGACACTGTTCTGTAGGTGGTCCCAGAGCAAGGGTTCTTGGGGAAAGTGGGAAGGAATATCTACTGACAGGGCTGTTTCTTGGCCTCAGAGAGAATGCACCCCAAAGAAGGGGCGGCCCAGTGCATGGCTCCAGCTGAGAGACAGAGACACAGAGAGAGAGAAAAAGAGAGGGAGAGAGTGTGTTGAAGGGGATGAGCAGAAACAGGAGGCATTTGTCACCTAGCTTCAGCCTCTGAAGAGATCGAGGCTGGGGGCTTCCTGCCATGCAGTGCCCAACTAGGGGGAAGGCAGGAGGTAGCGGGTGAGCAAGTAGAGGAGGCTGGCAATGCCGGCCAGACCTGTGAGGACCCCAAGCCTCAGCGGCAGGTACTCCAGAGAGCGCTCCAGCTCAGCATGCAAGAGGATGACCTGGCGCTTGGTGATACTCCACTCGCCCGAGTTGTCTAGGACGTGGCGGGCCATGCGGGCCTTGTCCTTCAGGGGCAGCTGGGCGTTAATGCGAGCCTCTGCATCCTCGCGGTTCAGGTTGTTCCGCCGCATCAGCCGCGCCAGCTGTGTATCCCGGTCACTAAGGACAGGGCAAAAGGGCTGATTAGGCTTTGTAAGCCCCATCCTCCTCCACCCCAGCAAGTTACAGGGGTGGGCAGCACCCTCTCTCAAATCAGTTTAGGGTCCCACAGCCAGGGAGGGAAGCCAGGAAGCTCTCACACGCTGCCCCCACCTCACCCTACCCTGTGAGGGCCCCGGTAATAGGATGGCCTTAATATGAACCTGGGGGAAAGGCTGCAAAAGCCGCTTTCTGCCATCTGGGAACTCTGCTTTGCCACCAGACCCGAGACTTCCCAGTTATAGGGTGGGAGGGTTTGGTCGCCTGGAATCAGCTGCCTCCTGGATCCCTGGGTGAGCGACCTTTACCGAAAGGCCTGTGCCTGCACACTGAACGCTTCCTGCACTTTCCCCGGGGCCCTGGGCCTGCTGCATCAAAAATAGATTCCTGGGCCACAAAGACCCTCTCCTGGCCTCCCCACTCCCACTCCCACATTTTAGAGCAAAAGGATCATGCTGAAATGGTGGCTGTTGTGCTTGATACCAGCAATGAAGAGGGACAGGCAAGCCCCGGGATGCTTCTAGTGGAGCAAGGACTTGAGAACTGGATATCCTCAGTCCTGGGACAGGAGAAAGACCTCCCTGCACATAGCTGAATGACCCCCAGTCTCCCAGTGAAATTCAAAGGCCACCTCTTTGGACCACTTTGATATCACCGCCGGGGTCCTTCCTCTGGAAACTCCCTGTCCTGTCTATAGGAACTGCCAGAGGAACTGCCCGCTGTGCTCCGGAACAGGGTCGTCTCTAGCATCCCTCTGGCTCCGTGACTGCCTAAGCCCCTCAATGGGAACAAGGGGAAAGGCAGGCAGGAGCGCTTTCTGCCATTGGGGCCCCTCTGCTTTGCCACCAGGCCTGAGATTTCCCAGGTGGAAGATGGAATGATAGATCACTATAATTTGGTCCTCTCTCAGGTGTGGCCTACACCTGAGGGCCTCCTGGGATGTAGAGACAGGCCCTCTAAGGACAGACATAACCTGAACACTAGCTAACTCTGTTTCAGTTTCATTCAGAACAAAATGTTGCAGAAAATCACTTCTGGCTGGCTGATCTGGGGAGACCTTTCAGAAGAGATGGCATTAGTAATGGCCTTGAAAAGTAAGTAGGACTTCTGATTTCCTTTGTTACAGTGACAGTGCACTGTCAAGGTTACAGGCCAATCCCTGCCTGGCTGAGAAAAGAACTATCTCCAGCTTTAGGAATATCTCAGGCCTGGGGCTGGGAAAAGTGGGGTGACAGAACGCAGATGGCGCAGGGCCACCTGGGTGTGTGTTCCTCAGAAGGTGTGGCCTCAAGCAGGGACCTCCCAGGCTGTGCAGGCAGAGCGCTCCACCAGTCCTCCCTGGGGCTCAGAAACAGGCCCAGGTGGCTACTTTAAACTTTGATGCTATTTATGATAGTGAGATTTATTTTTAAAGATGTATTCATTCATTTCTAGAGAGAGGGGAAGGGAGGGAGAAAGAGAGGGAGAGAAACATCCGTGTGTGAAACACTGATCGGTTGCCTCTCGCGTGCCCCCAAACCGGGGATGTGGCCCGCAGCCCAGGCCTGTGCCCTGACTGGGAATCGAACCAGCCAGGTTTGCAGGCTGGCACTCAACCCACTGAGCCACATGAGCCAGGGTGGTAATGAGATTTTTATCAATCACTTATTCCACAATTGGCACATTCCTCGAAAATGTGAATTATCACGTTTTGGTATAATCATGCTTTAGTAAATGTCCCATATTATTTCAAATGCATTAGGGGTAGTATGACAGCTAAAGGAGTCCATGAGGAGAACCTCATTTTTGTAAAGTGTGGATCCCTCTTATGAAAAGCAAATAATCGCTCATTCATTTAGGTCTCTGGCATCTCTCTGGAGTCACATACCCACATGCGCCAAAAGTGGGGCAGAAACAGCAACCAGGACTTTGGCAAAGGTTCTCTGGCTGGTGAGCGGGGCTGGAAGATCTGCTGGAGAACGGACAGAACCTGCACAGCCCCACGCATCTGCCAGGGACCACAGCTATCTCTGCTCTTGGCCAGCAGAACGACCTGGAAGGAAAGGGCCAGAAGGGGAAGGTGGCAAGGGAAGGCATGGAGTCATGGGGTGACTGCCGATGCGGTCTGTCCCCTTCTGTGTTCCCACCTACACTCAAGACCCATTTTTGTGTCTGGGCCCCTTGGCACAGTCTCAATGGCACTGGGACTCTTAAGGCTCCCAGGCAAAGAGAACCCCAAGTCTTCCCGGAGCCTGCTTGGCCTCAGGCCATAGTCTTTCCCAAACAGGGAACAAGCGCCCTGAGAGGCTGCAGTTTTACACAGAGAGACATGGGCCCAAGTGAGAGCCACAAGAAAGCCTGAATCTCTACGCCAGGCTCAGCAGACTCAGATGGTATTTTTTTTTAATCCTCACCTGAGGGCATTTTTTAATTGATTTTTAGAGAGTGAGGAAGGGAGGGAGGAGGAGGGAGGGAGTGGAGGGAGAGAAGGGAAGAAAGAGAGAGAGAGAGAGAGAGAGAGAGAGAGAGAGAAATCAATCAACCTGGTTGCCTTTCCATACATGCCCTGACTGGGGACCGGACCCAAGACTTTTTGGTCTAAGGGATGATGCTCCAACCGAGCCACACCAGCCAGGGCCAGACTAGATTTTAAACAACAGTTTATGATGGGGGAGCTGGGGGGCGGGGGAGAGGGAGGGCAGTGTAATGCTCAGGGCACTGAGCACTCCAGGCCCCATCTCCAGTGTGCCGGAAACCTCCCATGCATCAGTCTCCTGAGAGCCACCCAGTGCCCAAAATACCCGCAGAGCCGAGTGCCCACCTCTGAGTCTGTTGTACTTGTGGGCGGCATCCAGGAAGTTTCCGGGAAGCAGAGATACTCATCTACTCTCTTACCCCACTGGGACTGGGACTCATTTTCTCTGACAGTCTGATCCTCCTCTGTTTGTCAAACCTGGATTCTGGCTTGTTTCATATCCTCGGGAATTCTGAGAACAAAGTTCCTTCCTTAGCTGGGCTCTGACAGTTCCCTCCCTGCAACTTTCCGTCCATAGGTGTTGCCAACGGGAGGCCCTGGACAAATTCGGTTACCTCTCCCTATGCCCTGCCCCCAAGTTTTCCCTTCTATAACTCAGAAGTATCCACTAATGACCTGAATACCTCATGTTGAAAGGTAAATTCAGTGAAGTAATAAGCGTGGAGCTGTTTGGAAAGCTGAGCAGTGCCAAAGGAGGGAGAGGGATCCAGCAAACACAACATGGTGGCCCAGGGCAGGGCCGGGCATCTGGGGAAGTGCCTCCAACAGCCAGCAGGCGGAGCCCTTCCCAAGCACTAGAGAAGCCTGGGGTCATATCTGGATGGGACACAGGGGTTGGTTTCTGTAGGCTCTGGGTGCTGCTGCCCCAAACCCCTGTGCTTCCTGGCTGCCCTGTGGGAAGAGGGCACAGTGATGTGAGCCATCTCTCAGGTACATGCCTTCCTTCCGGGGTCCTCCTTTCCAGCCTGTCAGGCCAGAGTGCCACACACTCACCAGTACACCACCACCGTGTGCTTCATGTACTTAAGCAGTTTCTTGGTCTCAAACAGCAGGGGGATATCCAGAATCACGTAGCGATATCCTGGAGAAAAGCCGGGAAAGCCACAAGGTCAAGCCTCCAAGTACAGTGAGGACTGACCATGTGTTGGGCACGGGAACAGAGCTGAGGCCACTGTCCCCTACCACTGAAAGCCCCCAGCAGAGGGGCAGACCTTCCAAGGACGGGCGTGATTCCAACACCACTCAGAACAGAACACTGCAGAAAGTCCTTTTGGACTGGCGGAAAGGTAAGACCTCGTAGAAGAAATGTCATTTGTACGGGCCTTGCAAAGCAGGTTGGACTTCTGATACCAGAAAATGAGTGGGTGAAAGGGAGGGTTCCAGGAATGGGGAATGATGAGGTCCTCCTACTGCTCTGGCTGAAGTGGAGGCCTTGGGCAGTGTGAGGCAAAACTGGAGAGCTGGTCAGGAGAGGCACAAAGCAGAGTTCACCTTGACCTTGAACCCAAAGAGTTGTTATTTCTTTTTTCTTTTTTAATAAATTAATTAATTTTTAGAGAGAGGGGAAGAGAGGGGGAGAAACATCAATGTGTGGTTGCCTCCCATGTGCCCCACACTGGGGACCTGGCCCCAACTGGGAATTGAACCGGCAACCCTTTGGTTTGCAGGCTGGCACAATCCACTGAGCCACATAAGCCAGGGCCAGAGTTGTTATTTCTGAGCAGGGAAATGACAAAACCAAAATCAAAGGAGACAGGGAAGAGTTTCCAGGAGTGAGGGCCCTTTCTGCCCTATTTCACCCACCTTTGTTTAAAAAAAAAAAGAAAGGTTCTCCCGCAAGAGTCGCATCCAAGCCTGACCCCTGTGCAGAGTCCTGTGCAGCTGCCCCATCGACTCGCCAAGGGAGACTCACCTAGGCAGCAGCAGCAGCCCCATCAGGAAAGAGGACAGGTCTGGAGGTGCTGCAGTCGTTACAACTAATACTAAACCTCACTGGGGTCAAAGCACTGGCCGCCCCACCCACCTGTGAGCCCAGGTGTCAGGGGCGGCACCCTCATGCACTGTGAGTGGGCACACCCCTGGGATGCCCGTCCAGGAATGCCGTGGGCTCCGCTCCCGGTTCTCTGTACACCCACGACCCTGTGTAGGTGCAATAAAGCTGGCGGGGTCCCTGAGCGGTAAGAGGAAGGAACAAACACCACTTCTGCCCAGAGACCCCTGCCCGTCTGGCTGGCCGGTGTCCATCCACTTGGCCGCAGAACCATGACACCAATTCCGAGTCATAGTGGAACTGGTGCCCTAGGTGATGCAGGGAACAGAGGTGACGACACGAGCAGCTGGGTCTCTTGTTCCCTGGGACCTGTCGCTCAGGAAGCCTTCGGCTGAATGAAGGGTTAAGACAATGCGCCCTGAGGACATGCCTGGGCGTGTGGCCCCCACTTTCTAACTTGTGACTCGGGCCCCCTAACCAACCCCCTCTGTGTGAATGAATGAAAGCACTACCTGCTTCACAGGAAGATGGAGAGGATTAAATGGGTGAAGTCAGGTGGCCCACGCAGCACCCCTCACCCAGACCCTCACTGGGTGCTCTGTAAATGGTTATTATTGCTGCCAGTCCCTGAGGAGGGAGCCTACAGTGCCGGCTCCCCCGCTCCCTCCCCAGACTCGGCACAGGGGCCAGGGCCAGATTCTCTCTGGGCCGCTTATCTCTCTTTCCTGCTCTGCTCCCACCCCTTCCTCTGCCCTCACTGTCCTTTCTGCTCGGCCCCTCTCGGGAGCTCGTCGTGGCCAGCTCTTTGGTTCATCGGCAAAGGGCTATTCAGCTGTCACATCCCTCCTGCTTGATAAGCTCCGCACACTATCCTGACTCTATTAAGACATCCGTCTGCCACACAGAGGCCCCCCCAACAGCTGGTGATCTTGTCTGAGGTTTGATCACACCAACTCTGACAGTCGTATTTGTCACAGTCATCGGGGAAAAACTGGGACTGTGGAAGCCACAGCTGTCGTCCCCATTTTTCACCTTATCGAGCTGAAAAGCTTTCTGGCTTTTATTTAAGTGGTGGTGGCTGGAGAGGGGAGGCTGGGCAGATGACACTGCGGGGGAACTTTGAAGCGGTGACATTATCTGATGTTAAATTTCATAAGGGGAAAGCCACTGTCACCTCAAAGCCCTGCAGACGTCCTTGCAACTGGCCTGGGAGTGCACGCGAAAGGGCAGGAGTGACAGGCAGAAGGCTCTGCTCCTGGTAGGGGGCAGGAGGGGATTCTGGCACACACACGAGGCAGGACAAAGGAAGAACCTAGAGACTCTCTTTGAGGGAGGGGGGTCGGGGGGAGGCCTGAGGCAAGGTGCGGAGATACAGAGGAAAAGCTGGTCCAGCAGGGAGGGTGCCTGGAGCCAGCTTCCACCCTGGCCAGAGCTGGGACGGGGGAAGCAGTGTCATGGATGTCAGCCAAGTCATCCCTTTCCATGTGGAGGAAGGTTCTGGCTAGAGCGGGGTGGGATTCCCCACTCTATACAAGAACTTGGCACCTGAGGGAATAAGGGGTTTGGCCAGGATCACAGAGCAAAAGCCAGAGGAAGAGCTAGAAGCCTCCTTCATACCCTCCAGGAAGGAAAAGTCTCAGCATCAGGATTGACAGTGGGGAGACAAGCAGCTGGGCCTTTAACACTGAGACCCAGGCTGGAGGCCTCACATGCCAAAGGCTGCAGGGGCCCTAGGCCAGCCTCCCATTGGACCCAAGCCACTGCTCTCTTCCTAACCACTTCGGTGACTGACCCCATCATGGACAGTGAATAATCGATCTCCCGTGCCCCACGCCCTCCTGAGGAACAGGACCTGAACTGTGGCGTATGGCTTGGGAAGGGCAATAGCTGCAGAAGGTTCTTGCCAACTGACCACAGACCCCTGCTTCTCAAACACCCCTCTTCTTGCAGTCCCGGCAAGGCACCTGGCTGCCCCTGCATGAGCCAGGCTAACTCTCCACTGAACCCCCGCCTCCAAGGGTTATCCCCCACTTAGAACCCTCCTCCGCCTGCCCTGGCCGTCCCGGACCCTCCGCAACTCCCTGTCTGTAAATCACTGTCCCCGGTGGCTCAACCAGGGCCAGATCTGACTCTGACTGTGGTTTCTAGGTGTGGGGTGATGGACCCTCACTGATGTGGACTCAGTCCCCCTAACAGCTCTGCAAGGTTGGCGCTATTAGCCTCACTACGCACATGAGGAAACAGAGGGGTTGGCTCATTGAGGAAGTCCACAGAAGCTGTGAGGACCAGGCTGTAAACTCAGGTCCTACGACCATCATCCATCAGCTGTTATTACTCCCAACCTTACTAGAAAAAGCAACTTACTTCCTGGGGATCGTGGCTCAAAAGCCTCAAGTGTCTCTTCTCAATAAACTGTCAACCTCCTTAAGAGTTGAGTGATATGTGCTTCTTTCTTCTGGGGCTGGTATGGGACTCTGCATGGGGGTGGGGGGCACGCCAATAAACACAGGAAACTCTGTGAACTCTGTAGCCTGGCTCCCCAGCTCCAGTACCTCCCCCCAGCCCGCCTTTCTGCAGGTGAGAAGGGCCCTGGCCCTGGAAGGAGAGGGCTTTGCCCACCCTTGTTCGGGGCCTTGGGTCTTACCCCGAAGGAAGTACTTGAAGGTCTCCTTCATCATTTCCTTGCGGATCTCAGGGTGGGTGATGGTGTTGAGCAGATGTCGTCGGTCAGGCTGGTTAAATATCAGGTCCCCCAGGACCTTGCGATTAATGTCACCATTCTCCAACAAGACCTCAGTGCCAAAGGCCTCCACGATGCGGCGGTGGGCGGGGTATCCTGGCTGGACAACTGTGGCATGAGGAAGAGGCTAGGTCACTCTTTGGCACCTCCTGGCCAGCCAGAGGACCCCAAGTAACTAGAAGCAAAAGGACAGAGGGACCCAGGGGTGCTTCTGAGTTGAAACGAGGGGAGGGTAAGCGGTTAAGGAAGACAGCAGACCGCACTGAGTCTCTCACACTGATCAAGGGGTGAAGTGAAGGAGGGAGATGTCGAACGGGAGGCGGCAGCAAAGGGAAAAGCAAGAGGACAAGCACGGGGCAGGGGGCGGGGCATCAGACAGGGCCCAAAGGGAAGCCTTCCCTCCTCTGGGGCCTTGGGAGGCCTTACAAAAAAGGTGGAGCAGCCTCATCTTCCTAAGGAAGATCTTGTAAAAAGGAAGCCCGGGGAGCCGCCAGGCACGAGCCCACAATCTGACCCCACCCACTCACCGTGCCGGGCGATGACGTCGACATCAATCACCGCGCACCCCAGCTGCTGGAACACCTGGATCACAGAGCTCTTGCCCGAGGCAATGCCCCCTGTCAGGCCCACCAGGAACATCTTCCCAGGAAAAGGCGGTCAAGGAGACTGAGACCCAGAAGTCGGATAGTCAGTGGAATAGGGCAGGCTCAGCCAATCAGAATGGGCCACCACAGGAACGCCAGTCGGACCTGCCAGTCGCACAAGAGTGGGCCTGATCAGTGCTGGGGGAGCAAGGCAGAGGAAGGGGAGCATGGCGTCCCTCCGGGAACAGAACACTCTTTCAGGAAAGGCCTCGTTAAAAGCACCCATACCCTGGCTGGTGTGGCTCAGTGGATCGAGCGCCGGCCTGTGAACCAAAGTTCGCCAGTTCGATTCCCACTCAGGGCACATGCCTGGGTCGCAGGCCAGGTCCCCAGTTTGGGGTGTGTGAGAGGCAACCCAGTCAATGTTTTCTCACACATTGATGTTTCTCTCCCTCTCGTCCCCTCTCTCTATAAATAAGTAAAATCTCTCTCTCTCTCTCTTTTTTTTTTTAAGATTTAATGTATTTATTTTAGACAGAGGGGAAGGCAGGGAGAAAGGAAGAGAAACAAAGTGTGTGGTTGCCTCTGGCGCCTCCTACTGGAGACCTGACCTGGCTTGCAACCCAGGCATGTGCCCTGACTGGGAATCAAAGCAGCGGGTCTTTGGTTTGCAGGCTGGTGCTCAGTCCACTGAGCCACACACCAGCCAGGGCAATTAAGTAAAATCTTAAAAAACAAACAAACAAACAAAAAAAGAAACAAACGCAGTCTAAATTCAGCAAAGTGCTGAGGAGGCAGAAGAGGGTCAGGTGCTGTTAAGCAAAGTGTGCTTTCAGGAGGTGGCAATAACAGATGCAGGCACACTTCCAGTAGGAAGGGGACACCTGTCCCTCTCTGGTGAACCTAAGGCACTTTCCAGATGCCCACAGAAGCAACTTGCCCTCCCCAGCCTCCACTTTCTAGTGTGGGACACCGAGGCTCATGGGAAGACATGGCCTGTCCACCTGCCCAAGACCAGCACTGGGACTGAGTGGCTAGTCTAGAACAAGACAAGTAATCCCTCCTTGTCAACCCAGAAGTGGATCAGATGGGAGCCGCAATGGCAAATGGTGGATCAGTGGCCACTAAGCCTCAGGTTCAGAAAAGTAGGGGTCTTGACAAGGAATGCCCGGGGAGGACAAGCTCAGGTGGGGGCGGGGGACTCTGAGCCCGGTGTGATTCTCGGTTCCCAGGTGGAGCACAAAGGTCGGGCAGCATGGGCCTCTTCAAAGCCAGTTCCTCGCTCCATGCTGTGTAACCCCGGGCAATTCACTCTCCTCTCCGAATCTCAGTTTTCTCATCCATAAGATGGGGATGACTGAATCTGCCTCGTTCATAGGCTATTGTGCAGACTGAGTGAGAAAATGCTTACGAAGTTCTTGGTACACTGCCTGATACAGCAAAGGAAGTGAGGGTGGAGGTCGGGGGGGTGGGGGGTGGTGGAAGGAGAGGGCTACGGTCAGATTGCAAGAGAAAATGACTTTCATGAAGTTATGTCCCCATTCCTGCAACCGAGACTATCTAACAATGAATTTTTTAAAAAGTCATATTGCATTACCTGGAGCAGACAGGGCTACCATGTCTTGAACTTAGCTCCCAGACTGAAAGAAAGTTAAATTGAAGGCCAGGTCTTCCCGTCCTTCCTTCAGCATCAAATCTCATCTTCAGGAGCTTGAAATCTGTCACAGGACTTTTTTGTTGTTGTCATTAAAGAGCAGGTTTACTGTCCTAACTACACTTTGCTTGAGCTTATACTGCCGAGATTTTGCTCCTCTGACGCCACACCAAATGATAGGGGGAGGCAGCTGCTCAGATGTGAGCTGAGTGAATGGGTGGCTCAGAGCAGCGAAGGGACCAACCTCAAAGTTTAGATCTGCCCAGGCTCCTTCTCACCCAGGGAAGCCAGAGGCAGAGAGGGGAAAATATCCACCAGCTTCATCATCCAAACGGAGAGACCTAACGAAGTTATTAATCCATTTACAAAGCATTGCTTCTCAGGCTGAGACTGGAGGCATCCCCAGGTGGTCTCCCTCCAACTTAAAAAAAAGAAGAGTTAAGGATAGGGTTCTGTTGTCCAAAAAAGAAAAAAAAAATTTACTCTGCTGAAGTTTGACATGGAGAAGCCAGCAACAGCGCTTTTATTTATTTATTTAAATTGATTTGAGGGAGAGGGGAAGGGGGAGGGAAGGAGGGGGGGAGAGAGAGAGGGGGAGAGAGAGAGAGAGAAACACCAACTTGCTGTTCCACCCCTTTGTTGATTCCTTTCCGTGTCCTGACTGGGGATCAACCCCGCAACCCTTGAGCATCAGGACAAAGCTCCAGCCAACTAAACTACCCGGCCAGGGCCTCCAGCAACCGCATTTTAAATTCCAACTCCTTCCTGTTATCTCCAAATCAGTGAGTCTGCTACTCTTTTGTTGAAGCCCAACCTGGAACAATGGGAGTGGGACTTGAGAATAGGTTGTAAAGGGGCAAAGGCCAGTCCTCTTCAGGGCCAGGCGCTGTCCGGGTCAGTGAGGCATTACCAGAGCTGACTGAAAGGGCCTGGAAGGCCACATGGCTAAGGTTTCACACCCTGCCCACCCACGGGACCAGGGACCTCTCGAGACCTACTGAGCCAGAACCCTGGGGATGGAGGTGCCCAGGCAGTTGTGCCGTGTCACATGGGGGGGACCCACTCTAACCCTTCACTCACAGCAGCAGAGCTGAAGCTCAGAGAGGGGAAGGCATTTGCCCAGAGCCACGGCTGTGAATGGGGCCTGGATGGAATATAAGGCCCCAAACTCTGAGTCTAGACCCCTGCTTCTCTGCACTCAGGGAGTAAATTAATTTGCCTTTAGAATAGGACAAAATTAAGACGTCTGTAGGCAAATCAGTTCAGGGCCCAAGAAAAATGATTCCTGATTACAAAGGCACTTTCCCTCAGCAGAACAAGGGCGGAGTCTCACAGGGAAGAAACAGGGCACAGGAGGTAAAT
The DNA here is from genome assembly GCA_007922815.1 of Macrotus californicus. Lineage (NCBI taxonomy): Eukaryota > Metazoa > Chordata > Mammalia > Chiroptera > Phyllostomidae > Macrotus > Macrotus californicus. The sequence continues at coordinate 71,396 of VMDR010000066.1, forward strand.
CCAGGCTCAGCTCTGTCCCAGGCTCCTGGGGTAACCTAATGAGTATCTGCCCTTCTCTGTGCCCTGGGTGACCACCTGCAGAAACAGACCAACATCTGCTTGGCCTCCGTCAGGAAGGCCAAGGGGATGGAGGGAGAAGCACGGGTCCAGGGAGGCCCAGGGCCCCTGGCTTAAAGGGGCTGGACAAACAACAGCTGTTCCTGTCCAGCAAACCCTCCGTAACTCATCCCCTTCACTAACTGCTGACTGAGCTCCTCGGGGCTTTGCAGCATGATGCCAGGGACCTCCTGAGCAATCAAAGAAAACACAGGTCTTGCCCCTCAACAAAACTGGAGACAGAGAGTAACAAATGAAACCCACTGACAACAGTTGTCTCTTGGTACTCATCTTGGGCCTAGCTGTGTGTGGGTGTATGTGTGTGTATGGTTTGTTCACCAACCTGCCCAGGGAGGGAGCTACCACCAGCAAGAACCCAGTGTCCCTCACAGCTTATCCAGAAGAAAACAAAGGCCTATGTTCCAAGCTGCCTCTAAGTCCCACCCGAACCTGCCCCTGCAGCTCCTCCCAGGCACCCATGGAGAGGTGGCCACCTTTGGTAACCTTTGATGAGCCTTTTCCTGCTCTAGCTCAAAGGTCAACATTCCTCCAGAATCTGTTCACTTCTCCCTGCTCCACTGCCATTTACATGGAGGAACTCCTAAACCTGGCTCTGATCTAAATCTCCTAGGAAACTGTAGAAAAGGTTCAGAAGCCCAGGCTGCACCCCAGCCCACCGAATCCAAAGCTAGGGTGGGGCCTCGCATCCCAGCCAGCCAAGCACCAGAACCACTGCTACAATGGCAAGTCGCGGGCTGGAGGTGGAGAGGCCTGGGTCCCAGTCTCTGAACTCTGCCACAGAGCTACCTGCAGGAACCCTTCTCACCAGCCTGGCCCAGGGTGGCAAGTTTGGGGTAAGCTGAGCCCCAAACATCTGCCATTCTCTGAGCCTCAGTCTCTGTACCTGTAAACGAGGGACAGACTGGACTTCCACGGCTAATGCCAGCATCAGCTCCTGGGGGAGGCGGAGAGTCACACGGGCGCCCTCTTTCTCTGACAGCGCTCTTCCCAGAGCAGCCAATAAATGCTCGCTGGAGTAACAAAATGACGTGGCCTTGGGGGCCCAGGAATCTCCCCGCCAGCACCCAAAGGTGTTCAGAGAACTGGCCTGGCTGTGGGACGAAGGACAACACCGAGCCCCAGAGTAAGAAAGAAAAGCTGATGCCCAGTGCAAGGGGAATGGAAACCGTATTCCAGAACCCATCAGGGCCTGGGATTCTCCAGCCAAGCTGGGGCTCCAGCCCTAGGGGAGCCATATCCAATCCTCTCTCTCCTTATTCTCCTCGTGCAGGGAGGGGCAGCAGGGCATGACGAAAGGGAAGGACTGAAGTCAGGTGGTGTCTGTAGGCTGTGAAGTAGAGCAACACTCCCCTGCGCTCCATAAATGGTGGGCCCTGGGTGAGCCGCCAGCACCTCACGCCCCAACCTCAGCAGTCTGCTGTGCCCTGCTCCTCCAGTTCCTGCCTTATTTCTCCCGAGGCGGTCAGGGCTTAAAGGACACCTGATTACTTCTCCTACTTAAAACCTTTACTGCATTCTCCCTCCTCCACCTAGCCCCTCACAGAGGTCTCTGGCCCCCGTGACATGCCCATTGTCAACCCCTCCACCCTCTAAATCACTCCTGTGCTTGTCACACACTGGCCTTCTGTCCCTGAAGGTGCAGGCTCTTTCATCCCTCAGAGCCCCCTGCCCACCACACTCACCATCTGGCTAACTTGCTCCATTCCTTGTTCATTCCTTCAACCTGTCAGGCACCAGAAACTGTTCAAAACAAGAGCGCCTGCCCCCCACAAAGCTTCCACCCTTCCACCCCAGCACCAGGAGGGGTCGATGGCATAAACAAGCAGCTCATGTGGGAGGTGGTGCTAAGGTGCTACCTAGGGGAGGGAATCGGTGCCCGCCCCCCACGAAGCTTACATCCTTCCACCCCAGCACCAGGAGGGGTCGATGACATAAACAAGCAGCTCATGTGGGAGGTAGTGCTAAGGTGCTACGTAGGGGAGGGAATCGGTGCTTCGGATAAGGGACAGGAAGGTCTCTCTGAGTGAGGACCTAAAAGCAGCAGCGACCAAGCCACCAAGCCACTGCTCCTTTCGGAGCAGCCGTGTCCTCCCTGCAGCCCAGACCAGGCCCTGATGCCTCCCACCCGCCCTTTCCTTTCTTTCCCTTGCCCCCACGGGGTGTTGCACTTTTCCAATATTTGTTTCACTGTTTCCAACACATTATATAAAACAAGCTCCACGAGGCCACGGTGTCCAATGTCTGTGTGTCACTTACCAGGGGAGAGACACTAGTTAAGTTACTGAGCCTTTCTTCAATTCCATTTGTTCATCTGCAAAATGGAGCTAATGGCACCTACTCTCGGCTGCCGTGAGAAATAAACGAGTTAATACATGTGAAGTGCCTAGAGCAGTACCTGGCACACGCTAGCACTCAACTGCTGTCCCCTATCAGCTATGAGAGAGTGTTTGATAACTAAGATGGAATGAGTGACTGAATGCCCGAGGAAGGAGAAGGAAAACACTTGGGGTCCCATTCTCCTCTCAGTGGCAAAGGGGAGGCTGGAACCAAACTCCCAGCCTGCTCTTTTTTTCCCTCAGAACACGCTGCTCGCAGCTAGTAAATCCCTCCTGGAAAAAAAAAAAAGAAACGAAACAAAACACCCGGTAGGTTGAACCCAGCAAGAAACCGGTACTTGAATGGACCCTCTTCCTCCCTTCCTCCCTTTGTGAGAGCTCGGGACTTCAGTTGGAAGTGGTCCCTGCAGCAGCCCACACCTTCGGGTGCAGGGGCAGGACCTGGCTCCCTCATTAGCTGGCAACTCCGCTTTCTTCTCCTTTTGCGGCCTCTCAGGATCTCATACTGGGCACATCTGACCGGCCAAGTGCGTCTCCTCTGAATTGCACTGCGAGTGGGGGAGGTGGCCATTTTGCTCCAATGATCGATATAATCATTCATGAACAGAGTCACTCCCTGTCTTGGGACCCAATTATTTTCTTGTGGAAGCAGTGGTTGCAAAAATATATTGTTTTCCAGTTAACTAGTAAGCGCTATTTTTAGCTATGGTTTCCCCTACTCTTAATCTTGTATTATTGGTGAGAGGCTGCTGTTTAAACCTGAGTCCAAGTCCCTTTGTCTGCTAAATCTGTTAAAAGTCACCACCTTCTCCAGACTGCCAATTATCCGAAGGTGTTGGCAGTCACGTCTTCCTCTCCCTTCTCCCCTTGCCCACATCAAGGAGAGGGAGGGAACAGGTCTTCCTTCTTGAGCACTTGAAACGCACAAACCGGTACTCCAGGGAGTGCTTATAGGTGAGCAGGGAGGCTGACCGGACTGGACTATGATGGCTTCGATGCAGCAAGAGGATCAAAGGGAATGCCACCTCTCAGGAATTCTGAAGTCATAGGGGCCTTGGCTGACATCTCAGCTCTGGTCCTTTAAACTAGCCGTGTGGCCTAGGGCAAGAGCCAGCCTTGTGGACTTCTGTTAATTTGCGTGTAAAATGGGATTAACAGTGACTACTCACAGGCGTTTGGTTAGGATTAAATGAGGTTAACGTATGTCATAGGCACCTCGTATGTCATAGGCACCTCGTCCTCTGCAACTCAGTGTGAGGTCAGTCTCTGAAGTCCACTCCATTTCCCTAAATAGCACCTCCAACCTTTCAATTGCTCAGGCCAAAAAACTGAGTGTCCTCCTGGCTCCTCCCTCACAATCTCCATCCAACCCATCAGTGCCCCCTGCCAGCTCTGCTTCTCACCTTCACAACCAGGTTGGACACCCGGTGCCACCTACCACTGCCATCTTGCTCCTGGATTACTGCAGTAGCCTCTGAGTGATTTCCTCACTGCCGCCTTTGTTCCCAACAGTCTGTTCATAATAGAGCAGCTAAGCTAGTATGACCCTTTAAAAATGCAAGTCCGATCATGTGACTGCTATGCTCAAATCCCTCCAATGGGTCCCCTATCTCTTGTAAGCTAAGTCCTTAGAATCCTACAGGGACTTCATGACAGCTGTGGGTATTTCCTCTGCAGGCATCTCCTGCCACTCTCCCCTTGATCACGCCCCTCCTGACACACCGGCCACCTTACTGTTCCTTAATCATGCTGGTGCACTCCCACCTTGGGCCTGTGGACACACTGTTCCCTCCACACGGAAAACTCTTCCCGCAGGGGGACTGCATGGCCAACTCCCTCCTCGGCCCCACTGTCACCATACCAGAGACTGTCCTGAATATACAAAATAGCACCCCCACTTGACTCTCATCTCCTTTTGTTCCATTTTTCTTCACAGCACATCAATTCCCCTCTGCCCAACATGCTGAGTGCCGGGCTTATTTATTGTAATCTGCCTCTCTCCCTAGAATCTGGGCACAACTGCAGCCAAGGTGCTTAAAACAGGGCCTGGAAGTAGAAAGCCCTCGAAAGATCTGTTGAATCTACATAAAACATGGAGCAAAATTTCCAGCTCATGGGTAAGCAGGAACTCAACATTAATTATTTTAAAATAAGAGCATATATGGTCTAGAAAACCTACTATGAGAATCACAAAATCCTTTCACATCACTTCCCACCCACACTTCCCTGGGCTGACGGTATCTTGGGCTCACAGATGAGGAAACTGAGGCAGAGTGCCTAGGAAGGTATATTTCCCATCAGGCAGGAACCAGAGTATAAGAGTAGCCAGCCATGGAGCGCTCTCTATGTGTCAGGGACGTCCTTGATCCCACCTGATCAACAGAGCAACCAATGAAGCCAGTTCTTCCATTTGTTCCCATTCTAAAAGGGAAGAGATGGACGTTAAAAGAAGGTAGGGATTTGCCCACAGTAGTTCCAGGCGGTCCTCATACTGGGGAATGAGAAGCCGGGATGCATTAAGACTTTGCAAGGGGCACAAGTGCAGTTTAAAAGGCATCCATTTCAACTCAGTTCCACACCTTCTTCCTGTGGGAGCAGACCAGCCATGGTTTTTGCCTGTAGGCCCTCCTTTCCCAGACACCTCATTCTTACTCACCCACCTCCCGCTGCTTCAAAAAAAAAAGGGCATAACTCCCCACCCAGGGCAAATCTTACTAAGGTGCTTTGTCCCACAGTGCAAAATACCCCTGGCCCCTCAAAGGGGCAATTCAAAGTATCAGTATCCATGCTGAGACTGTGCCTACCTACAGGGATAATGTAATAAATCCTCCTGCTGAGTCAGGTGGTTGCCAAGCCTTCGCTTTCGATCAAGTTCAAGGAGGACCTAGAAAAACTGTCAGCTCATAGGCTGTTAATAAATGATGTCAATGACAGATCACTGTGATTTTTTTTGGCCCATAACTCAGGAGGTGTCCAGAGAATTGAGTGATACCGCCACAGGAAAAGGCCTTTAATTCCTGTGTATTTATTTACATGAACCAACTGTTAACGGGTACAGGCATGGAGTAAAAGCGTCGTGCCAATCCCAGCGAGTGTGTCTGGGCGAATGCATGGATTCAAATGGGCAGTTCCACTCAGCGCAGGAAGAGGAGCGTTTCGTGTAAAACTTCTCGTGTTTAAAAATGATCAAAAGTACTAATCTATTTGTTTTGATCAACTGTGTATTTTAAATTCTAAAAACTTGATCTCAAGGAAAATGTTTACTAGGACCACAACACAATTTTCAAAAATGTTTTAATTTTTGGAGGTATTTTTGTGGCAGATTAGTAGGACGACAAACTAAAAGCATAAAATCTATTATACTAGAAAACATTCTGTGGAGGAAATAAAGTGGAAGTATAAGTTGAAGGGTGAAAAAGGAACAATGTAAACCTTCAAATGTTAAAAACTGGTTCATGGACTTTTTTTTCCCCCCAAAGGATGAGAGAAATAAAATCATTCTGGTATTTAGGGTCCACTGAAGAGTTACATGCCTGATGTAACAGTTTTATTTTTTAAATGTCAATATTTACAATTAACTACAAAGCATATCCTTTACAACTACTGAAACTTTCAGAGAAAAATTTTAACTACCTAGAAATGTGCAAGTGGGTAATTTTCAAAACAAAGCTAAGTCCCCTGCTTGCCTGCCTTCAGCTACCAGCCCTAATCCTTTCTTCCAATGGCCCAGGCAGGGGAAGGCTCTGAACCTTTGAAACATTTTACCCAGGGCAGGGCAAATTCCAACTGCTCTAGATAGAAGAAGATTTGGTGGGAATTTAGGGCCCTGCTAAGATAAAACCACCCAAACTGGCCTGTCCACTTTCTATTCATCAGCCAGCTCTCCCCAGCATTCCACCGTTTTCCAGGCCTAGGTCTGCACCCTACCAAATCCATCTGATTTAAACAAAGCTCCCCCAACCCATATTCAAAGTCCATTTCCTGAAGTTTAAAACTAGGGCTTAATGTCAAAATTAATTTGGGTGATAGTTTTCCCATAAGTGAGGAAGAAAGAAAAATATTTTAAAACTTCATGAACAAACCCAACGCCAAAGGCGCTCACGCCTCCATTTGGGAAGCTGGGAAAGGACGAGAAGCCCGCGGTTTGGCCACCAAGGTGGGGGCGGGGGGGGGCGGTCTTCACTAAAACTTTGCAAGTACTCTAGCCTCCGGGGGAAGAGAAAAGTGGAGGGAAGAGCCTGTCTGAAGAGCAAAGGTGATCACTAGGCAAAACAGCAGCCACCCAGCATAGAACTTTACATCCATCCACCCCGAGACAAGTATCATTCTCATTTTTTTTCAGATGAGTAAATTCAAAGTCGGAATGGTACCCAAAGTCAGAGCACAGGAAAGGGCAGAGACTGGATTAAAAAAAATCAAATTCAGGAATGACCAGGAAGCTCTACAATAAAATGGCTTTGGGCTGAAACTGGCTTTGAACCCACGTTTTCCGCTGCTTTCTACTTGCAAACCTTCCTCCACGGCTGTAAATCAGAGAAAATAACACCTTGCTTGGTAGGGTTGCTATCGAGGCAGTGAGCCGCAGATGTGAAAGTGATCCAATGGCTGCTACATAGTACGTGCTCAATAAATCGCAACCAAGGCTTGAAAAAAAGGCGCGTAGTCTAGACCCCACCACGACTGGCGCGCCTCGGGCTGCGGTTCCGCGCGCCCAGGGCCGGGCCCAGCAACGGGACCCAGGCCGGGTGGCCCATAGACGCTGGAGGAAACAAAGCAATCCCCGGAGCCGCCCGCCGGCCCGCCCGTCCGCTTCCCGGGGCTTAGGCGCTTTCACCCACACGCCCGTGCGGCGCGCTACCTACCCGAGGCCTCTGACCCGGCCTGGGCCGCCGCCGCTCTTCCAATCTCAGGGACGCTTACTGACTGACTGCCGGTGGGCAGGCGGGGCTTCGGGAGCACGCGCGCCGGAAGTCCTGTCAGCGGAAGGGGCAGGGCCGGGGGGTGCTGGGCGTGGCCGGGCAACAGCAACCCAAGGGGCCTGCCCCGGGTGGGGGGGACCTTAGTGCAGTTCCTCCCTCGGAGCCAGGGCCTTCCCACGCGGGAAGCTAGGGAGCGACTTGGAGTGTACCAGCTTCAAATCCAGGCCTGGCCATCATAGGCTGTGCAGCCTCTGGCGAAAGGAATGAAAGCTATGGTAGTTAACCGAGCCCCCCTTTACCTGACACATCCTAAGAGCCTAGAGATTGCCTACAGATTCTGCAGGAATTTACCTCTTTGAATTTCAACAGCCCTTTAGGTGGATACTGTTACCATCCCCATTTTACACAAGAGGACAGATAATTTAGAAATTAACCAGTTCGCTCGGTCTTACAAAGTCAGTTGGCTGCAGAGCTCAGATTCTGTTCGTAGAAGCCTATGAAGTCATTTAGCCTCTCATCCCGTCTCCTGTAGTAAATCAAGTAATCGCCCTGTCGCTTGTTGAAAAAAAATGGAAATACAGAAGCTCCCCCTTTATCCGCGGTTTTGCGTCCATGGTTTCAGTTATCTACAGGTAACCTCAGTCTAAAAAATATTAAAGAAAAAATTCCAGAAATAATTCATGTTTTAAATTGCATGCCTTGAGTAACGTGATGAAATGTCATGTGTCCTGCTCCATCCCACCCAGGTTGTGAATTACCCCTTTACAGCTTATCAGCACTATCCACCTGTAAGTCACTTAGTAGCCAACTCAGTATCAGATCAACTGTCACAGTATCACAGTGCCTGTGTTCAAGTAATCCTTATTTTTTATTTTTTTGCCACGGAGAAATATTGGCTATTTTATTCTAAATGGCACCACCCAGGAGAATGGGAAGCTAATGTTCAAAAGCCCAAAACTCCCCGGTGGTGTATAGGTTGCAAATTATAAAGGGCACAATCACAAGACACCATGGGATAGGGGATTTGCGGTCATGCTGGGAGCTGATCAGTCCCAGGTAAGGGTAATAAATCATTCCTTCCGGTCTGGAGAACAGCTCTGACGTCTGTTCCAGTGTTCCTCTGTCTGGTTTCATGGTAAAGTAGCCAGGGGTCATCCCACCTCAGGGCTCAGGATCTGGAACATAACTTAGGTCAAGATGTTATCTTTAGCCTTGGCTGGTGTGACTCAGTGGATTGAGTACCAGCCTGCGAACCAAAAGGCTGCCAGTTCAATTCCCAATCAGGGCACATGCCTGGGTTGTGGGCCAGGTCCCCAGTTGGGGGTGTGCAAGAGGCAACCACACATTGATGTTTCTCTCCCTCCTTTCCCCTCTCTCTAAAAATAAATAAATAAAATCTTAAAAAAGAAAAAAAAAAAGATGTTATCTTCACAGCCTGACAGAGGTCTGGACCGTGTGACCATTAGTCAGATCCAGGCTACTGTCTTCTGCTGCCGAAGGGGTTGCTGATTATCCCAGGGAAAGGCTAGATTTCTAAGGGGCATATAGAGATACGTGATTTTTAGAGGTACTACAACGGTCAGAGCATGAGAGAGCTTAGGTGAAGCCATCAACTAGGACAGATGAGCTGGTCTATGCTGGAATACCTGAGGATCTCGGCTCTTACTCTGCAGCAGCCGTACCACTTAGGTTTCCACTATCCGGTTTGCAGTTTAAATGATATGCTTTGACTCCCGCCTATGACCTGTGCGCCAATCATTGAGCTTATTCTACATTTCCCCTTTGCTCCCAACTTAAGCTGTATTTCTACTTTGTCAGAGAATGTTCTTCCACTCTTATCTCTGAATTTGTTTCAGTCTTAGATTTATAATTAAACCTATTCAATTTTCATGATGTTCTTTTGCCAAAACTTTCCAATCATCTCTTAATTGGATGAAACTTGACCCCTAGTAGAATCCTCAGCAAGAATTCTTGAATATAAAATTTCTTGAGTTCTGAAAGTTTAAAACTGAAATTCTTAGCTCATATTTTTTACTTGAGTTTTTAAAAATGTTTCTTCACTCTTACCTTCTCTAATCCTGTCATGTAGTTGATGTCCCCTGATTTTCATTTTTTAAATAAGTTTTTATTTTTCAATTACAGTTTAAGTACAATATATTAGTTTCAGGTGTTCAACCCATACAACTGATTAGACATTTACATAACTTATGAAGTGCTCACCCCAATAAATCTAGTACCCATCTGACACCATAATATTTAGTAATTACCTAATAATGGCCCCAAAGCCCAGGAGTAGTGATGCTGGCAATTCAGATACGCCAAAGAGAAGCTGTAAAGTGTTTCCTTTAAGTGAAAAGGTGTGTATGCACAGGACAAGACATAGCATACAGAGGGATTGGTACTCTCTGAGGTTTCAGGCATCCCCTGGGAGTACTGAAAAGTATCCCCCACAGATAAGGGGGGGCTACTACACATAAAAGCATCTAACGGTGCCTCACATACAATAGGTGGTCCTTAATGAACTCCTGCCCTGACTCCTTTCCCTCTCCCTAAACTGTACATCTGCGCTCTGCCTCCTTCAAGGTAGGAATCTTATCTACCTTCACCCTCAGTATCCCCAGGGCCTAGCACAGTGCTCAGCAGAGTAGGGATCCAATACACTGAGGAATGAAGTAATTCAACTTCTTTCTCTGCTCACTTCAGTTACTGAGACCTATCTCCTTGACATCAATAGCACTGGCAGGCTCCACCCACTAAACAGGATCGCATTTCATGATCAAAGGGCCCATTTGGTCCAAGCACCTTTGACTCTCCTCCTCGTCATCTTTCCTGTCTGTACTTGCATATGTCCAGTGTCGGGAGAGAACTCCCTCGCTGATTTGGAGACAACTTCATGCTGTCTTCGAAGTCTAGTCCTGTCAGAAAGCTCTTAGATCTCTAATTCTTTTTTTTTTTTTTTTTAAGATTTTATTTATTTTAGAGAGGGGAAGGGAGAGAGAAAGAGAGGGAAACATCAATGTGTGGTTGCCTCTCATGTGACCCAACTGGGGACCTGGCCCACAACTCAAGCATGTGCCCTGACTGGGAATCGAACCACTGACCTTCTGCCTCACAGTCCGATGCTCAATCCACTGACATACTACACCAGCCAGAGCTCTCCTAGTTCTGATCCACGGGGTCATGCAGAACAATTCTAACCCTATCCCACAGAACCAGATGGAACAGCTTAGTCCCCTTCCTGCATCAGACCGCTTACCAATAACCTAGGTGTGTGGTTCTGAACTTCTTCCCTACTCCAGACATATCAGAGGGATACCCAGACTCCCATCAGCACAAGTGGGGGTTTTGTCTCCTAAGTAGGCATCCTTGTGATCCAATCTGTCAACAGCAGCTGCACCCGGCTACAGCTACAGGACAGCCCCAGAGGAAAGGCTGTAGGGCTGCTGCAGGCGCTGCCACCAGGGCTTTTTCAGCTCACACACAAGGCCCCTATTATTTGGGGTGGCAACAATGAACTCTGAGCTGGCTCTAGCTGCTCACAAGATCACACTTCACCCTGACAATGACCTGCATCTCAGTCACCTCTGTGTCCTGGGCATCTAGCGTGACGCCTGGAATAGAGTGCTGCCCCAGGTCGTGTGTGATGAGCAACCCTCTGAATCCAGGAGAGATGACTTCTTTGACTCTTGGTTTTTAAAATTAAACTTACTTTTCAGATGTTTATTTTAAATAAATATTAATGTGCAATTAAACTTACACCGTACCTCACAAATAGCATTAATATTTATCCTTTATTAAACAGCTTCAAAAAAAAAGAAAAAGAAAAACTCCTAAAGGTTGTCACCAACTAGAAGATAAAGTCCGAACTCCTCAGCCTGCAACGTAAGGCCCTTCTGTAACTCGGCCCCTGATCACTGCGGACGTGGGTCACCACGTTCCCTTGGGAGAGGCCAAGGAGGATGGCGATTTGGTTATTGCACCACTTTTGGTTAAAACACTGGGTTCGAGTCTGTAGTCACACTAAGTAGCAGTGAAACTCTGGGCGAATCGTCGCACTTACTGTTCTCTCGTTGTAAAACAGGACCAACCCCTGCCCTGCTCACTGCAGAGGGTCAGACAAGGCCGTGTGACAGTGCATTTTGTGGACAGTAGGGCATTGTACAAACATCAGGGGTGACTACACCATGTTCCTGCCTCGACCCTTTGCTTGTTTCATTCCTGCCCCCTGAAGGCTTTATCCCTTCTTTCTCACCATTTACTCACTCACTCACACATTAATTAATGCAACAAATATAGGGGGCCTACGGGGTGCGGGCTCGAGGCATACGGGGGTGAGGAAAATCCAATCTGTTCTCTGCCCTCACAGAATGTAGGGTCTTGTCGGGGGAAATGGTTACAGACAAAAGCAAAGCTGTGACTTAGGAGTGGGTCCATAGAGGCTGCCTTCAGAGACTATGATGGAGGGTCCAGGATTTAAGCTGTCTCCAAGGCCACGTTCACAGTCTGCTTTCTCCAGGAAGCCTTTCCTAGCAATGCTGCCCCAGAGAGTGGCACCCCTCACCCTGCCTCCAGTTTCAATGAACTTATCTACCTAGCTCATGTCAGCGTATCCAGTCAAGCCTTGTGACAATACTTTGTTTTCAAGTGAGCCTTGTTTTCGGGATTTCACTGTAAGTGCCTTCCAGGCAGGGAATGCGTGGTACACTCTCTCATGCAGCCCAGCCCAGCAAGAGCAGGGGGCTGGACCCACTGTGCTCCAAGCTCAGGTGTCAGGGGATGTCCCAGGAAGGAAGTTACCCTTCCCAAAAATGCGGTGGAGACAGGAAACTGCCTAAGACCATCTCCCCAGCCCTCATTTCGTGACTGAGCCCACCAGCTCTGTACTACTTCAGAGGAGAAAAACTCCTCCTTAGGACATCCAGTCCGCTCCCTAGAGCACCATCTTCCTCCAACAAAAATGTGATTTTATCTGTCCCCGGCTAACAATCATCAGTGGCTCCCGAGTCTTCAGGACAACGCCCAAATTCCTCAGTGTGGCATCCACGTGCCCTCAGGGTCTGACTCCTGACTACTCTCCAGCCTCAACTTCCAAAATGCTCCTCACTCGAAGCTCCGAAGTCACATCGTTCTTGTTGTAGTGCCCCAGAAGCACCTTACTCTCAGGCAGACGGACTTTTCAGACCTTCAGCCTAGAATATGCACCCAGTTCGTCTGCTTCCCCTATGAAAACCTGGCTGTCTTTTCCTCCAGGACCCCTTTCTCCACATTAAGAGTCCCTTCTGCTACAACCTCTGCTCCCCACCCTCCTAGACACTGCTCTTTAACAGTCAGTCTGGGTGCTGACCAACTCACGGGACGAACCCAGGGTGGGGACTGTGTTGTTCTAGCCCTGTCCTCTAGGTCCTGACACTATGAGAGAGTTTTTCTTTGGTGATTAACAGGAGGAATGCTGATTTCCGAGGAAGGGAAATGATTTATCGGTATTGACTGTCCCACACTTTGCAAAGAAGAATTTTGTATCCATTGTCTCATTTTACAAATGACGGTACTCAGGCTCAGAGAGGTTAAATGACTTGCCTAAGGTCACTCATTAGGCAAAGGCAGAGCCAAGATTTAGAACCCAGGCAGTTCTCATAATCGCTCTAACCTACTGGGCCCGGGAACGACTGTGAAGGGATAATGGAGGTGGTCTCAAGAGGAGCCAATTCTTCCAGAATCTGCAAAATTTCATAGGCACATCCTGCAGTCACCCTCTGGATCCTGCTGTGCCCCACTCCCTTCATATAACACTCCTGCCAGAACAGGTGGGTAAGAAGAGCCAGTGGAGGTAGGTGGGGGAATCCCGCTATTCCAGTGATGAGGTGCTCAGAAAGCTGGGAGTGTTTAGCTTGGAAAAAATAACAATTTTAGGGAAGCAGCTATTAGTTGCAGAATGTGCAATAACTACCTAGAAGGACACAGGATTATATGTTTCTACATAATTCCACAAGGCAGAACTTGGCCAATTTTCCACCAATGAGAGCAGTCTGAAAGAGGAAGGCTGTCTCTTATGAGGGAGCGGGGAAGAACTCATGAAACCCCAAGAAAGCATTTATAGACCAAATTTAGGAAACTCTATATTGCACTGGGACTGTAAACTCAAAAGTAAACTCAGGCACCAAAATCATATATGGTAATATTCAGTTATCAAGTGGTCATTAAGGAAAAAAAAAGTCACATATACTCAATTTATTTTTAAAAACATAAACTTCAAATTTTATTAGAGAGAAATCATGGATCCCATAAAATCTGTGAGGATTCTAACTTGAAAAATCCTAAGAGAGGGGGAATAAGAGCCTCTCTTAGATCCCTTCTAATTCCGAACTTCCCAGAGGTGCTGGATTCCAGAACTTTGGCCTTGTACTTGCATTCTGAGCTCAGTTAGGGTCCCACTGGCTGCCTGCCTCCCAGGAAAGACTCGCCACTGAGCAAAAACTGCTCGGTTTGCAGTAGCACTCAAGGCAGAATGTCTTACTTAAGCTTTGAACTACGAGAACAGTGGGGTCCACAGAAACCAGCACCTTTGTTCCCTCTGTCACTTAACCTCTGGGTGTCTGTGAGTAAAGACAACGCAAGGCTGGAAACTAGAATACCAGATGTGGGTTCTGGTTCTGCAACTAGATATCACTGTGATTTTGTTTTTTGCAAGCACAATTTTCTTCAAGGCCCCTTCCCTACCTACTTCACAAGGTCAGGTGAGCTATAACAGGTGAAACTAACACATGTAAAGCTTTACTATTATTACCTCCGACCTCCTCCAGTCGCCTGCAGCTGCAGGTAAGGTGGCCCTGAGACAGCTCTCAGCCTATGCAGGTGTCTTTGACTGCCTTCCAAAGTCAAATATAAATAACTGGAGATTACCTGATTTGGATTATATTTACTTCCGCTCTTGCCACTGAAGATAAAAACAATAGAGTTGACAATACTCAGCTCTGTTTTATTTGTTTTCCTGAGTCAGAGGGGAGCTGTTTCTTACCATGGTGAAAGTTTCCCAAAAGCAGAGATCATCTCCCTTTTTGGCCAAGAAGTTCTCTGATGTTAAGAAGTTCCTTCCCTCACCACCCACCACAACCCAACCTGAACAGGAAACCTCTCCTAACCGGAACCACATCTTTGGGCTGTCTCCTCAAAACTCACGTGTATCAGAGTGCACTTTCGATTTTCAGCAGAAGCTGCATTTCCCTGGTTTGCAAACTATTCATCTGAATAAAGTTTCTAAAAAAACAAACAAAACTCAGGTGTGATTAGTCAATCACAGGGTGAGACCCAACAGACTGAAGCATTCATTCCAGGTTAAAAACAGATTAAGATGTTGCAAATACCTGGTTTCCTCGGGTAGATGTAGGAGACAATGGAATTTTTGTAGTGGTAAAGAATTAAGCGGGCCTAAGGGCAGACAGATTAAGATTTATATACTGATTGCCACTAATTAGCTACGTGACTGCAATTTACCAACTAATCTGAGCCACATTTCTTCATCTGTTAAAAAAAAAAAAAAAAAAAAGGGAATAGAGCCCACATGCTAGGCTTGTTGAGGATTTAAAAAGCTCGAAAGTCTTTACCACAGAGCCTCGTATATAAAGGCTCAATTAAGAGTAATTGTGGAGGGCTGCTGCGGAGAATGAAAGGGACGCTGTGTGCGGAAGAGCTTCGTGGACCGGTACCTGGAGGTCCAGAAGAGGGAAGGCCTGACCGGGCAGTCAAGTCTCCTCGCTCTGAATCAGTGCTCCGCACACCACAATCCACCATCTCTCGTGAGGCCTTAAGGAAGGCGGCCAGGAGCCAACCTGCCTTCTTGCAGGAAAGCCCCTCTAAGAAGGCCTGATGCATTCAGGCTGCCGGTGGGTCGCGCCCGCGGGTCTCAGGCTCTCTTACTTACCCGGGAATGGTAACAGTCCTTAATGGCAGTCAATAACGGCTCACCTATGACCCGGGCACTAGCAGGGGTAGGCTGAGGCTTGGATTTTGGAGCCTCCACGGCCGAAACCATAAACGAGTACGGAACTACAAATCCCAGCATGCTATACGACCCGCGGGGTCGCAGGGGTCAGCCCTCAAAGCGCGGCCGAACGCACAGGGCTTCCGAGTACCGCCGGCCCCCGACCTAGGACAGCCTCCCCTCGTAGTTTCTGGGTATTGTAGTCCACCTTGTTCCGGTTTCCCGGTAATGAGCCTCGCCTAGTCGCGGCTCCCTTCGCCACAAAAACTACAAAACCCAGAATATAGCGCCAGTTCCCCTCGTCCAATAGGAGCCCCCCATGTAACGAGGTTTGGAGGCCGGCCCTCGGAACAGAAGATGGCGGACGAGAGTGAGACAGCAGTGAAGTCGCCGGCCCCTCCGCGGCCGCAGATGATGGAAGGGAACGGAAACGGCCACGAGCACTGCAGCGACTGCGAGAACGAGGAGGATAACCACTACAACCGGGGGTAACGAGATCCTCGGAGTTCAATTCCTGTCCGGTCTCCCACAACCTGGGTCTCTGGGGTGCGGGGAAGTCACCGGGAGCTTAGTGAAACCCCACCCCCTTGTTCTTATTGGCTAAAACATTGCGATCCTGCCCGGCGATTGGTTTTTGTCCTTGTCGTTTACCAGAGGTGGATGCCTAGTATATTAAGGGCCGGAGACATTCAATACTTTTATTATATAAAAGTTCCTCTCTGTGTGCTTCAGGCTCGTCCTGGGAAAAGAGCCTGTAGGACGATGGTTTTAGATGGCACAACACAGGTCAGTGTAACAGTACAGTTCAAAGGGAACGTTAACTTACAGAGGTATTGTATGAACAACGTGATCGGCAGTAAATGAGTAATAAAACATTTCGCTGCAGTTCATCTTCACTGAGGAAATTCAGGCTATACAAACCATAATTACATTGTAAAATGTCGCTACCAGAGAATCTCAAAATATAAACTCACCTTATAAACTCTGCGTAATTACAGTATAACACTGTTTTGAGGTATACAGCGCCTGTTGCTCCAAATCCCTAAGTTTCCTGAACAATATATAATTAGTCTTCCAGCATATTGGTTCTGTTAAGTTTGCAAAGTAGCCTCAAGCTGCAAGAAATTGAGTGACGATACCCTCTTGGAGAGTGTTTGGAGGTGGGTTTTTAACACTGCATCTCCTGTACTTCAGGGTGTTGCCTACTAGTAACTATTCCTTCTGCAGCAAAAATGTTTTGAGCTCTGTTCCCAGTTCAGTTTTCACTCTTGTAAGCCACACCCTGTCATTCCTGTTTCTTCACATTGTTGCAGTGGCTGGAGCTGGCGCTCTCTCTGTCCCTATCTAGTTGCAGTGGCTGGAGCTGGCGCTCTCTCTGTCCCTATCTATATGTTTTTTTAAAGGTAGAGTCAGGAGAGACTATTGGATGTGTAACTTCTGCTGAGTCTGCGGTCTGATTTTCGTAGCCATCTTGTCATTGGCAGTATTGATGGTATTCCTGGAGGTAAGGTAGAAGGTTGAGATCTTCGGATAAACGTTTTAAAAAATCCTGCTACCTTGCAGAGTTGGGAGAACATGGGATTATTAAAGCGGTTTATAATCTACCAGTGATGAACCCTTAGGTTAAAAGATCTTTTATGTTCTTTTTAAAACTCCGTTTATTTTTTAATTTATTGATTAAGAGAAAAAGAAACATCCATTTGCTTTTCTACTTATTTATGCATTCATTCATTGGCTCATTCTTGTATGTGCCCTGAGGGAGATTAAACTGGCAACCTTGGCACATTGGCAGGACACTCTGATGAGAAGGTAGAGGGAAAGGAAGCTTGCCAAATTTGATTTTATAAGACTATGTTCTTTTGGTGTAACTCACAACAGATTTAATGTGTTAAAAGCCTAATTTTGAAGTTTGAGATTCCTAAGAGTGAAATAACTGAGAAAGAGGTAGGAGGAGGAACAGGAAGAAGGGAAAGTGTAGCCCTTCTGAGTAGAGATCCCACTCGGCAATGGGAGTTGTTGAATCAGAAAGTCATTTCAGAAGTGAAAGTACAGTTTCTTTGCTCTTTGTGTAGTTACTTTTGTTTTTTTTTCTGCTAAACTGTTGCTCTGACCAGTGTCTGTAGCTCCTTAATAGGTGTTGTTTTCTATAATCTATGAATCATTTTGCAGAACCGCTTGGCAGAAAGTTCTATTTTATTAAATGTACAACAAAGTGGTAACCTTAGAAAACTTGGAAGGTGTTTCTTTTTTCAGTGATTTTTGTTTTGTGTGTGGTTGTGGTCTGGGTGAACAGACTCTGAATCTAGAGGTCTTTATGATAAACGAGTTTGGAGGTGGCAGGTGGGAAACAGGCCCCAGCCGAGAGCACAGAGTCTAGTTTGGGCACTTAGATTCTGAGGGAGAGTCAGCGTTTTTCCATTAGTTGTCAGAGCAAACAGTGTCGGGAAGAAGCTGTGTGGCACCGTGGGAAAAGCGCAAGCTGGGAAGTCATTCAAAGCCTGGTTCTGACACTGAACAGTCCTATGACCTTGGGAAGTTACTTAACCTTCAGTTGTAGGGATTAAATGAGAAAGTCTGGAATGCAGTCTTCCCTTCCCTCCTAGTTTTTCTTCAGATCTTCCCTGCCCTTATCACATATGGTATGCTTTGTAGCTTTTATCATAACACCAGTTAAGTGACATAGGTGTCCCGTCCTTGCCTCACCTGACTGTTAGGTGCCTGAGAAGAGGGTGCATGCCTTTGCCATGCCTGGCACTTGGTTGGCATTAATGAGTATTTGCTGGCTGGATGAATGGCCAGTGTTAAAGTTCTTAGCCCAGGGTTGGCGGACTTTCATTTCCCCTCACTGAGGGGAGGGCGTCAGATTTTCCCTCTACACTTTCTTTCCCCAAATAAGTCCCATCGTAAACCTTAGCACAGCTTTTGTGAAATACCTCCCGACATCAAGGGTCCTTGAGCTTACCGTGGAAGTTTTCCACTGCTTTTTGGCTTCCTGAACATTTGCTTGTCTTATATTATTTAAAGTGTTCTCAGAAAATGTTATGAGTTCAATGAGAGCATCTCCTTTTGATGCGAATGATTCTCAAGTATAATAGGCAATTAGCTAATGGTAGTCCAAACCAACCCTTACTCTCTTAGGCTTTTCTTTCAGGCTGGGCTCGAAGTGCTTCGTCCTAAGGAAGTGAGCCCTGCTCGTGCAGTGGAATAGTAGGAAATGCAGGGGTGCTAGCTCCTTGGGCTCCTTCCGGTGTGTTTGGTTCTTGACTTCTCTTGTCGTGTGTTTCTCCCCTAACCAAACATTGGTTGAGTATAAGTTTTGTATGTGCATAAGAACATATATGTGCACCTGCATACACATATAGTGTGTGTGTGTATAGATGTGTGTCTGCAGTTTTTCGGTCAGCTGCTGTTTTAAAAATTCACTCAGCAGAGGAAAGAAGCAGCATGTTCACCGCGGTTACCTGCCTGGCGTGCTCAGTTCCTGGACAGCTGAGAGGAGAGGCCGACTAAGGTGGTCTTTATGCCACATCCTCCTGCAGTTCATGCTTCCTCTGTCTGGTTTAATTTGCTTGTTTGTTTTTAGTGAAAGGCTTTCCAAGAAGTATCACTAAAGAATAAACCTTATCAGCTGGCAGATTTTTTTTAACCTGTCTTTGTGGGGTTGGGTCTTGTGACTTCTTCCTGGCAAAGATTGTATCAGTCAGTTGGGGTGTGCCCAGGAAAACAAGCTGCAGGAGGCTTTCCCGGGATGGGGAGTTAACATGGGGGTGGTTGTCGCAGGTGATGGGAACCAGTCATCTTGTTACTGGTGATGTTGGTTGCGAAATGGCACCAGTTGTTACCAGAGAAGTTGGACCTTGGTTCTTGAGTTTGGCAAAGAAAACATTCAGATGCAGTAATTCAAATTATAAGGGAAAGTTACAGAGGTAGTAGAAGTGAGCCAGCTGGGCTGCGTAGGCTCAGGAAACAAGTTGCAGAGGCAGAAGGAGGGCCTTTGGAGCTCTGGAGAGGGAAAGGCCAAGATAACACGCCTGGGGGAAGGAGAGGGGGAAGGAGAGGTGCAAGGAGAGGTGCGGGTGTGTTCCCAGAGGGAAAGCATGCTCAGCTGGTGGATTTTAATTTTTTAAAGATTTTATTTATTTTTAGAGATAGAGGAAGGGCAGGGAGAAATACAGGGAGAGAAACACTGATGTGCATGTGCGAGAGAAACATAGACCAGCTGCCTCTTGCACGCCCCCAACCAGGGACCTGGCCGTTAACCCAGGCATGTGCCCTGACCGGGAATCAAACCGGCGACCTTTTGGTTTTCAGTCTGGTGCTCAGCCTACTGAGCCACACCAGCCAGGGCAGATTTTAATTTTGGAGTACCAAATAGGGAAAGTATATCTGAGTGTTTAGAACAGGAAGGAACCTTTAAACTATTTTGTTCCTAGGATTCTTTTGGAATTTGTTTTGCAGTGTCACCCACACCATTGAGAAGGTGGCGAGCCGTGGGTCTAGAACCCTTTGATAAGGGATGTGTGCTTTCCGTCCTCTTCCGTAACTCATCTCTGGGGACAGGGTGAGGCGGCTTCTTACAGGTTTTCCTGGCTTCCTAATTGTGAGTTACTGTCCCTTATAAATAAACGTAAGGGAAAAGAAAGGTCTTTTTGAAAGGAGTTCCATAAGCTATCCTTATTTGCTTTTTTTCTTACTGTTCATATTCTCTAAGAGTGGTTCTTTCCATATTTATTTGATGGCTCATGGTTGCATCTAGCTCTTGGCAAGAAGAAATCTTTTTAGTTTCTTTTTCTTAATCTCTCCCTTCAGCTTTTGGTTTTTCAAAACTAGATCAAAGCAGAAATGAAAAGAGAAACCTCATCACTGATATCAAATAAGTGTTCTAATTTTATTTCCCAATTAAGCGGCAATTAAAAAGAAACTAATCAAGAGCTGCTTCAAAGAGAAGAGACTGGAAAGCAGAAGAAATAAAAAATAAATGAGAGCCTATTTCAGGGAGACTGCTGCTCACGACAAAGCAGTCTTGCTGATTTTTCACATTGTTGAATGCGCTCATTCCGAAGTTTCCCTGCTTTACTAAGTCTGCAGTTAACCCCTTCCCTGTGGAGTCGGTAGGGTTTGGGACCATAGATTCAGTCACTTTAGGAGGATGATTCTTTAGCCCTTCCTCTTTCACTGTTTTTTTGAAATCTACCCTGCCAGCCTCTCTTCTGATCCCTCAAGGAAGGTGCTTTTGTGGTTGTGGCATTTATGGAACACAAAACATGGTGTTTTCTTTTTCTTTTCTTTTTTAAAGATTTTATTTATTTATTTTTAGAGAGAGAGGAAGGGAAGGAGAAAGAAGGAGGGAAACATCAGTGTGGCTGCCTCTCGCGCGCCCCTCACTGGGGACCTGGCCCACAACCCAGGCATGTGCCCTGACTGGGGATCGAACCGGAGACCCTTAAGTTCACAGGCCTGTGCTCAATCCACTGAGCCACACCAGCCAGGGCAAAACATGATGTTTTCTATTGAGAGCGCACACACACAAAAGAAAGAAACTAAAATTCTTCAAAGGGTTGGTCCTTCAGAATTTTTTCTACTGCTACTAACTTTGAGAGGCAGCTGAAGCAGATCCGCTGTTAAGTATCCAGCAGATGTTATCTCTAATCGCTCGCCATTGTTACTGTACAGGCCCTTGGGCCCTGAGCTAAACCCTCTGTGGATTATCTCAGCTCGCCTTCACTTACGATTGGTTTGGCTTTTGTAGTGAGGCCTGGGATTTGCATCCCCGCCTCTCCCTTTGACACCCTTAAGCACCCTTTCTGAGTTTAGAAATGTCTTTTCCCTAGTGTGATTGACTTCTTCATCCTGACTCAGTGAGAGTGTGAGTTTTGTCCTTGGACCTATTTATTCCCTAACCCATGGACTTCCCCTAACTGGGAAGCCAGTTAGTGATGGAGGTGGCTGACCCTCTAAAGTCTCCTTGATGGACCAGTGTCTATTTCAGGCGCCATTCTCAGGTGTGAAGTTGCTGCCAGCATTGAGTCATTTTTCAAAAAATTACTGAAAGGTGGTCTCTGAATAGCATTTGATTTGACCTTTGAGTTGTCAGGTTGCAGTCTAGCTCACCACACCAACCCAGAGGATGTGGAATTTACATTTCTGTCTCATTCCTGTCCTGTTGAGTATTATCAGAGCTTTTGTGACCCTTAAAAACCCCCCACAAAAAAATGTTTTCTTCCACGACAGGAATTGACTTGTTTGCCCTCAAAACTGTGGCTAACTACCCAGTAGGGCAGAGGGCGATAGTAAAAGCAGCCTTTTGTGATCCCTTCCCACCTCTGTGGCACTTTCACGGGCCTCCTAGGGTACCTTGGTAGCTGTACAAAAGCGTTTTCCTTTTCCCTGTCCTGAAGTTCAGCAGCAGTACTTTATATAAATAACTGATGGGTAGAAATTTGTAGAGTTTGCATGGAGTGTGGTCCTGCGGTCCCAACAGTGGGGCAGATGGGCTGCTGGTCCCGATTCATGCCCCGTGGCTTCTGCCTGGCACTCCTGTAAATGCCACCGTGATCGTTCGCTCAGGGCCCGCTGCGTCCTGACAGGGTTGCTGTTGAACGTGCCACACCTCATGAGTAAATTGATCTGCAGAAGGGTTTGCTGATGTTTAAAAGAACCAAAAGGATGTTAGAGGCTAGAATTTATTTAGTAAGCTTCTCTGGAAATTTTGAATTTTAGCCCAAAGAATTAATTTCCAGTTTTTAGGAGTAGAAAACCAGTGACTGAAAAAGGTGAATTTTATTTTCTGAACTCTTTTTTTTTTGTTGATCTCTTGATCAAAGATAAACAGGCCTGTGTTGAGACATTGGAACCATTTGCTGTAGTTACAGTGGAGCATTTTCTGTTTTAACTCTTGCAGGCATAGGGCAGGTCCTGAGGAGAGAGGAGACAGCAAATAAGAAAATCAGTAAGAAAGTTGATGATCTAAAATCTTACCCAGTAGCTCAAAAGAACACAGCATGTCCTGTGGAGATATCACTAAAGGTGTTTTCTGACCCTCTTTTAATTAAGCTCTAGCTGTTCAGAGTTTTATTTCAGTCTGTTGGACCTGAAAGCATCCATCTAACCCATGTTTATTGAACTCTCTGTTTTAAAAAATGTTATTGAACTCTTTCACAGAATTTTTTAATTTACTGATTAGAGAGAGAGGGAGGAGGGAGAAACATTTGTTCCATATTTATTGAACTCTTTAAAAAAATTTTTTTTGATTGCTAGAGAGGAAGGAAGAGAGAGAAACATCGATGTGTTGTTCCACTTGTTTTTGCATTCCCTGGTTGCTCTTGTGTGTGCCCTGACTGGGGAGAGAAGCCACAACCACTCCAACCAGCTGAGCTGCCTGGCCAGGGCTCATTGAACTCTTAACTGTGTGCTCTACTCAGCTGGAGGTGTGTGGGAAGCTGCTGTGTAAGTAAGATGTGGTCCCTCCACCGAGGAAATTTTCATCTCATTTGGAAGCCAGGGAGCACACGTTATTAAATATATAAAGTATTAAATTATTTGGGAGATCATAACCCTAAACAAGTCAGACATCAAGGAGAGCGAGACAGTAAGCAGAGGAGGGAGGCCCTCTGCGTAAACATGGCGCACTTTCCTCATTGCCTTCAGTGCTCTCCGGATACACAGATGTGTTTCAGGGCCTGTGTGACGAAACGGTGTTCTTTTGGCTTTGGAGATTTTCAGGTAAATCCTCACAGGGAATGAGGCTGTCGTGGTTGGGGAAGAACGGGCCAGGTCTTTAGAAGCTCTTCTATAAACAGTAGGTTAGCCAGATGGCGCTAAGATTTCTCCCAGCTCTGGTGGTTTAGCACCCACGACAGCAGCTGCGGTTCTGCAGCCATGCACCTTTGAGTGGGTTTTGTCATCCAGTGGCATTGAGAGGAGGCCCGTGTTTCGACCCCTGCTGCTCTTGTCTGGAGGTTTGCTGCTCCTGCTGCTCACTATCTGCTTGCCCTTCCCTTCTGCCCACTTACAGACCCTGGCGCTGTATTCTGTTTCTAGAAACAAGTACTGAGATTCATTCCCATCTCCTCCCCCAACCCTGACTTCTACCAGAGCATCCATAGGGTTTCTTCTTATGTGTTTGAAGTTAGAATATTTTGGCCTTCATTAAAAAAATGACATTTCTTAATTGCTTTTCTTCCATTTCTGGGGCTGTCATTCTGCTCATTTATCCCACGTTCACTAGGTTGTTCGTTAATGACGTGGGTCGATCAACTTTACTTTAGAATGTAATTTTCAAATTTTTTATGCGAACACCCGCCTCCCTTTCCATTGCACGCACACACCAATCCCTACCCCCCCCCCAAAAAAAAAAGAAGTCAAATTTCACTAATTCTCTGCTCATTATTTTGGAACCAAATGAACCAAAGTTGGATTTTGATTTGCTGTATTCCAAGGTACTGGTTGATCTCTTTGGAGTATGTTAAGGTGACTAGCAGGCTTAGGGAACTCTGAGAGATTTGTATGAATTTGCGGAATCTCAGAATGCCCTGGGACAACTACCCAGTGAGTATGGACTTCAAGTCCCTTTAAAAATGATGTCGAGCCCTGGCTGGTGTAGTTCAGTGGACTGAGCGCCAGCCTGCGAACCAAAGGGTCTCCAGTTTGATGCCCAGTCAGGGCACGTGCCTGGGTTGCGGGCCAGGTCCCCAGTAGGGGGCGTGTGAGAGGCAACCATACTTTGGTGTTCCCCTCTCTTTCTCCCTCACCTTCGCCTCTGTCTAAAAATAAATAAATAAAATGTTTTTAAAAGATTTAAAAACGATGTTGAATTCTTAGAGAAGTGCTGGCCTGGCTTCTGTGGGTTCCTCTGGTTTGGTTCTCCCCAAATCCAAATTGAGGCCATTGTTCTGTGAAATGATGCTGGCTTCGTGATGCTTCTTTGAGAACCTACTCTCAAGGTCTCTGAGCTTTGTTTCTTGCGAATAATTATAATCACCCTGAAAGCTAACCCTAGTGGGCTCCTTGGAAGACCCATCTCTGAGTCTGTTTGGGGTGTTGACTGTAAGACCGTGGTGGGCTCATAACGTGTTCTCATGGGTGTGGCTCACTATCTGGCAGCCCAGTAAGGGTGACTTTAAAAGAACTTCCCTTTGTTCTTCAGTTGTCTTTGTGGGCTTGATGTGCGAGTTGAAACAGGATTGTTTCCTTAGCTGCATGTGCAAAGTGAAGCCAAAAAAGGAAATGGTTTTAGTTTGGGTCTTGAAGTTGGCCAGGTGCTTGTACTAATAGTTCCTAAAAAAGAGCCAGAGTTCAGCTCCAGATCCTTCCGTAAAATGGGGCTGTTGAGGAGATGGCAGCTAGAAGTGTTTCCACTGAGTAGATTTTTAGTGATTTCGCGCACTTGTGAAGATGTCTAAAGTTGGAGGAAGTAATTTCTTCTCTTTTCCTTACGTGGATTGTGTTTAGTGGGTATCCAGTTGATTAATACATAACAGTATTCACCTTGACCTTTTTGGTTCTTTTTTCCATAGAATTATAAAAAATGATTCTTATGGTAATTCATATCCAGGGACCAGAGAATGCATTCCATGAGCTGAAATGAATAAGGATTTATAAATTGTATCAACAGTGGGATGCTGGTTTGTCTCCTAACATCAGCCAATTTTTAAACCTTGTAATGCTGTTTATAATCCCGAGATCAAAGTGAGAATATCTCTGGAATAAGAAAACCACATAGAGTTGTCATAGGCTACAAATGGGCCTGTGTATGATAACAAAATTGAGTTATTAAGAGAAAAAATTATCTTCAGGGTGTAAATGACTTCCAGTTCGGTTCCTATTCTTTTTATGGCCTTGGGGGCATTGCTGCATGTCTGATTTTAAGTTCACCTTAAAATCCCCTTCACCCCTCTGAATTGTCATTGTTTTTTCTTCCACATTGCGCCTTCTATGTGTCATTAACGTCATATGTAGGAGGGTGCACTTGCAGGCGGGTTTCATGACCTTACGTTCGCAGTAAATAACCTCCAGCTTTCACTGGGTCTCCCTGGCCTCACCGTCTTTGCATCCGGGATCCGATGAGGGGCCTGGCCAGGTGGGTGCAGGCACGGTCATTCCACAGCAGGGGGAGGTCAGGGTGGATGAGCTGGACTGGAACCCAGTGTCATGGGCCCAGCGAGAGGTTGGGCTTGAGTCCCATTTCCACAGAGGCGAGTCCCTCGGCTGTAAGTCCCACAGAGTTCAGGATGATTCAGAAAGGCTGGGAAGTCAAGGAGATCCAGGAAATGCTGGAGGTGACTTTAGTCTACGTGTAAGGTCATGATGTCTGGGTGTGCGTGCTGCTAGCAGGGTGAGGAAGAGGCCGCCTGAAGATGTCCCACGACAGGGAGTGGCAGGTGTGGTGCAGATTGTGCTGTCCTTACACTGTACGATGTGGTTATGTTCACAACTGCCCCGAGTCATTTTAAGGCCGTGCAGACTTTCTGAATTAGAAAATGAAGCTTAAGTGGTACTTACCGTAATGCATGGAAAAGGTATTTTATACTGTCTTAAATCTTTGAAACTTGGTTATCTAGAGTGCTTTGAGCTTAGCCGGTCCCGCAGATGAAGGTTCACTGTGCTCTCAGACGGGACTCCGGATTTGAGAGGTTATAAAATACACAGGAGACAGCCATGGTTCCTAAATTTTACTTGTCAATAACAGGGTGCATCTGAACTTTAGGGGACAACTAAAGCTTCTTGCCTATAGAGTTCAGCCTTTGAAGTATTTGGGGTGAAATGTAATGTCTGTAACTTACTATGAAATACCTTGACTAAGGGGGATGAATGAACGGAGGGGTAGATGGACTGAGGTGATGTGATAAATACAGCAGAAGAACCTAGGTTCATTGCAGAATCTAAGTGGTAGACGTGAGTATTTACCATAAAATTCAACCCTTTTGAGTCTTTGAAAACTTTTATAATAAAATGTCAGGGTGCACCTCTGCTATTGGTTCTTCAGACCGTAAAGACATGGCAGGTGCCTTCACATTTTGTCTCAGACAACCCGGTGAAGGTGACATTAGCCTCATTTTACGGATGAGAAAACTAAGGTGCAGAAATGTTGAATAATGTGCTTATGGCCACTCAGCTGGTTCCATACTTGGAACCGAGGTCCCCTAAGGAAGGAGAGACTGTGTGGCGCAGTAAAAGTAACACCCAGTTCCCATTAATAGTCGTCTTTGGAACCCAAGGTTCAGGGAAGCAGCCTTGTTCAGAGAGGTGTTCGAGTCACCCACTACCACTGGTGATGCAGACGTGCCTAGTCTGCCCACCTCCTTGCTTATTTCTTCACCAGTTTCTTGTTCTAAAGGAGGGCCAGCGTATGTAAATTGGTCAGGAAGATCTCTGAATTGTTGATACGTTACAGAAAACATTAGACTGAGGAAACTATGCTTTCACGTCAACTCTGATTACAAGTAATTTCCTTTTTTTTAAGTCCCTAACCTTATATATTTCCAGCTGCTGTGGCCCAAGAATACATCTTTATTCAAAAGAGGTAAAATCCAGAAAACATGCAGATATCTGAAGAAGAAATAAAACATTACAATAGCTAATTCATAAAAGTTTTGGAAAAAATTTAAATTCATTAAGCTTACTACTTCTGCAGACTGCAGAGTGAGTTTGGGGCCGGAGAGTTCCCCCCCCCCCCCCAAGCCTTTTGTCTCTCTGTGGTCACCTCCAGGTCTTTACGACCAAAGGGTGCCAACAATGGCTTGATACCGCCCGTGTCTCCTTCCCAGAGGTTTCACTTGCACTGATTAGAAGGCAGAATCCTTGGATGCGCTTCCCCCAGTGGGGACAGGTCCAAAGTGTGCCCTCTGGTCTGGGAACCCCCAGAGTGAGCACCAGCCCCTTGAACAGGTTTTCACGTCCGTCAGAGATGAGGGACCCCATCTCTGAGGAACAGGAGAGATACAGACCAGAATGCTCTAAGGGAGAGAACACTCCCGAAAGAAAACCCAGTTAGGTGAAATGTTTGCTGTGAAGTAACCCCAAGCGGGACTTGGATGTGGGAGCAGAAACCTCAGAAAATGGGTTCAGCCCTCAGGTGGTCATTCCGATCCCTTCTAAAGGACCTTCTCTGCTCCCTCACCTCTGCTCACTTCCTCGCACAGAGCTTTGTTTTCCCTAAACACCCATTTCCTTTCCTTGCCCCCAAACACATAGACGTTGTCTCTTCCTGTCCAGAGAAAACTCGGATCATCTCGTGAGCTCTGCCGCCCATATAACTGGAATATATCTGGGAAGCACCGGACATGAGCTGGGGGACCCCAGCCTCCCAAGCAGGAGTTGGCTGAGAGAGCTCCACTGCGGGCTGCTGCCCCCCGGGCTCTTGCCAGATGATGGACCCACTTGTGGGCTTCCAGGCTGTACTTTCACTCGACGCCTTTCCCACATTCCGCCCCAGCAGGCCAGCTGTTAGAGTGGATGTGCTGGTCACTGAGGAGAAGAGTAGGGAAAGCAGAGGCCACAGTCAGGGCAGGGGCGGGGCTTCTCACCTCTGCGTGCGCCTGTGGATAGCCCCCAGAGAGGTGCAGGCAAAACGGACGCTGCACCTGGGGCAGCTGGAGGGCTTTTCGCCTGCGGGCTTGCGCTGGTGGGTGGTCAGCAGGTAGGGGTAAGTCAGGGCATGCGTAGGGCTTCTCCCCAGTGAGCGCCTGCCTGTGGATGGCCGGGGGGCCTCTGGCAGAATTGGCAGGAGCAGGGCTTTCTACCTGTGGGGATGAATTATGCTAGAGATGGGTCTGACACTGGTCACGGGGGAAGGGCTGGTCCCCAGAGTGAACCCACGTGTGGTTGGCCAGGCACAGTCTGGGCAAGAGTAGGTGGTCCTCGGGTTGGAGTGTCCTTGAGTCAAGGCTTGATGGAGCTCTGCCTACAGTTCCAGTAGAGCTCTGGGCAGGTAGCTTTGTGATCGGGGCCAGCTGGCGTGCCGGGTGGCAGCTATTGACTGAGAGACGCTCCCATGTTTCATCTTTTTTTGTTTGGGTTCTTCAGCCCTTCCTTCTCCTTTCTCCCATCCCTGGGTCCTGTGAGCTTTCCCTCGCCTCTGCTGGCAGTTGCTGGGCTCTCAGCCTCTGGATCCTGGTCCCCCCGGCTCCACACCTCCACTTCTCCTTCCACCCAAGACAGAAGGCGGGTTTGGGGCCTGAAAATCCAAGAGGGAACCCAGATGAGATGCTGGACCCTACAGCATAAGAACCCAGTAGATGATGGTTATTTTTGAGTTTTTCATGGGAGAGTTCCAAGGAGGATGGCAGAGTGCTCTCAGTCATTATTCCCAGACTGACATGCCAACTTCAGTTTGACATAAGCAGAAACCAGTGACAATGGTAATTAGGAGAGCAGGCTGCAAAGTGAACCTTACCATTCATCAGTCAGATGAAGAAAACCCAGAATCAGAACTGTTCTCCTAAAATCAACAAGAATTGGAAGAACATTTGGGAGCAAATGGATTGAAAATGTCAAAGCAGCAGTATAATGTATGGTTCATGTCTGAGTAAGACACTGAGAGAGACAGTACAGAAACAAAGCGTGCCAGGAAACTTGAACGTGGCGAAGAGACTTTCCGTTGCATTCATCAGGTGTGTCCCAGAGAAGGAAAGGGCATGAGGCCGTCCCCATTACCACGCTCACACTCATGCACATTGTGTGTAATCTCTGTGTGACAGGCATGACTGGATGCCTCACTTTCACGTAGACTCTTCTTAGTACTGGATTTTGTCTGTGGTGGTCAGTCCCCCAGTCCTAACCGGCCGACAGTTGTCCTCAGTCCTGCAGGCCTGACTTAGGCGCTTTTCCCGATTGTTTGATGATTTTGGACACGAGTACAGCATCGTTAAATTGCCTTTTTCTTTGTTGCTTCCCCCTTCCCACTACTGCCTTGTGCTTTAGATCCAGCTGGGGAAACTCGTTAAGTCTAATGCGTTGGGAGACTGGGAGAGGGTGTGAGGGAGGGTTTCCACAAAGACCACTTTGGGCTGACATCCTTTCGTTTTATTGTATTTTTTAAATTGGTTTTAGAGAGAGGAACATCGATTTGCCTTCCGCCTATTCGTACATTCATTGGTTGATTCTTTGTATGTGCCCTGACGGTGGCCCCTGCGACCCTGGAGGGTCGGGACGCCATGCCACCCTACTAATCTTGGGGCTCTAGGAGTGTGGGTGGTGTGAGTGCCCCGTTAACAGGTATCATTTGTCTTTGGTGCCGGCAGCCTGGCAATCTAAAGAAAATAAACATATAACATAAAAGCAAGGATGGAAACATTCCTTTCAAACAAATAAGACGTTCCTTGCACAGCACTCCCTCCCCGGGAGCCGATGGGAGTGGAGAGGACCGTGTCATCGGGTGTCCTCCAGGTGCCCCAGGGACCTGCTTTCTCTAGTCTGCTTCTGGAGCCGACGGGCGTGATGAACGAAGGTCTGCTCCACACAGAAAGCTCTTTGTCAGGGCAGCCCAAAACAGATGATTTTTTTAAACAAACCCTGCATCGGTATTTACTTGTTTTACAGTGGTTTGAGTTCAGCCAATGACACTGGAGCCAAAAAGAAGAAGAAGAAACAAAAAAAGAAGAAAGAGAAAGGCAGCGAGACAGATTCAGCCCAGGATCAGCCTGTAAAGGTAACAAGGACGCTCTGTTTTCTTGACAAAGAGTCAATTTTTCACACGAGAGAGTTTAGGAGTAAATGTATAGGAACAATTTAGATTGACAGTCTCCACTGGTATTAGTTCAAAATGGAGGAGTTGCCGCCCTCTGTCCCCCTAGACCTAGGTGATGAATCTGTTCTTCTGCCTTAAGACATAGCAGGTTAGACACTGGCTCCCAAGCACGGTGTCCCCTGAGAGTGCACAGGCGCGTCACTGCATGTGGTGCTGCGCCAGGTGCCAGACGAGAGGAGAGTGCTCGTGCCAGTCCCCCGTTGCCTAGAGCCGTGGTTCTTTCCATCTTACGCCCGCTCCGTTGTGGGACTACGAGGCCCGTCCTTTTTAAGGCAGACGTTTCTGGACCGCACGCATTCTTTACGGCAGCAGTCATTGCGGTGAAAACCCTGAGTCTCGGCCCAGAACCACTGACCTGCCAGAGTCTGTGACCTACGGCTCCCAGACCTGAAACCCAGAGTTATGGGTGAGGGTTGTTTCATTTTGTAAATAAAACTACATTAAAAAAGAAAACCTTTTATTTCAGGTAAGTGCTGTTCTGTTTAAAGTAGGCCCGGGGAAAGTTCAAAACATAGCAATAATTCCCTTTTTAGAATTGCCTCCCGGACAGTTTATAAGCCTCACAAGAAAATTGGTCTCAGTCTAGGTATGTACACTTCGCTTCATGCTCCAGCTTCAGCCTTCTTGTGGAGATAGGGCCTGAAGTAATTTTTTACTGTCGTCAGCATCGAACCCCCTGTGAGAAAAGCACCGCTGTTCCTGACCGTGGGGTTGGCTGGTTCTTGCCAGGCACTGCAGTACCCCACAAGGATGGTAAAGTGAGAGTCTTCCCGTTTTAAAGATGACAGAGGTGGCTCTCCCAGGTCTTCAGTCGGGAATTCTAGTCCCGCCCATGCTTTGGCTTTAAGGGTTTTTGTTTGGTTGGTCTTTTGTTTGTCTGGGGTGAGTGTGTGGGTGACTCCAGGGGAATTTCAGCATGAGCCTGTATCAGAACGGTTCCCTTTGAAATGAGAACATTTTAACAATACTATTTACATAGCTCTTCCATTTTCCTTTTTACAAGAGTGATGCAGTTCATTGTAGAGAATTTGGGGAAAAAACATATCAAGAGGAAGAAAACTAAAATCAGTTATAATCCTCTGGACAAAAAAGGGGCCCCATATTAAACCTGACATGCTCTGGGAGGCCTGCATGGTGGGCCTTACAAACTCAGATCTTAAAGTAACTACACAGGATGGTCTGAAATGAAAACTTCCAACAAAAAGCGAGTCACAGCGAATAGTCCTGTCCTAGGCCATTGCCTTCCCTGACAAGGTCAGGCTTTACTTTAACTGAGCCTGTTGTCTTTCTGCATGCAGATAAAGTACCTTTGGAACAGCAGGGTAATTTAATTCCACACCCCACCCCACCCTTGTCCCCTCCCCTCATTGTTATTGAGGTTTTTGTTGCTAACTGTCCTGTGCCCACAAATGTAAAAGACGTCTGTGACTTTTCATTTTACTTTTTATCCAATCCCAGGGATTTCCCCATCGCTTCCTCCTGCCTCCCTAACCCAGTCACCGGTGGATGTCATGTGACCCCAAAGCTTCCTCCTCTGACTGTGATGTGTAAAAATAAGGTGCCAAACTGCCTTCTCTGGAGCACTTCCTCGGTCCATTGAGATTTTGCTTCCTTGCCAGTTGTCGTCAGTTTGGCTCCAATAAACTCATAAAAGTTCTCTCCAGCTTTAAAGGTTTCTTACGTGGACAGTCCTGCCTCCCAGCAGTCAGCAGTATAAACATGTTGGTTTACAACCTTCCTTCCCTTCACAATTTAACCAAAAAAAAGGAGTATTAGAAAAAATTATACATATTTTATCATCATAAGCCTGACCTAAGACCCAAAAGCCATAAAGAAAACTTGACAAATTTAAACTTCTCTGTAAAAGTCAAGAGATAAACAATAAACTAGGAAAATATTTTAATACATGAATCAGTCAATTTCCAATAATGAAATGAGTTGGCAGTTCACAACAAAAAAATATAAATATTCAGTCAGTGAATGAAAAGATGATTAAATTCACAATGAAAGAAATGAAAATTAAAGCAATTTTTTTTTCTCCTAGATTGGTAGAGATTAAGATTTGGTAAATCTAATGATAAGAGTCTGGAGAAACACATGCTCTCATAACACTATTTGTGGGTTTATTAACCACTAATTATAATTTCAAGTGTGTGTGTCTGTCAGCCCAGCAAGCCTCCTTTCTTAGACCTCACGCAGCAGGAATTCACGTCCACATGGACAGAAATAGGTGTGCAGGCACATTTGTCACAGCGTGACTGTGACACTGAAGAACAAAACCACCAAAATGCCTGTCGCTGGGGGCTGGCTCAACACACTGCGGTCCGTGCACAGCAGTTAGAACGGGCAAGTAAGTGCAGCCACGTGGGAAGGTCTCCTATGAGACACGGTGTTTAAAGAAGAGCAATTTATAGAATGAGACTGTATGGTCCAATTCTAGTGTTTGAAATTGTGTGTGTGTTTGGAACTTGCAAGCAAAACATCTGAAATTCTGTTTGCCTCTTCTCTCTCTACTTCCCAGATTAAGACGGTGATGACAAGGATTGTATTTGAGGGATGGGATATTGGTTTCTTACTTTTTGTGTGCACTACACATTTCTGCATTGTTTGGAACTTTACACTGAGCGTGTATTACGTGTGTTACGTGTGCCATCAGACATCACAAGGAGGGGCAAACCCTGGAGGAAGCACCCACGTCATACTGCTCGTTGTCAGCAACTTTCTCCAGCTGTGCAGTGTGACCTCTGGGGTCAGGACAGAGGAGCCATACCCCTGTGATTGATCAGAAATGCTTATTAACAGAATGGGCCTCTTCTCTCCCCACCTTTGTCCTGTCCAGATGAACTCTTTGCCAGCAGAGAGGATCCAGGAAATACAGAAGGCCATTGAACTGTTTTCAGTGGGCCAGGGACCTGCCAAAACAATGGAGGAGGCTAGTAAGAGAAGCTACCAGTTCTGGGACACGCAGCCCGTCCCCAAACTGGGTATGTATGCGCTCTCTTCCCCAGTCACAGGGACAGGGAATGTTCCTCACTGAATTGTGGGGGAGGAGAGTGGAGTCGTGGAGTGTGTTGGTGGTTATTTTTCGAGGAGAGTCTTGAAAGTGCAGTGTAGAAAAGGCCATTGTTCAGGGGCCTTATCGCTACACAGTGGCACACACTGATTCTAACCAAAAATGACTCTTTCGGTCCATCGTCATTCAGTATAAATCTGCAAAGAAAAACGATGCGTGGGCACGTGACGAGTGGGGACGTCTGCCCAGGGGTCTGTCTTTCCACGTACTTTTCGTAAAGAGACTGTCTGGTTTATCTGGGCAAACGTTCATCCTGGGGCGGCCGATTCCCCGGTCTTTTCCCCTTGTCTTGCCAATGCCTGCTTACTAAATGCAGAGTAATTGGACATTTTGCTTAACGGTGATGGTTCAACACCTGGAATACCATATATAGGTTTGGTTGGCACCCCCTAAGAAAGCTATAATGAACTCTTAAAGGCTAGGACAGGCAAAAAGTCTAAGAATCCCAGAAGAGACTGTATGTAGCAGAGCTAGAGATGCCCACTGAGACTGAGCCCCAGCTAACCTGGATGGCTAACGTCAGAGGGTCCTGCTGACGAAGGTCCTGGAGCTGTGCGTCATGACCCTGGGCCCACCGAGAGCCCAGCTCCTGTTTTCTGTGTGACTGGGAAAGTTAGTATGTTGGAAAAGCGTGTGTTCCAACACCAAATGTGAGTGACCGTCAGGACGTACATGTTACTGCCCCCCTCCAGAAACAGAGTGTGACCTGACAGTGTATTGGGGGCGACGGGGGCAGGGCCAGAGACTGGTGAGGGGCAGCAGTGCTCAAGGAGATTGTTTCCAGAGGTGGGGCATGTGCAGTACGGAGCCTTGCTGCTGAAGCGTGGTCTCAGACCAGCAGAGTGGGCATTGCTTAAGGGCTTGTAAAAATGGAGAACCTTAGGCCCTGCTCCAGATCTTTAGAATCAGAATGTGCAGGGAATTTGTGTCCACTTTGAAAGTTTTAGGAGCACAGCTTAGTCACAGTCCAGAAGTAAGCCGAGGCACGCCCCCTACAGACAGAACACTGCCTGGATCGTTGTGGCCGTGAATCAGCAAGCAGGGACTATTCCAGAATTCTGTCCCAACCCATCGACCTCGTCTCTCAGGCTACCCCAGTCACCTGGGTCCCAGGCCCACTGGCTAAGCCCTCCAGCAAGGCTTTGAGTAATACTGCTCCTTGGGCATTACTAGTAGCCAGTCCCAGCCCCTTTGATAAGTGCTGCCCAGGTTTGTAGCTTAGGGACAGCAGGCCATGCCATGCAGCCTCAGTGTGCGTGTAGCAGGTTAGACCGTCTAGGTCTGTGCTGTTTGCACGACGACGCAGCCACCTAACCCCCTAACGATGCATTTCTCAGAAGGTGTCCTCGTCCTCAGCGGTGCTTGCTGACTGGACAGTGGGAAGACCACCGGTATCCTGTCCATGGAAGTCACTTAGGAAAACAGTAATAAAAGATCCTGAAGTTAAATGTGTTTTGGAAAAGGTGTAAGTTCAGTGTAAGATGGCACATGGACCAGCACCTAGATGAGGTGAGAGTAGCGATCCTGGGTACTTTCCAAGGTCGAGCCCTTGGCTTTGTTGGCTCAGAAAATCTTACATGGCTGTGAACTGGAAACGGGTTCACTTATATTAAACTGCTTTGATTTATGAGTAAATTAAAAGGTCAGTTTCTAAACGAAGGAAGAAAACATCACCTCTGTCCCAAGCAAACCTTTTGGGGGCCAGCCTGTAATGGGTGGCCAGCTGTTCCCTTGCTGTGATCCCATTGTCACTTGTAGTTTCCAGTTTGTGACCCTTGGCATGGTGGTGGTGTCTCATTTCTTGGATTTTTTTCCCCAGAAGATGGTATACCTTGTGCAGGTGGGGACTGTGTCTTTTTCTGGCTCTATTCTAGTGCGCATGTCTGGTGCATCTTGGTGACCAGTAAACGTTGAGTGAAAGAGAGTTGGGTGATTAGTGCTGGTGGCCTGTCCTCAGCTCGCAGCCACAGGTGGCCATTTCTGTTTCATCTACCCCACAGATCTGTTCCTGGGAGGGTGTACAGCTGCCCGTTGCACAGGAAAACGATACATTTGGGCCAGGAGTCTGAAAGTCAGAGCATGAATTCAGTGTCCGGTGTATAGTGTCCTGTGTTAGGAGCAGACAGTGTACTGAGTGGGTCCTTCCTGAAGACTCAGTTTTCAAAATATACTAAACATTGCACCCTTCCAAGTGTGAACAGCAGTGAGCTCTGGGTTATAGAAACTAAATAACGCCAGTGGCCAAAGTTAAGTGGTTGATTTGTTCAGCATTTATCAAAATGATTTGCCTGTGGGTGGGAGCTGTGGCTGTATCTTCTGAGCACCCCCAAGCACTGCCCACGCACCCCACAGAGGAGCCTGACCTCCTGGCAGCATTGTGCAGCCTCGGCGATGCAGCCCAGACGCGCTCGCAGGACTCTGTAGGCGCCGAGGGCCCAAGCTGGCAGCGGCAGGGCACTGGCACACAGTGCTAAAAGCTGGGCTGGCAGGGCCAGGGGCCTGGCGCCTGGATGCCACCATCTGGTTCAGGAGTGGGCCCAGGACGTTGTTGCTGTTGACACAGAAGCAGCCTTGTTGCAGGTCCTCATAAGTCCCTCTGGGTCAGCGGGCCAGGGCCACGATGGCACTCTTCACACCAGCCAGGAGGCAGGAAGCCAAATCAGTCAGCTGTCACTCGGGAACCAGAGGGAGATGGAAAAGAATTTCCCACCAACCAACCACCTTGGATCCCAGTGATTGTTCAGAAGTTTTACCATGAACTGGTCCTCAGTTAGGGGCCAAGAGTAGCTGGAGAGATGGTCGGCAGTTGCCAAGCACAGAGTGTTTTTCAGGTGGGGGGCTCCTGGGGGCAGAGGGTGAGGCTCATGGCTGT
Organism: Macrotus californicus; assembly: GCA_007922815.1. NCBI lineage: Eukaryota > Metazoa > Chordata > Mammalia > Chiroptera > Phyllostomidae > Macrotus > Macrotus californicus. The sequence continues at coordinate 107,437 of VMDR010000066.1, forward strand.
GCTCCTCTTCCAGGAGAAGTGGTCAACACCCATGGCCCCGTGGAGCCCGACAAAGACAACATCCGCCAGGAGCCCTACACCTTGCCCCAGGGCTTCATCTGGGATGCCTTGGACCTGGGGGACCGTGGTGTGGTGAGTAGGCCCAGGCAGGCCACAGGTGGACTGGGTGCCCCTTTCACAGGGAGCCCTGCAGTCACACAGAAACAGCTTCTACTCGAGCCTTCTTCAAGGGCTGTCTGAAGAGCTGAGCCAAACAGGTCTGCACTGACCCCCCGTGTCGCTTGGCCCTGGGGCCTACCCAAGACTTCACAGAGATAGCTCTGGGCTTCTCTCTATGGCTCCTCAAGGTGGATACCCTTTTTCCATGCTCTCGTTTTTCCTGTTCATTCATTCAGTCCCTTGTCTCAACAAGGGAGTGGTTGGTTACTTAGATGACATTCTTGGTTGTCTGCCACTTTATGTGCTTAAGTCTGCCATGCTACCCCTGGGTGGCTCAGTTTTCTGTTACAACTAGGGTGCTCATTCCAAAAGAGTCCCTGCCGCACCTGGTACGGAAAGGATTTATGAGATCAAACATAGTTTTTGGTAGTTTGCCTTGTCCTTCTGCAGACTTAGAGCCCCAGGGTAGTGGAGTTGGCACCCATCTGGCAGAATACCTCTAAGGCAGCACCTGTTTCTCTGCAGCTAAAAGAATTATACACCCTGCTGAATGAGAATTATGTGGAAGATGATGACAACATGTTTCGATTTGATTATTCCCCGGAATTTCTTTTATGGTGAGTTGTAAGGGCTTTCTTTTTTTTTAAAATATTTTATTTATTCATTTTTAGAGGGAAGGGAAGGGGAGAGAGAAGCATCAATGTGTGGTTGTGTCTCACGTGCCCCCTAATAGGGACCTGGCCCACAACCTAGGCATGTGCCCTGACTGGGAATCGAACCAGTGACCTTTGGTTCACAGGCCCGTGCTCAGCCCACTGAGCTACGCCAGCCAGGGCTGTAAAGGCTTTCTTACAGCTCTCCGCCAAGGCAGAGACCCACCACAGGGCATCAGGGTTTTTACCCCACTGAGCCAACCTTTGAATGGCAAGTTGGTTTGTAATTTCTGAGTTCCCGCATCTGGAGGAGACTTGCTCCCAGTGGAGCTTAGAATAGAAACCTTACTTAAGACAGAATGACTGGGGTGGGGGTGGGGGGTAGCTTTGTGGAATTGTTACCCAGGAGAAAAGATCATCTATTATTGTATGATGTTTGTATAAGAAGGGAAGGAGAGATCAAAGCTACTAAGATTTTTTTTTAATTAGAAGAGTCATTTTCCATGCAGTTCCAGAATATGCTCAGTTGTGTGAGAATGGCCTTGCCTGGCTGAGCCGTCCATCATCCTGGGCCACATTCAGCATCCAGAAAGGTGGAGGCGCGAGGCTGAAATGTAGAGGGGCTGCCTGATGGAGGAGGGAAAGGCGGAATGGGCAAGCAGGAAGAGGGCAGTGACGGGGCTGGAGGGCGGGTAGAGACCAGTGCTCCAGGGGCTCCCCGGTCGGCTCCCAACCATGGGACCCACTGGACTCAAAGCCAAGGAGGCCTGTCCTCTGGCTTAAGCTGTCAAGAGTGAGTGAGCGTAAAGAAGTTGGATCGGGTATGAAACCTCAGTGTGACAGCCTTGGATTGGTGGGTAAGTAGGCCACGAGGGCTGAGCAGCAAGAAAGGGCTGTGGCTCAATTCCATCTGTGTCCAGGAGGCTTGTCCCTCAAGAGAATGTAGGTGCTGACCCCCAGGGAAGTGGGAGCAGGAGGTTAGAACCACATCAGCCCTGCAGGTCCTGAGCAGCGGCAGCTCGTGTCTCTTCTAGGGCTCTCCGGCCTCCTGGCTGGCTCCCCCAGTGGCACTGTGGGGTTCGAGTGGTCTCAAGTCGGAAGCTGGTTGGGTTCATCAGCGCCATCCCAGCAAACATCCACATCTATGACACGTAAGCACCAGCACCATCTCCCAACTCCCCCATCCCCACCGTCCTGCTTGGGCTGGGAGGGACGGGAAGAAAAACAGGTACACATGCCTTGCACAGAAGAAAGAGGGAAGGTCCCGTGAAGGGCGGGAACTCAGGCCCTGTGAATAGACGCTCATAGTAGGAACTGCCTGTTTTCCTCTAAAGCGTTGCTGGTTTTCTTGTCTGGGACCTAGGCTGGAAGAGCGCCGTGCTGAGGGCCAGTCCACTCCCTGAACAGCAGCTCAGCATTGGCACTTGTACCAGTCACATGGCGATGCCCTTGAGCGGCTTCAGCAGTAGGCTGGAGCCGGTGTGACTCTCACTCAGAGAGTGATGGGCCTCAGAGCTCTGCATTCTCCCTGGAAGCGTCAGAGCCATCTGCCCAGCCTTCTGGGTTTATGGGCCGGGGGTTCTTGTTGATGTCAAACCCTTGCAACCCTAGAATAGCCCTTGAATTTGTGAGTTTCCCTGTCTGCTAAAGGTGGGACTCCCCCAGCCCGTCACTGCAGTCATAAGGGAGGTGCTGGCAGTGCCTTCAGATAAGCAGCTTGCTTGAGGCCCACCTGAGCTTTGCGGGGACAGCGGCTCCGGGCCTGGTGGAGCAGGGCAGCGGGAAGGAGACTGAGCACTGACCACTGAGAGTGGGCGGCAGCAGAACACGTGCCCACGCTGGAGACCCGGTCCCTGGCCGGGGGGCAGGGGGTGCGTACTTGAAGGGGTCGCCTCACCTGTTGAAAGAAAGCTTTGTCCCATTTTTTTCCTCCCTCTTTAGAGAGAAAAAGATGGTGGAGATCAACTTCCTGTGTGTCCACAAGAAGCTGCGCTCCAAGAGGGTGGCCCCCGTCCTGATCCGTGAGATCACCCGGCGGGTTCATCTGGAGGGCATTTTCCAAGCTGTTTACACTGCCGGGGTGGTATTGCCAAAGCCTGTCGGCACCTGCAGGTAATAGTCTCTTCCTGCAAGGCCCTGGGAGTGCTGGCGCGGCTGCTCTCGCCGAGGAGCTGTGTCACTGTCAGTCACTGCTGTGCCTGCGCCCAGCACTTGCCCAAGAGCGTCTTGCTTCTGCAGTGTCTGATGACAGGAGCCAGGGAGGGAGCGCTTTGCAGGAACGGCAGATTGGGATGTGCGTGCCCTGTCCACGGGGTTAGCCGTTCCCACATCCTTTTCTTCCCTGCCATTGGAAGTAAGGGGTCAGTCTGCCTGGGTTTTGTTTTAGTTTTTAGGGACAAGTCCAAATCTGGATTTTTATGGTAAATGTGTGAAAGTTTTAAATGGTTGGCTCAATTTTGTTTTGAATATTGTGTGGGCCCAAGAGAGCATGTCTGATCCCTGCGTGACCCAAGGAGAACCTCTGACTCAGAAAGTTCTTTGGAACAGTCACAGTCTGTACCTCAACAACTTCAAAAGTAAAAGCACCAGACAGATGCCACACAGGAGGGAGGGAGGTAACACTCACAGAGAACGGGACCTCTTTTCCATGGACTTGATTCCAGGAGTGGGGAGTGCTCTTCCCAGACAGCTCCTGTAACAGGAGGTTTTTGCAGTTGAGAAATAAAAATGGGGAGAAGGAAAATCCAGGACGAGCTCCGGCAGCTCTGCGTGCATTGCGACGGCTGTGGGGGGTGTAGGGGATGGTGGGGGTTGGAGAGCTGGGTCCTGCCGCTGGCTCAAGAGATGTGTCTCTCATGCCACCTGCTGGCCATCTAGGAATCTCCATGCCATCGTCCTCCTGATGGCACTTGTCAGAATCCTCTGAGGACAGTGCATTTGTGTCCCCGTAGGTACTGGCATCGGTCCCTGAACCCCCGGAAGCTGATTGAAGTGAAGTTCTCCCACTTAAGCAGAAATATGACGATGCAGCGCACTATGAAGCTCTACCGACTGCCAGAGGCCAGTGGTGCTCCGGGGCCACGGGCGGGGGGCGGGGGGGGGCTGGGGAGAGCCTGGTCCTCGGCGGGGAGGGAGCGAGGCTTTGAGTCGGGGAGGGGACAGAAAACTGGCTCACCCCATGTTTTCCAGATTCCTAGACTCTCCATTTTTGTTGCTTCTATTGCTTTTAGCAAGGGTTTTATTTTAGTTTGACTTTCTTCGTTTCCCTGCACCTGCACCTGGGCTATCCTTTCTGTCCTTGTGGATGGGCTCAGAGAACACCTCTTTCCTACACTTGCAGCCTAAGCGAGCTCAAGTAGGAAGGTGAAGCCACTCACCGAACAGCAGTACATCCTGGGCCCAGTGTAAATCAGCCGTAGCGTTTCTACCGTGCCAGGTGAAGGGCGGATGGCCTGGGCTCGTGAGGGAAGCCCAGACTCCAACCCCAGTACCCCATCCAGACTTTGCCATCACAGGACTGGGCCACCTAGAGTGAGCGGGGCCTCAGTTTGCCTAGTTTCCCAACAAAACAAATGTTCCACGTTCTTTAGCTGTGCCTGGCTTCAGGGTCTTGACGGGTCCTCAGACCACTTCTCTTCCCTCGGAGCTCCTGCAGGAGGGACCGCTGAGTCACTGGGTGCCTGCTTATCAGAGGGCTGCCTGCCTGGACTCCTCAGCCACCCAGCTGGATTGCTCACCCTGGGATCAGGCTAATCCACCAGTAGATTGGGGTCATCAGTGTCCCATTTTGAAGGACCGCTGCAGCACAATTAGACACTGTCCCAGTAAAAACAGATTTGAGGGGCCATGGTGGGTGTCTTCTTTCTGTCTTTGCCCTGGTTTCTAGGTGGGCAGAGAGCATTCTTAAGGCGTGTAGCAACCAAAGAGTAAAGAATGCCACTGGATCCCCCGCCTGTGGGTGCAGGCCCCCAGCATGGCCGCATTGTCAGTCCAGGATTTGAGGTGTCGCTGCGGGAGCTGCCGTGTAGAAACAAGTCAGTGAATGTCCCCTAGGGACATCGGGATTAGCGAGAAATTCTGGCAGCCGGAGGTCCTAGAACTGCTGTTCTGAAAGCAGTTGCTACACTGGGAAGTAGTTATATCAGGCAGTGACCGAGGAATGAAGGCCTAACTACCCTGTTTTCAGATGTGGCTGACCCCACCTTTGCAGATTGCGCCTTTGGAGACACTCTCCCAGCCCCAGTATTTCCTTCAGAGCATCACACACCTTTGTTCCACTGAAGCACTTGTTAAGAAAAGTTGTGGGGTGGGGTTCTGGTTTGAGATTAAGTTCCAGGAGTTTGATGCTTCTCTCTGAATTTCACTTGCATGAGTGTTCTGTTGGGGGACTGCTTGCGCAGTGGGGTCCAGGCAGGCAAAGCGAGAGCCCAGTGCAGGTGCCCTGAGCCGGGGGTTCCACAGTGCCTGCAGCTGGGAGCCTGTCTGGGCGGCACTCTGAGTCTGCAGGGGAAGGGACCATTGCAGGACGAGACCATACAGTGCCATGGCAGAGGGTGGTGAAGGCTTAGAGACGGGGAGTCAGGAAAGGCTTTGCTGCAGCCCAAGAGCAGTGCTGGACTGGGCTTAAGAGTTTGTTTATTTTTAGAGATGGGAAGGGAGGGAGAAAGAAAGGGAGAGAAACATCAGTGTGTGGTTGCATCTCTTGCACCCCTGCTGGGGACCTGGCCTGTAACCCCGGCATGTGCCCTGACTGGGAATCGAACCATCGACCCTTTGGTTCACAAGCCAGCACTCAATCCACTGAGCCCCATCAGCCAGGGCAGGCCAGGTACTTCTTTGTCTTAGCGACTCTCCTGGGCACATAACAGTATCCCTGGCTTCTAGATGCCAGTAGCACATTTTGTGACAACCAGAAATGTCTTCCAGTATTATCAAATGTCCTCTGGGGGCGAGAGGCACAGTCAGAACAGCCAACTGGTCCAGGGGTGGAAGGCCTTGTGCTCTGTGTTAAGGAGTTTGGAATGGGGAGGGGTGTGATGGGTTGTGTTTCTTAGGAAGACAGCGTGAGCCATATGGATAAGAGTTTGAAGCAACAGCCTTAACTAGGAGGGAAGGGCCAAAAGACACTGGAGAAGCAGGCCTTGTGCCCAGTGGATATGAACACGGGGGAGAGGGAGTCACCAAGGGTGACCGAGGAGTCTGTTTGAGGGCCTGGGTGGATCTAGAGTTGGGTAAGAAGGGGTCAGTGTGAAGTTTCTGGTGCTTACAGGACCTGAGAGGAGCCCAGATGCTCGCAGTCAGCAGTGCATCTGATGCAGTCTGTCTTCCTTCCAGTCTCCCAAGACACCTGGCCTGCGACCAATGGAGAAAAAGGACATTCCAGTAGTGCACCAGCTCCTCACCAGGTACCTGAAGCAGTTTCACCTCACGCCAGTCATGAGCCAGGAGGAGGTGCAGCACTGGTTCTACCCCCAGGAGAACATCATTGACACTTTCGTGGTAGAGGTGAGTGGGGAGGGGTCGTCCAGCCTTCTGACCACTCACAGGGAGGTGTCCTCCTTAGGCAGCTGGGTTTCCTAGGCTCAGTGACTACAGAACCAGTTGGCGGGAGTGTTGGCGCCCCAGACTCCCTTGACCACCCATGCTTGGTCCTCCCCAAATTAGAGGAGTTGTGGTTACCATTCGCTAAAATGATACCCTCTGGACTTGGGGTGAGTCCTTCACCCTCCCCCACCCCTAGTCCCCATTGGCGACCAGGAGAACGGAGCTCCTCTTAGGTAAGCCTGCAGCCCCTGCCTGTCCCGGCTTGAGGTGTGCCGACCAAGCATTTGGGTCACAATTTGGGGGAATGTGAACTGCAAGATGTCCCTGGCAATGCGCAGGCCAGGAAAGACAGCTGACAGATTCAGCCCACAGCCTGGCCTGGATTTTCCTGCTTGCTCTGTCCTCAAGTGCCCTAGCCAGTGTGCTTTCCCCTCCCTGCATATTCTGTTTCAATTTCCACCCACACTTCTAGGGGGCCACCTGTGGGTGGTGTGAGAGCAAGAGGAAATATTTTGTTCCCAGACTGCAGGATTTTCATGCCTGTGTGACATTGCTTCCTTTCATTGTCTTTTCTTTCAGAATGCAAATGGGGAGGTGACAGACTTCCTGAGCTTTTACACGCTTCCCTCCACCATCATGAACCATCCAACCCACAAGAGTCTAAAGGCTGCTTATTCTTTCTACAACGTTCACACCCAGACCCCTCTTCTAGACCTCATGAGTGACGCCCTTGTTCTCGCCAAAGTGGTGAGGAGCGGACCAGAGGGAGGGCTGGGAGACCTGTGGGCCAGGGGCCGTGGAATGGTGGTGAGCAAAGCCCAGGGAGGTAGCTGCCAGGGGCTGGGGGCTGTGAGCCTGCCGTGCCCTCCTGCTCCATTCAGGGAGGACCCAGCAGTTTTCAGCAGCGAGAAACTAGGAGGGAGCAAGGAGCATCCATGTGAAGTGCAGGCATTGAACTCCTCCTGATTTATTTCAGTGAGTTTCGTTCTCACGGGAGGCGCTGCCAAGGAGCCTGAATAGCCAGGCCTGCTCGGGCAGGAAAGGGGTTCTCCTTGCGACTTCCCCAGCGTGGGAGTGGGGAGATTGGTCTCTATCGTGGTGAGTCACTGGAGCTGCTGACTGTAGAGCATGGGGGAGGGTCCAGGCTTCTTTTACACGGTGAGATCACCTTCAGTTAGTCCTCCATCTTGGTGCTGCCTGTAGTGAGTCCAGCCCACTGTGGGCCAGCCAGATGATGGACATTCTAGTCCCTGCCCTGGGAGCGCTTCAGGTCAAGGTGGTGAGATGTAGGAAGTACCTTCACTGCAGTCTCAGAGCAGGGTGTCAGGTGCTGTGAAATCACAGGCTGTGCACTCAGGGCCTGAGAGTTGGGGTGTCCAGGGAGTGAGAGAGCAGTGCAGGTGCTGGCAGGGGCAGCTTCTCCGAGAAGGGGGTTCAGGGCTTGGTCTCCAGAGAGGACTGTGGAAGTTACTAGAGTGTTTCAGGAGGATTCAGCAAGGACAATGGGAATAGTGGCCTGGACAAGTGTGCTTGGAGGGATACTCAGGAGAGGGCAGGTGGGGTGGCCTCAAGTGTCCTGAGAGCTGCCACTCGCGAGTGGGCACTGGCGGGAGTTGGGACTTAGCGTGGAAGCAGCCGGAGCTTCACCAGGAAGGTAGCTCTCGTGACCGCCTGTGGAAGGGTTCCGGCGGGGCAGAAAAGGGTAGGGAGGTGAGGCAGCTTTGACCTCTCTTCACCTGTTTTCTTGCTCCTTGCTGCTCTGCAGAAAGGGTTTGATGTGTTCAATGCACTGGATCTCATGGAGAACAAAACCTTCTTGGAGAAGCTCAAGTTCGGCATAGGGGACGGCAACCTGCAGTATTATCTCTACAATTGGAAGTGCCCCAGCATGGGGGCAGAGAAGGTGTGTAAGCAGCCAGGCCCGCCGGGGTCAGGGGTCCCACATCAGCCTGGGCCCTTGTTAGCTGCTGTTTGGCCCCCTGCAAAGTCCCCTCCCTCTGATGGCCAGACTAGCAGGGTCGGGGCTGCCCTTTTAGCAGCTGGTATGAGGGTGGCAGAGGGGATGGTCTCCAGAGCCACCCAGAACCATGCAGGCCGAGTTTCCCATGGTTTGCCAGGAAGTTTAGGGTTTGAGGTTTGAAGACTTCTTCCTCTGCTGGGCTGCTGGACCCTCCCCAGCCCTTCCTCTAGCGGCTCCAAGGGGAGCCCAGGGCCGTGGTGTGGTCAGCAGGTGCAGAATAACTGACTGCTAGAGGGAGGCCTGGTGACCGGTATCTCTTAAGGTGCCAGCAGTTGCTCCCCTGAAAGGATGGGGTAAATGCATGAGCCTTGGCTCGCTGTGCCTCTGCTCGCACAGCCCGGTGGCACTCTGGGCTGTCATTTGGCCCTTCAGGTCGGAGTGGGGAAGTGGGAGAGGCTTCAGACTCCTGTCCCTCAACCCTGCCTCTCCCCGTTGGCTCTCCTAGGTTGGGCTGGTGTTACAGTAACCAGTTGCCAGTGAGAGTCAGGATGAAGCCACTGAGAATTCAAACCAGGAAATGGAACCCCACCACTTGTTGGTCCAGTTTTCACAAACGTGAGAATCCCTCGCAAAGGGAACAGAAGCGAACCGGCTTTACCAAGCGGCCCCTGGATTTGACAATTGTATTGTGATGGCGTGGGCCGCGCACGTCACCTTGGCCATGTCTCTGGTCTGCCTGTTTTCCAGTTAATCACATCCTTATGCAGCCGTGATCAAGGGAATGTAGCTGCTGAAAACTGGCTCGTGATTGGCATATTATGGAGTTAACGGGTGAATAATAAAAGTATATATATTATATATATAAATATTTTAAATATCTTTCATGTTCCAAATGTACAAGGATGTTTGGTCTCCAATGAAAAGCTGAATCCAGGTCATTCCTCAAAATCAGAATCAAGGACAGTGCCATACGCACACATTGGCACAACGAGTGCCTTCCTTCTGAGAGCAGGCACTGACTTTTCTTGGGGGAGCAGGAGAAAGAGGATGTGGGGCATTTTATCCAGTTCCCCTTCTGAATTGGCTGGAATGGTTGGCTTCGAGAAGGCGGGGTATGGTGGAGGGGCTTTGCCAGGCTTTGGGGAGGGCTCAGCTCTCGGAAATCACAGGTGGAGTCCTAGGTGGGGCCACCCCTCCTCAGAGGCTTGCCTGCAGGCCCTGGGCGTTCTCTGCACTCAGAAACTGGGCGGCCATGGTGAGCTGTGGAAGCAGAGTTCATTGAATTCCTTCTTCCATCCTCTTGGCCTGCTCCCTGTTGGAAGTCCTGCCAACTCTTTAGCCAGCTACTGCCGATCTTACAGGCACGAGTACCCTGAGAGACTGTTTTTCCACTCCCACGGGTGACTGGCAGTTTGAAGGGGACTTTTGACCTCCTTGTAGCATTTGAGACCTTGAGGAAACTCTGTCAGTGCAATCCCTGGCTAGCTCATCTTAGAGCAAAGAGCCAGCACCCTGACGCCCCTGGGGCTGGCTGGGCAAGGGTGGTGTGGGGCCGATTCCCAGGCCTCTTCAGCCACCAGTCCCTGGCTTGTGCCTTCCAACCCACAGGCCATCTCTTGGGCGCTTTTCCAAGACACACAGCGTTCAAGGAATGGCAGGGAATGGTGGTTTAGACTCTGACCTGGACTTGGCAACAGAAGTGATTCTGTGTTGCCATTGTCTGCGTGTGACTTTCACTGAGGATGTTTGGTGGGTTTTTATGGTGGTGGTAGTGGTGACGGGTATGGATGCTGCCAAGGTTCCCCGCAAGGGATGGAGCCTCCAGGCACGTGGCTGTGCAGGCATCCCTCATCTGTGCTCAGCTGAGTGTTAGGGAGGGTCGGGCTGTGGAATTGTCAGCAACCCGCGTCCTGGCTTCTATGTAACTTTTGCTCTAGGAGAAAGTGAATGGGTGGAGAGCATGGCGTGGGGCTTTCCTGGCTGCTGGCAGGGGGAAGAAGTCATAGCCAGGAGGCCGGGCTCAGTCTGGCCTCACTCACTGAAGCCAGGCTCTGCAGGCCGGCAGAGCTGCATTTTGGGGTGTGGGTTTTGGTGAGGTTTGCCAGAGGCTAATTCTGCAGTCCCCAAAGCTGGAGGACATTGTGTGCTTGGGATAGAGGCTGTGCCACCTGCTGGAATGCTGCCCGCTCTTTGTAGACTGGATTGGATTTTCAGAAGAGGCCTGCAGAGGCTCCCTTCCCCTGTTGTCCCTGTACTGCAACCTGCAGGCACCAAAGATCATGGCTGACCTTTGACTCCTTGACTCCAAGATGCCCAGACCAAAGAAGCTGCTGTTCTCAGCAAGACACTCACTGCGCTCCGCAGACAGGAGGGGCCGGAGAGGCAGGGGCTTGCCTTCCAGCCTTCCAGGTATCAGACACAACGCCCCGAGTCCCAGAGCAGCTCGCCCTGTTCAGGCTTCTAAGGATATCGAAGAACAAAGAGCCCGACTCTTTCCTACCTTGGGCAGGACCTGGAACTTGGAAACGCTCCGTCAGAGGCTTGGTCAGCTCTGGGCCAAGTCCCAGCCTGAACTGCCTGTGTAACGCGGGGCGTTTGACAGCCCCTGGAGAGAGCTTTGCCTTGGTTGACCCAGGTCATGGAGAGGAAACTGTGAGGCCTGTGGCTGCTCCGGAAGAAACAGATCTCCTGGAAAGGCTTCAGTGTCTCCCTCCAAAACCGCATGGCCTGCTCCTCGGACTCTGTTGTTCATGGTGGGGACCCTGCTCCACCCTCAGCATCACCACCCAGGTCTTTGGGACTCGGCCCGGCGGCTGCTGTGTTAGCTTCCTTTTGTCCAAACAGCCCTTGGGTTCTTCACTCAGCCCCTTCCAGGACTTTAGGTCAGAGTGTTCAGAGAGAACCATGGTTTGGGGTTCAAGGCCTCCCCACAAGGAGCCTTGGCTGGGGCAGGGTGGTGGAGCCACGGCTGGCCAGAACCAAACAAGAGGACCTGGGGCCTCCTCCCCTGGGACCTGCCCCAGGCAGCTGCTGTCGGACAGCCTCCCGGGCATGGCCCTTCCTCTGCCACCAGTGCTCTGTGCTGGCACCGGGCTTGTGGACACCTCTGCATCTGAATGTTTATCTCTTGCCTGTGGATTGACTCTGCATTTGACCCCTGACCCTGTGGCAAATTCCCATGGCCTCCTGTCTCTGTAGGGGGAGAGCTGGGGAGGCAGGAGGCCTGGGCTTTGGGCGGAGGGCTTGTTCCCCAACACATGCCTAATTTCGGAGTTGCTAACGTCTGGTTTGAAGGCTGGCCCACACCTAGCCACTTCAGACCTTGCCTGCACCTCCCTTCTAATTGTCATCATCCGCCCCCATTCCCGCCCTTACTCCCTGGCTCACTGACCAGCATCTAACCAACCCAAGGGATGGCCCAAAGGCCTGGATAGCTTCAGGGCACAGCGGTCTAGAAGGGGGGAGGGGCTGGGAGTGTATCTCCGGCCAGTGCCCACCTGCCCGGACAGAGGAGATCCAAGGCTTGGGTTCTGCCCTACTGCAAAGTGAAAGTAGCCCTGCCAATAGACCGTCCCTGGGGAGCCTTTGTGGGACAGTTTCAATTAAATTCAAAAATATTGACCGCAGGTAAGGTGCTGCGTCTGGGAAGGGGGAAGCTTCACCTTTTTGTCTTGGCTTTTCTCTGGGCTGTGGGAGGGGCATCCATTTCCAGGGTGGGGGAAGAATTGCATTGTTCCGCTTGATGCATCTCACTTGTTTCTAATAAAGGAAGCAGCTGAACAAACCCCTTCTGCCCTCCTGGTTTTCCTCGGCACGGCAGGTGGTGGCAGTGCAGACAGCCCCGTGGGGGCTAGAGGGCCCCTCTCCCTGAGTGAGCCCTGCAGGAAAGGCGCTGCTTGTGACCACAGCGCAGGGCAGCCCTCTCAGGGCAGGCTGGGCTCTTTTCCCCAAACCTCCACCCACCATCGAGGAGCCGGTACCGACCCAGCTTCACTCCTCGTACGGGGAGCCGCCGGGCTCAGTAACCGCGCCAGCCACCTTGGCAGAGGCGCCAGTCCCGGGCCGGGCTTCACAGCTGGGAGGTCAGCCCCTTCGGTCTGGGTCAGGCACCGTCCCCTCCCTCTCGTTCAGATGTCACATCTCCCTCTGGGCCAGGGGTCCGGTGGGTCTGTTGAGCCACGGGGCTGCTTTCAGCACCGCAGGTCAGCCAGCCCCACTGCCTACCTGAGCCAGCCTCTGCGGAGGGGCCTGAGGCACTGCTTCGGACTTGCCGTTCCCTGTTCTTTCTCTGGAACTTCTTTTAAACGTTTTTTAAAATACATTTTTAATTATATGATTTTTTGTCCTCACTGAGGACATGCTTATTGGTTTTAGAGAGGGAGGAAGGGGGGGCATCAATGTGAGAGAAACATTGATCAGTTACCTCCTACACGACCTTCCTGGGGATCGAAACCTACAGCTTTGGTTTACGGGATGGTGCCCAACCAAGTGAGCCACACCAGCCAGGGCATCCTCTGGAACTGTTCGTTCATTCCCTGACCCTGTGCTCCTCCATGGCCTCTGAGCCCCTGTCTGGGGAACCTGGGGCCTGAGCTGCAGCCTGAGAGGACACAACCCGCCTTTGGGAACTGCCATCCAGCTCTGCCCTAGTTCAGGGTTAGTGTGTTGCCCAATGGGACCCAAGGTGTCGGGGCTCCACCTTTAACCCCAGAAAAACACCTTTCTGCCCGGTTTTCTCTGGATTCTGTCCTCTGGTGTCTCCAAGGCTCACCCTCCTAGCATCTTTGGAGGCAGCTGGGAGCAGCCACCGCCTCCAAGCCTTCATCTGAAAGGCTGCTCTGAGGGTCGTCAGGCAGGTCCCCAACTTTCTGGTTTCTGGGATCCAGAAGGTCGGGGACCTGCCTAAGGCCCCTCAGAGCCCTGCCCCCAACCCGTAGGGCCATAGAGCTCTGTCCTGGCAGGAGGCATCCAGCTGCCTCCCCACTGAAGGCCCCTCCGAGGGGCTTGTGTTTAGCGTCCTCACAGTCTTGCGATGCTGGCAGCAGCTTTAAGCCAAGAAGAGGAGTGGGGGCTACTTTGAGCCGTGGAGTCTCCTCCAGTACCTGCTGGTAGTCTCAGACAAACTCATGCCAGCTTCTGCCCCTGTCCCTCCTCATGGGCCTGGCTATGGCCTCAGGTGCTTGAGGTGGCAATGGTAAAGGAAATTGCCTTCTTTATCTTTAAAAACAGTGTTGTTCTACTGTCCTCTCCAGGGCTCCTCTGTGACTGGAGCTAAAACCTGCTTCTCTGTGCCCCCAGGGCTCCCGAGCGTCCGCTCTCTGTCTGGCTTCAACGAGAGAAGGGAGCTCAGGGTCAAAGGCTGGAAGGAGGGGCCCAGGAAGCTTGAGGGGGGTCTGAAGGGGTGGCCAGCGCCTGAGAGGGGGCCAACGGGTATGGCTGGACTCCTTTCCGGGGGTGCTTACGTCCTAGGTGGGTCAAGAACTTGAGCAGCTGGGGCCGTTCTCGGCTGCAGGGCAAAGATCGACCACCTGCTCTTCAGGAGGGGCTGAGGCTGAGGCAGAGCCTGGCAAGCAGGCGAAGTGGGCAGGCTGGATGGGCTGGTCCTCGCACCGCCCAGGGGAGAAGGCCTCTGCGGTGGGCGGCACGCAGACTGGTGTCCGCAGATCCCCAAGGTGGGTCAGTTGGGCCTTCAGGAGTGCTGGATGCGGATATGGACAAAGAGTGTGGCTGGTGACAGTGAGGCCCCGTCCTTGGAAAGCAGGTGGATGTGACGGTACCCTGTGGGGAGAGGAGCCGGGCATCAGGTTTGCTGCCCACCACCTGCAGGGCGGTGCAGGGTGCAGCCCATACTCTGTCCCTGGGGGCTGGGTCCCAGCTCCGCGGGCTCAGGAAAGGCTCTCACGGGAAATTCACAGCCCCGAGGCCCAGACGCCTGTGCCTCTTCACGCCCACCCATCCCACCAACCTTGCTTCAGGCTGTTGAGAGGCAGAGTGAACTGGCCCACAAAGTCATTGGGGGACGTGGTGTCGTAATCTTCTACCACGAACCGGACCAGCACCAGCTCCGGGACCCGCAACTGGAACTGCAGGGTCTGCCCCCAGCGGGGGTTGAAGCCTAGGGCGCAGACATGCGGGCAGTCAGAGCCAGCTGGCCCCGCCCTGCAGCACCCCAGCATCCTCTGCTGCCTGCCCCGCCCGCGCCAGCAGGCACACTCACCGTTGTTGAGCACGTAGGTGGTTTCCTTGCGCGCACAGTCCATGGGCACCCCATGGATCTCAATGCGCACCAGGGGATCCACGATGGAGCTGGGCTTCTCTGCATTCAGCTTGGGCAGCTGCTGTGCAGTCAGCACCTGCAGGGGAGGGGGAGGAGCTTCAGCCTGGCCTCTGCACCCACCCCAGACTCTGACAGCCCTCCTGCCAAGCAGGCCTCCACTGCCTTCCCCCACTTCAGGCTGGCGCCTGGAGGACAAGGGCCAGCTCCAAGCCCAGTGCAGCGCACAGCCCAGGCTGCTGACCTGGACGGTGAGAATAGTTCTGGGGGGTCCCGGGCACTCAGGGTCGAAGTCTGTGTCAGGCTGCCGCAGGCACTTGGGTTTCAGGACGTAGCCACACTGCCCATTGATGAGGAAGCGCCCAGCATTTAGGTCCATCTCGTAGCCTGGCGTCTGGAAGTTCAGGGCCACTGTGGACACAATGGGGTCAGGACAAGGGCTCTTAGTGGCCCTCTCACTGTGCAGTTTCAGTAGCCTCACTGCCCTCTCCCTGGACAGACCTGCAGGCAGAGGACTCAGTTCCTGTCTAAAGAGGACCCTGAGTCCCACTGTCTGGGGAGTGCTGCCCTCCACCATGGCGAGGGGGCTGTATCCTGGCAGCCAGGGTGTCCAGCCCCCACGGCCAGCTGGTATCACTGGAGGCTGGAATGTGGGGCTGAGTGGGGCATGCTGGAGAAGGCCCCAGAGCCAAGGCCTGAGGTTTCGATACCTATGCAGGAGGTCACACTCCCCTCCCTTGGGGGGCTCAGCATGGGATCGAGGGGGATGTGTGTGCCGGGGCGGGGCACATGGGGGTGGAGAGTTTCAACTTCTACAGAGCCTGTTCACCATTTTTTAAAAACTTATTATTTTTACAGAAATGGAAAGGGAGGGAGAGGGAGAAAAAACATTAACCGGCTGCCAGCAGCCTCTCACACACCCTCAACTGGGGACCTGGCCTGTGCCCTGACCGGGAGTCAAAACGGGCAGCCTTTCGGATCGCAGGCTGGTGCTCAATCCACTGAGCCACACCAGCCAGGCTCACAAAGTCTTTAGTGATTGTTATTATCAACAAAACACTTTGGGCCCTGGCCTGGTAGCTTGGTTGGTTAGAGCATTGTCCCAGTATGCCAAGGTTGCAGGTTCAATTCCCCATCAGGGCACATGCAAGAATCAACCAATAAATGAATAAGTGGAACAACAAATTAATGTTTCTCTGTCTACAATCAATAAATTAAAAATTTTTTAAAAACAACACTTTTTCCACCTGGAAAGCTGTGTGGCCCTGCCACTGCGGGGACCTGCCCTGCACCCCGGAGGCCGCCCACAAAGCATCGCCCTGCCTGCTCGCCGCCCTGCAGCCACACTCACCCAGCTGGCAGCCCGAGTTCCACACCTCCTGGGGGCTGTAGTTGGCCGAGTTCATCCGAAGCCCCAGCGGGTAGACACGGGTCAGTTGGCGGGCATTGTGCCTGACAAAGCTGTTCCCTGGTGGGAAGTAGGGGTGGGATTGTTACAGGCTCCTGGGGTGTCCCTCACCTGGAGAGCCTGTAACTCCTCCCCCAAGTGCAGAGACAAGCTGGGAACAGGCTGAATCTCATCCCCAATGGGCCCTGCTCCAGCTCCTCCCTGGCCCAGGGGAGGGGAACCTCTCGAGGAGGCTGCTGAAGTCCAGTGAGGGGTAGGGGCCCCTCCTGCATTCCTGACTCAGCGCCCGAAACACCCAGCTCCAGGCTGATGCCCAGCTGTCATCACTCATCCACGAGTACCCTCCAGCACATCCCGGAACCCTCCGTGTGTGCCGTGCCTCCAGACCCTTGTGCAACCGGGTCACCGGTCACCGGCTGCTTCCTCATCCTTCTGCCAGGTGTCTTCTCAGCCATGACTCCCTGCTCCCTGGGCCGTCTCCCCTCCACGCCTGCCAGGCCTGGTGCTGGCCATGTGCTGCGCACCCATTCCCTCTCTGGGGTCCCCCTGACCTCTTTATTGTCCCCCAAACCCTCTCAATTTCCTTTCCAGACCATCTTCGGGAATCCACCCCTCCACAAGGAACCTACAGCCCCCCAGCTCCTACCCGCCTCTCGGATGAGCTTCTTGGCCTTGCGCTCGCTGAGGGAACTGATGTGGCAGGGCTGGGGCGGGACAGGGGCCGGGCTCAGGGTCCGGAGGCGAGTGGCACAGCAGTACACAACCAAGGCGGACAGCTCCGGGGAGATCTGCTTGGCCTAAGGGACAGGCCTCACTCAGGAGGGTCCCTCCCGCCCCGGCCCCTCCTCCGCCTTCCTTCCCTCCCCTGCCACCCACCCCAAGCTCTGCAGCAACACAGAGCGCCCCCCCCAGCCCACCCTACTCACGGCCCGCTTCTGCTCCATCCCCCCTTCCTCCTCCTCCTCTTCCTCGTCCTCCCGGTCAGAGAGAATTCGACCGTCCTCGCTGCGAGCAGCTGGCAGCTTCTTCCCCTTCACCAGGACCCGGCCCTTCAGCTGCTGTGGAGCCAGCACAGGAGGGTTAAGCCCTCTTGCCCCCGTGTCAGCCATTCAGCCACGCCCGGTGTGAGAGGCTGGCTGGGGGTGAGAGGCCAGAAAAGAGACACAAACATGGGCGGTTTCTAATGGGAAAAATAAAACAGGGAACAACCTATGAGGCCAGCAACGGGACTGGCTCACGAGGTGCCAGCAAACACCAGAGTACTACACAGCAGCCGTTCAAGTGAAGGAGGCCACTCGGGACCAAAAGAGAAGTCGCCCTCTTCGAACAAGATCTCCAATGAATGAAGAAGTGCAGGCCATGGAATCACATGATCTTCCTGTGTACCATTTGAAAGAGAAGATGGCTACGGACTAGGGTGGACATGCATGGGAAAACTCTGGAAGGATACACAAACTGCTGGAGGTGGTTACTTCCTGTGAAACGGGACGGGGTGAGTTCAAGTGGAAGAAAACTCATTTTCCTTTGTATGTATAGCTTGAATTTGCTTTTACCACATGTATGTTTTTTATACTAATAAAAAATTATGTTACATACACACAAAGGTGAGTCAACATTTTTCTCATATCCGGGGTTGGGAGCAGGAGGAGAGATTTCTCAAGGGGCTAGAAAAGGATACATACCCCCGAGGGGGCAGAGAAAATGCTTTGGGGTTTGGGAGCAGAGGAGGCAGGACGGCCTCTGGCCAGAACGCCGGGGCAATTTCTGAGGCCACAGGAAGAGGCCATTTAAGCTGCGCTAGAAATTCTAAGCAGGTGGTGCTTGGCAAGCCAGATGGCTGGGAAGGGAGCTCCAGGTGGAGATGGTGCCAACCAGGGCCTTCGAGGCGGGAATGGTCCGAGCTCGCAGGGACTCTGGCAGAGCAGCGGGGTCAGGGACCGGTCACGGAAAGCCTTGAATGCCAGGTGAGAGGGCGGGGTTGGTCTAGTCCAAGTTGGAGGGTGGGAACTGCTGAGACCCTGAAGTGGCAGATGTCTGATGAAGGGGGCAGCAGCGGAAGGTGGAGGCAGAGAGGGGAGGGGCCTGACCCAGGGAGGTGGCACGAGCGGGGTGGACAGTGGACCGCAGACAGACCCTTCCCCACCTAAGCTGGGGCTCTGGGAGCATCACCTCTGGGGATGGCAGCTCTTCAGGGTTCTGGGAGTCCAGTGCCTGTGTCACCAGCATGTCCCCCAGGATGGTGCGGAGGTGGCGAGCCATGACAGCCTGCTGCTCTAGCCCACAGTGGTTCTCAAGGGACAGGATGACAGGGTACGGGGACAGCTGTTTGGGGGAGAGGCAGCAGCTCAGAGTCACTCCTCTGCCCATCCCAACCAGAACCCCTGCCACATGCGGCCCCCAGTCCCTTCAGCACAGGTGGGCAAAGGCAGGGCTCTGGAAAACCCTCGTCGGGGTGGGGGGGCACTGAGTCAGTGGGACGTGGGACACCCGTTGGGGTCGGTGTGGGCGTGGAAGGGCAGGGGTCAGATATAGGGCCTCCGGGAAGGGGTGGGCAGTGTGGGAGGCTGAGGGTGGCTGTGGGGATGGTATTCTCTTATCAAGGCTCTTTCACGGTCATGGCCATGGAATTGACTGTGTCCCTACCACGCACTCTCCCCCAGTTCATTTGTGGGCAGGAAGGTTCGTGCAGCTCAGCCAAATGGCAGCTTTATGCAGACGCCGTGCTGAGTTTCTCTCGCGGCTTACTCTCTGGGAGTGATGTCCGAACTGTCCCTCCCTACCCCAAGGTTTTCTGCTGGAAACTGGGACTTTAAACATTTACTGCATATGAGGGTGGGGGAAGGAAGCGTCTCACTCAGCTTCATTCCACCCACTGGCCAGCCACTCTGGCGGCGCCCGGCGAGCGATTCTCTGGGCAGAGGTTTCTTTCGGAAGGACAGGGGACGGAGCTCACCGTGAAGGCATGGTCACGCACGACCTGGACCACATCCCGGAAGAGGATCTTGGAGGTGAGCGTGTGGCCATGGTAGATGATGGGCTCCCCTCCTGGCCCCTCCCAGCAGTCCAGCTCCACGCAGCGGCACCCCTGGGCGAAGGCCCTGCGGACAGACAGACGGATAGGCAAGGCGTCATGCAGATGTGGATGGCACAGAGGAGGGGAACAGGCTGAGCCAGGTGGGCCCCAGGAAGCCCACAGTGGGAGCTGAGCCCCATTTCCCCACCCAGCTGGGCTCCCAGGAGTGATCACAGCCACCACCCCACCATGAGGTACCTAACGTAGGCCTCGGTGCTGCTGAGCCCCCCGATCTGGGAGTCGGTCAGATAGGTGTTGTGTGAGGAGGAGATGAAGTAATGGGCAAGGGGCTGGTCCATGTCCTGGAACACGCATGTGTGGGCCGGGTCCAGGGCAGCCGCCTCGGGTGACAGCAGGTACATCATGAAGCCATCCAGCGTCATTAGTTCATGCTGCTTGGCTGTGGGATGGGCAGAAGACAGCATCAAGCCCCGTAGGGGACCCCTGCACCCAGCCCCAAATGCCCCTAAAGTTCATTCCACTTAATAATCATGGGTTCCTGTCTACTGACTGGACTCTGCAAAATTGCGCCACTTTATCTTTAGCCGAACCCTGGGAGGCAGGTACATTAATATGTCACTTTACAGATGTGGCAGCGGAGTCTGGATGAGGCGGGACAACTTCCCAAGACGGCAGCCACAGCCAGGGATAACGGAGCCCACTGGGCTGGGACTCCAGCCCATCTGTCGGACGCCCACCTGTCTCATTGAGCTCATGAGTCTGGATGAGCCGCCGAGCGCGGGCCAGCGTGGCGCCGTCCTCGTCCTGGTCCTCCAGGAACTCCAGCAGCTCTGAGGCGCTCAGCACACGGTCCTCGCCTGAGTACCGGTGGAAGATCTCCTCCAGCTCGGGGCGCTTCAGCAGCCGCAGCAGGAACTCCTCGATCTCCGTCCCCTCTAGCCGCTCATTGTTGGAGCGGTCACACTCCTGGAAAACAGAGGGAGAAACTCAGAGGAGGGGACACCCCAGGAAAGCTGGCCTGCACTGGCACACCCAGTATCTGTCATGGCCAGGGAGGTGGGTGTCCCCTACTTCACAGGTGGGGAAACTGAGGGCCACGATGCTAAGGGCGGTCCCTCGGGTTCAGTGCCTATTCCTCCGTACATGACCTGACCCAAGAATTGAGGT
This sequence comes from Macrotus californicus, assembly GCA_007922815.1. NCBI lineage: Eukaryota > Metazoa > Chordata > Mammalia > Chiroptera > Phyllostomidae > Macrotus > Macrotus californicus. Next base: position 127,636 of record VMDR010000066.1, read on the forward strand.
GTGGGAGGAAAAACGGTGACCCGAAGGCAGACCTGAGCCCCCCTCCAGTGTGCGCACATTACTGTCCTCACACCCCCACGTTCACACCCGGGGTCAACGAGCACCCCCGGGCCAGGGAGGACTCACGAGGAGCCACTAGACGGGGCACAGGCACCACGGCTGTCTGCCCTTTCCATGTCGCAGGCTAGCCACACAGGCCACACGCACACAGGGATCTGCCATGGCTCTGACTGGGCCAGGGACACACAGCCCAAGCCGTGTGCCCCGTCTATGCTGCCACAGGCGTGGAGGTGCCACACGGGCCACAGTGGAGGGGGGTGCACACGTGTGCCTGGGAGTCAGCTCCTCCCTTTGCTCCCGTGTGCAAGTCACACACGGTCACCTATGCAAAGGGTGTCTTGTGGACTTAGAGAAAGGAAAACTATAGCTTCGCTGCTCACTCGGGAGGGGCATGGAGGCTCAAGGTCCTCCCTGCCCTTGGGGTCTGCCTGAGAGGGAGGAGATGGCCACCCTGGCATGTAGTCTCAGGACACGGTCAAAAGGGAAGTGGGCCCAGCTGTGGCCTTTCTGCTGGGAGAGGCCCTCCCTCTCCACAAAAGCTGGGTGGAGAGGAAAGCTGATCACTTGTGGTGGCGGGGGGTGGGGGGGCACGACTCAAGAGCAGAACTCAGAGGTCAGAGTGGTGGCAGGGCCCACCTTGAAGAGGCGGTAGGCGTACATGTCATTCATGTCCACGTTGAGCATCCTGAGCAGGCTCTTGATCTCCTTGAAGCTCATCTTGCTGTCCTGGTTGGAGTCCGCCCGGTGTAGGTAGGAGTGGATCCAGGTGTGGACGCTCAGGAAATAACCAGCAACAGCTGACAGGTAACTGATAGGTATGTTGCCACCACCTGACTTTGGGGGCTTCCCAGTGCAGGGCCCTGTGGGCTGGCTGCGCACAACAGCGGGCTGTTCTCCGTGGGACTGGGGCTCCTCAGACTCGGGAGGCGCGTCACCACCCTTAGTTTTGATGACAAGGAGCTAGGGACTCCGACTCAGGCTGTGAGCCTCCGAAGAACAGGGCATACCTCCCCTCGGCTTGGGTCCTCCAGGGGCCAGCTCGCCTCCCTCCGAGCCCCCGCCCCACCCCCCACTCTCCAGGGCAGGATATTGATCCAGGCGCTCGCGCTGGCTCATGGCGTCCAGGCGTGTGCGCAGCTTTGCCAAGCCGCGCACCCAGCGCTGCGCCTCCTCGGCCGTGGGCGCCACCAGGTCCAGGTTCTTGCGGCGGCCCTTGAAGGCGATGGTGAGGCAGCGCTCCGGTGCGAAGGCTCCCCCGAAGCGCCGCAGGCCCTCGGACTGGTGCCCCTCGCGCACGGCCTCGATGTGCTGCACGAAGACTGCGGGGAGGGGTGGCCACGCGCGGCCGGGTCAGGCGGCGGCCCGGCGGGGCACTGTCCCTAGCCCACCCGGTGCCCGCCTGCCCAACTCACAGATGTGCTGCGACGGCGCGCGCGGGACGCGCCGCTGGAACCACACGCTCAGGCCGTCCTCCTGCAGCCGGTACAGCCGTTCCTTCTGCCACGTCCGCGAGCGGATCTTGCAGAGCCGGGAGCCCCGCAGCATGGCGTGCACGTCCTCATCCTCGGTCAGGCCTGCGGGGCGGGAGGCCGGGTGTGTTAGTGCCTGGGCCTGCCAGGACCTCCTGCCACGCTTCCCCCAGTGGGAGCTGTGGCCTCCCTCCCTGAGCCTCTTCAAACCCACACAGGACTCTCTCTCCTCAGTGGAACATGCCCTCAATACTGGGTTTGACCCGAGGCTTGGTGTGCCCCACCCAGGTTCCCCTGAGAGGTGTGCTAGTCACAGGCCCTTCCTCCCTGCAGCAGTCTGGGGAGGCCCTAGAAACAGAACCACCCCTCTGGCAGGACATGGGCTTCAGGCCTCACTGTCATCCTTTCTGCCGCCCTCGTCCATGATGGCTTCCAGCCTTCAAGCCCAGAATCTATGATCTACCCTTTTCACAGGATATGAAACCCTGACCACCATCAAGAAAGTAGTCTCATTATCTAACCTAAATCTCTCTTGCTGCAACCCAAGCTCCTCACCTCTGCTTTCCCAAGAAGGGACTGCCGAGGCCACTCTGGCTCCAGGATCACAGATCAAAGCCTCCAGGACCTGTCTTGGCAAACCTGAGGCTGCTCTCCAGCTGTCCTCTTTGTGCCCCGGTGGAGCCCAGCTGAAAACATGGTCTCCTGTGACACCTGGCATTTGCCCAGCCACTGTCACAATCCCTCGGCCCACATGTTCTCTTCCGTCACAGTGTCCGCCTTCCCTAACAAGGCAACTGCTTACAAAGCACCTACTGCCCACATCCCGGGCCCTGCTCAGGTGTTACCACGCGAGGAAACACGCAGAGAAGCTTCCGTCACTTGCTGGAATTCCCAGGCACGGGAGTGGTGGGAACAGGCTGCAGACCCTGGAGGTCAGGCTCCAGAACATGTGTCCCTGGCCACGATATGGAACCCTATCCCTCTGCTCCTACTACCCCCTTCTCCCCTGCCCTACCACCCCTCTGGGCTGGACAGGCAGGAAAGAGCAGCATTTAATTAGTTGTTTATTTTATATTCAACTTATTTTAATTAAAACAAAGTGCATCCATTTCTCCTCCCCATCCCTCAACTACCAGCCCCCACCTCTGGCAACCACCAATCTGCTCTTTGTATCTCTGAGCTTGGTTATTTACTTATTTATCATTTATTTGTAGGTTCCACACGTAAGAGAGATCGTACGGTACTTGTCCTTCTCTGACTGACCGAACTCCCTCAGCACAGTGCCTCTAGGCCCAGCCCTGTCGTGGCAAAGAGCAAGATTTCGTTCTTTTTTATGGCTAATATACACCACGCCTTCTTTACCCACTCACTCTCAGTGGACACTCAGTTTGCTTCTGTATCTTGGCTATTGTAAATAACGCTGCCACAAATATGGGGGTGCACCTATCTTTTTGAGTTAGTGTTTTCATTTCTTTTGGATAAAAATACCCAGAAATGTGAATGCTGGATCATATGACAGTTCTATTTTTAACTTTTCTGAAGAAACGTCACACGGTTTTCCACAGTGGCCACACTAGTGTACGCCCTCCCCACCCCCCAATAACGAGTTCCCCTTTTCCCTACATCCTCACCGACACCTGTTGTTTCTCCTCTTTTTGATGACGGTCACCCTAACAGGGGCCAGGGGCATTCCGGTTTTGATTTGCATTTTCCTGATGGTTAGTGATGTTGAGCATCTTTTCATGTGCCTGATGGCCATCTGCACGTCTTCTCTGGAAAAATGTCTTTTCAGACCTTTTGCCCATTTTTTAATCAGATTGTTTATTTATTTATTTGTTTTTGGCTATTGAGTTGTCTGAGTTTTTGAAATACATTTCGGATGGTAGACCCTTATCAGATATATGATCTGTAAGTATTTCAGAAGGAGCAGAATTTAAATTCAGCGTTCTGGGGAGTCAAGTCCTAACTGTCACTTCCCAGGAACACAGCCTTGGTGACACTGACCTGTGACCGCCCTAAGCCTCTTGTTCCCCATTCATTCCCTGGAGACCCCAGTAGTGCCTGTTGCAAAATCCAAAATTCAGTGAAGATGCTGCCCACCCTGCGGTGCCCCACACTGCTTGGGTTTGCTTCCGCAGGGGTCAAAACCACAGGCTTAGGAGCCTGGGAACAATTGTGGGAGCCCGGCGAACTGTGGGACCCACACCCTTTGGAAGGAAGGGGGCAGCCGGAGGTGGATGAGAGCCCAGAATTTTCAGAGAACCAAAATCTGCATGTGTAGTGAGGCCTCCAGATTTTTCAATGTTGGCAACTGAATCAAATCAAAACAACAAAAAACCCAAAAACCACTGTGTGGGCCAAAGGAAACAGGAATGTGGGCTTATCTTCCTCCCTTTATCTCGGCAAGCCCCCCCACACTGGGTTTGGCTTAGGCTCTGTGGCCCCAAGGACCCTGCTGGCCCAGCTTCGGACAATGGCCTAGGGAATCGGGCCTGAATCCCTGGGCCTTTCTCCCTTTCTCTCTCTCAGGGCCTTCGAAGGGGACTTCCCTTCCCCCTTCTGTTCCTCAAGGTCCAGCACAGACATGACCTCCTCCAGGAAGTCTTAACAGCATGTTTCAATTAAAACAAACAAACCTCCCACCTAAACTGTAATCTCAGTGGACTTGAATAAACTCGGGGAGGCAGAAGGACAGACAGCTGTGGGTACTAAGAGCACCTGCCACCAGCCCTGCCCCTTCTGACGGAGTTGAGAGCAGAGGCTTTGTGGGTCTGGGTTCTCAACCCTGGCTGTGCATCACTATCACCTGTGGGAGGCTGCAAAACCCATGGACCAGAGATTCTCATCAAGTGGATGCAGGCTGGGGCCTGAGCCTCTGTGTTTAAAAATTCACCCTGTGACTCTGAGCAATCAGGGTATCAGGGGCAGGAGAAGTCCACCATCCTTAGGAGGCTGAGGTCCCCCTTGAGGCCAGACTGGGGCCCCAGTTTCTCAGGGTTTAGACTGTGGCCCTCTGGACGTGTCAGGGCCCACTCGGTGCCCCCTAGCTGGGAAGGGGAGGTGGAATATAGCATGCACCAGGCCAAGAGGCTCACCGGGCCCTCAGACCCCCATCCCCGCATCTAGGCAACCTCTGAATTCTCTCCTCCTGAGAAACTGGGGAGGAGCGGGACAGTCAGGGAAACCTGCAGCAACACAACTGAGCCCAGCGCCCTCCACCTCCTCAGCTGTGGGGAAAGGGCCCTTCATTTCCATGATTACCAGACTCTGCAGCTGCAGCCCCTCCCCTGACCTGGCCAGCCCTCTGATGCCAAGCCCATAGCTGGAGGGTGGGGTGAAAAGGAGGGGCTGGTAGTAAATGACTAAGGCCAGAAATGGAGGTGAGTCACCGAGGGCCTGCTTTGTCCGGAGCCTTCTACAAACAGGACAGGGAGGCAGGCAGTCTGAACTCTTGACCGGCCTCCCCCTGGGGCAGGTTCCCATGTTGAGGAGGTCCCTGCTTCTGGCCTCAGCCCCAGCTGCCCCATGAACCTGCAGGGGGAAAGGGTGACATTCCAGTCTGTCCACCCAACAGGCATGGGCCCTGGGTCACACCGTGCCTTGGTCCACACTATCCCTCCCAACCACACCCCCAGTGGAAAAGCCAAACAGACTGAGGGTGTAGGACCAGGTTGGGCCTGGTGCTGAGTCTCGTTCCCCATTGCTTGAGCTTCTGAACCCTGGGGTAGTGAGGGGTGTGGGGTGTCAGACAAAGGGGCAGGGCCAGCAGAGGTGAGGGGGCGCGTCAGGCCTGGGCGGAGATGCTGGGAAGGGCCTGGCTCTCTGCCCGGCTACCCAGCACATTCACAGGTCTGCCAAGCCCAAACCCACGTAGGTCCACTCCACCTCGTTCTACCTGCTCTGAGCAGGCGCACAAGGGGCCTGCCTCCTGTGACTTCTGTGGGTTCTCTGTCCCTGTATCTCTGCCATGACACTGGGCTGGCAGTGTCATGGCTGCCCGGGCTGAGTCGGTGGGGGAGTGATCATGAAATAACAGCAATGACAATGAGGACAAACAATGCCCAGAATGTGGGGATAACCCAGGTGTCCACTGATGAACAGGTAAGCAAAATGGGGGATTGTCCATACAGTGGAATATTCTTCAAACAAAGAAGAGCGAAACATGATCCATGCTACAACTTGGATGAACCTTGAAAACATTATGCCGGCCCTGGCTGGGTAGCTCATTTAGTCAGGGCACTGTCCCGATACGCCAAGGCAGCAGGTTCAGTCCTGGGTCAGGGCACATACAAGACCAGTGAGTGCATCAGTAAGAGGGACAACAGATCAACACCTCTCTCTCTCTCTCTCTACACCCCCTCTCTCTGCCTCCCCCTTCTCTCTAAAATCAATACATAAAAACATAAAATAAAATAAAGTAAAATAAAATAAAACATTATGCTAAGGGAAATAAGCCAGACCCAAAATGATAAACGTTGTAGGATTCCATTTACGTGAGGCACCTAATATAGTCAGATTCATACACATAGATGATAAGTCACTTACACTTCAATTCAAAAAAAGAATCAGAGACAGAAAGTAGATTGGAGGACCAGGGGCTGAGAGACAGAAGGAATAGGCAATTACTGCCTGATGATTACGGAGTTTCTGTTTAGGGTGATAGAAAAGTTTTTAGAATAGATATCACGACATTGTGAATTATAAATAATGCCACAGAAAAAGCCACTTTAAAGTGGTTCAAATGGCCAATTCTATATTATATACATATTTTAAGACAATTTTTAAAGAGTATTAACGTGGGATGTCAGAAACCACTGTACACCTTAAATGGATGACTGCATGGTGTGTGACTTCTCAGTAAACGGGTCAGAGAGGCTCGGCGTGGCTCTCTGGTCCAGGGCCTCGGAGTGGGGAGAGATGGAGCCAGAGTGCTGAGAGTCGGGGAGGCCTAACCCCGGTGGCTCCAACGAGCTAAAGCTCATAAACACTCCATTCAGGGCCTGGCCCACAGCAGGCACTCGATAAAAGAGGATAAAGAAGGAAGCTGGGGCAGTGACCCAGGAGGGACGAGGGACCCAGGCGTTCCACTGTATCTGCCCTCCTCAGCCCCACGGCCTCCAGCCAGCTCTTTCCTTCCCAGCGCAGACAGGGCCAGGGTGCAGAGAGCAGGGTGTGAAAGGAGTGGTAGGTCTCCGGTGAGAGTGTGTGCAGGGTGGTGTGTACACACAGGGTGTGTGCACTGGTGTGTGTGTGTGTGGGGGGGGTTGGTGGGCGGGAGAAAGGTGGGTCAGCCTGGGAAGAAAAACAGACGATGTGTGTGTGCATGCCAGTGGAAGGGCACATGGGGCTCCAGTAGGAATGTGAGACAGGCAGGGAACAGTGACAGCTGACAGCTTCATGCCAAGGGGGGAGGGGGAGTAGAGCAGCTTTTCCTGGTGGCTGGGGCCATGACGCTCTGGGAGGGGACACAGGAGGGCGAGGGGCCCCAGACCCCTTCCAACCCAAATCTTCTAGCAAGCAGGCAGCCCCAGCACTACAGGGACCTAGCGTGTCCCCCGTGCCCCCGCTTTCTGCCACACCCAGGGCGAGAGCCCAGCAGAGCTCAGCGCCAGAGTCCACAACATTCCTTGGAGAATCAAGACCATCAGGAGAGGCGGGTGGCGCTCCTCCTGCCCCTGAGCCAGACATGGTGAGAGGAAGGTGGCAGTACCCTTCCTGGCAGGGCTGGAACACGCATAAAGCTGGTTTGGGGACAGAGGTTGTGGGAGGGGACTCCCCAGAGCAGAAGAAGGAGAAGAGGCCATGGTGGGGGGGAAGGGGAACACAAGGCATGACAGAGTCAGACCCCCAGTCCTGCCTGGAATGCTCCTGCTCAGCCAGAAGGGACACCCTGCCCCCACCACCACCAGGCCAGGCACCCGCCAGCACTGGGGGCCACTCTGCAGACCCCCACCTGCCAGCCAGGACAGCCCCACTCACCCCGCAGGAGACATCCTGGGCAGCCCATCAGCAGAGCCCTCCGGTCTCGTGGCACCTGGCGGTGCGTGCAGGCCGGGGAGGGCGGGGAGCAGGATCCTGCCCACTCAGGGCTCTGCTCACTGGGTGGATTAGGGACAGGGTGGAGCATGAGGAGCGTGGAATCAGAAAGGGGTTCTGGGAGACAGATGAAAGTCAGGGTGCCCAGCTAAATGCGAATTTCAAATAAGCAACAAATCATATTGTAGTATAAGTTGTCCCAAATCACTCGTTTATTTGAAATTCACATTTAACTGGGCATTCTGTATTTCATTTGGTGAGCCTGTGAGGGCCCCCCTGGGGGCTGGCAGGGCCCTCCCCAGGAAAAACCCCTCATTCTTTCATCGAGTTCGGGGTCTGGACTCTGGGCCAGATGGCCTGGGCTCACGTCCTTTCTCAACCTCTTCCCAGCTCGGAACCTCTCCAAACCTCAGTCTCCTCGTTTGTAAGATGAGGCTCATCCTATTGCCTCTGTCACGTGATCGTGAGTGTTAAATGAGCTGACACGTGAAATGCCTCGGCACAGTGTCATAAAGGTATTGATGAGTATCCCTTCGTTCTGGCAATAGAGTCACCCTCGAAATCTAGCTTGGGCAGGCAGGCAGGCAGAGGCCGTGTGGCCTTGAGCCAGCGACTTCACCCCTCACCTCGAGTTTCTCCTCTGTGATGTGAGGACAGCGGCAGCACCTTCCCTTCGGGGCCGACGCTGCCGGGATTGGCTCGATCTGGGCTGAAGCAGATGCTCCCTGGGCTCCTCTCCTCCCTCTTCAACTAACCCCTCGCTTCCCCGGGGCAGGCCAAGCCAGCAGCCATCTGGGACAGGGACAGGAGAGGGACCCCCGGACTCCACAAATGACTCCTACTCGTTGTGGGTGGCCGTTCCTCCCACCTCCCCCTCGTCCTGGTTCCCCCAGTATGCTCCTAAAGGTCCTTTGTTTTTTTAGGCCCCCCTGAGCCTCTGACCTCTGAGCCACTCCCTGCCCTAGTATCTCTCGTGACCTGATCTGAAATAAAATATGTTCTGTTAGCCTAAGGGGTGTGGCCATGGCCACGAGGGTCATCTCAGGACTACCATGGTGCTGAGTCGAGGCCTGGGTATGGACAGACGGAGGGACTGGGCCCTAGGACACCTGGGTTTCCTCTCCACCCTGTCCTGAGACTCAGTGAGGCCTGGGGAAGGGGCATTCCCCACACACGGGACATTCCTGTCTGAGCAGTCACTCAGCAGGACAAGGCAGTAGTGCGGAGGGAGGGCAGCCAGGTGACATTCTGACATGCACACAGTTTGACAGTGTCACTGTGACGGAGTGATGGAGCTCCCGAGCCGCCTTACGCAGCCTGGGCTCAGCTGTAATTATTTGTTTACACGTGTGTCCTGCCACTGAACTGTGCGCCCCCTGAGGGCAGGGCACTGTTACTCATCCCCGCAGCCCGGCCCCTGGCCCTGCGCCAGGCACACTGATGGGGCTGAGTAAACGAGCATGGAATGAGGAGGCAGACAGGTGTGCAGGGCAGCACCTCTGCCCTCCCCTGGCAGCCAGAGTCCCTGTCAGGGGCTGGCTCCTCTGGTTCTCTTCAGTGGCACCTCAACTCCCCGAGACTTTCCTCCTCTCTGGAAGCCACCACTGCTCCTTAGCCCAGAGAACAAAGGACACTGACAGCCACCAGAGACACCTTTCCAATCCCACCAACTGCAGAGTCCAGCCCAGTCTAAATCCTAGGTGGTTCTGGAATCCGTCTCGGCTACGCCAGCCCAAGTCTGTCTGCCCAGCTCACCCCTCAGCCTCCCTCCTATGGGTCTCCCTGTCTCACCCCTGCCTTCTTCCAACCCAACGCTGCTCCGCACAACTCCTGCCCTCCAGAGAAAGCCCCTAACCCTATAATGGGGGGCCTGGAGATCTGGCCCTACCTGCCTCTCCCTTTTGCCTCACTCCAGTCTCTGGCTCTTGGGTGCAGCCAGAGCCCTCGCTGCTTCCGCGGCATCTCACTTGCCCCTCCCTTCCTAGTCTCCGTTCTTTGCCTCATTGTCTGACCTCCTTCCTGATGCTCAGTTCTCTAAGGGCCAGGACTGTGTCTGTCCTGTTCGCGGCGGAATCCCCAGGGCAGGCAGAGTATGCTATAGGCACCCAGTGAATGTTTGCTGAATGCATGCATGATTGATGGGGGAGGGCAGAGATCACGTCTTATGTCTTTACAAGGAGAACGCCAGTCATGTTGTTAGAACTCAGTGTTCCATAAATTCAGATTGAATGAGTGACAGCAAGTAGCAGTAAGGAAAAGGGGGTAGAGAGCAGTAGCAGAAAGACGGCAAGACTGGCGATTGGGATGCCTGAATTCTTCCCCAAGATTCACACAGGTCTCCTGGGCAGCCCTGCCCTTCTGTTCACTCAGCGGCATCCCCGTCTCTCGGTCACCAACTATTCTACAAACAGCAGTTCTGACCACCAGTTTCACATTTTACAAAGTGCTCACACCTCTGCCCCGTCTTTCAAGCCACCTGACCACCTCGCCAGCCGCGCTTTCCCAGACTCTGAGGGGACCAGGCCCCGTGTGGAATAACACAGCCTCCCGGCCGGCCGGGGCCTCTTACTAGCTGTGTCGTCCTAGACAAATTCCTCGACTTCTCTGAGTCGGTGTCCTCTCGGCCACATGGGGACTGCACCATCTCCCTGTCAGGAAGGTGAAGACTGGATGACATACGTAACTACCCAGTGCTGCCTGGCTCTGGAAGATGCCTAATGAGCCAGTCACGTCCCCTTGCCCCAGGGGTTCTCCCCAAATCTGAGCCGGGAACTCTGGCTTTCTGAGGCGATGTTCTCACCAGTTAGACCAGTCCTGCCAGCGCCGCTGCTGCTGCAACCCCGCCGGGGGCTTGCCGGGCTGCAGGGCTGGCTGAGAGGTCAGTCTCTTCCACGACTCTCAGGCCCTCCTAAGGGCGGCCAAGAAGCCGGGATGCCCTGGGACCCCCGCACACCCTGGAAGGCACGGAGCGTTGGAAAGGTGGACGCCCCCGGCCTGTCTCCCACGCCACTCTCCGGCCCTCGGGGACCCCCAATCCGCACCCCTCGCCCAGACTCACTCCAGCACGCCCCGCGCCCGCCTCCTGGTGGGAAACAAAGGCCATACCGGGCGCCAAGCTTGGGCCCGAGGACCGCGGGTGGCCGCAGGTGCGACCCCCAGAAGGAATGATCCCGGCATTGCACACCTCACCATACTACCCACGACCCCCTGCAGCCTGGGAAGCCCCCTAACGGCTCGCCGGAACACCCCGGCCCTCCCAGGTTGCGCCGCGGGAGGCAGTCCGTGCCCACCCGAACCGCCCCCTCCGGTCACTGACCCATCTTCTTCAGAGCTCGAAGCCCGGGCCTCTTGGTGCCGCCGCCCTGGGGTGCCGGCGGAGGCGGGAGCGCGACGGACGCTGCGACCTGGGCCGGCACCGGGGGCTCCCGGCGCCGGCAGCTCCTCCAGCGGCCGCACAGCATGCCTCGGTGGGGGCCGCGGCCAGGGCCGAGGCCGGGGCTGGGCCCGGTGTCTGTGCGCGGGGACAGGGCAGCGGGGGCGTCGCTCCGGCCCGGCCCCGGCTCTGCGCGCGGTCGCAACCGAAGAAACTTAGCGGCGCCGGGAGGAACTCGGAAGGAGTAGGTGTGGGGAGGAGGGAGCACAGAAGGGACGAGGTTCTGGGAAGGAGGGACCCAGAGGGAGGGGCGGGGCCGAGGATCGAGCAAGGGAGGTGCGGAGGGGGCGGGGACTCCAGGCCGAGAGGGGGTCCGAGGAGGCGGCAGATCCCAGCCCCCTACCCCCGAGTCTCCGCTTTCGCCCCCTGCTCATGACTCCCCATTTGCCAAGCGAATCCGAGCCTCGTCGGTGACCGGAACCTCCATTAGGGGCACCGGAGGGGACGAGGGTCGTCCTCCCGCACAGACACCTTTCTCTGGACCCCGAACTCAGTACGGACTCAGGACCCCTCCCCATCTTCTCTTCCAGTCCCACCGGGAGGCCTCAGAAGGGAGCCAGGGAGAAGACGGGGTCTGCAGGGCGGCTCGTCCCGGGCCAAGGGTACTGGGGGCCGAAAAGCGGATAGGGCCCTGGGAGCAGAGCCAGATGGCAGGGCAGCCCGAACCGGAGGAGTTGGGGAGCGGGAAGTGGTGGGTGGGGGCGCAGGAAGGCTCATGCTGTGACCTCATAGGATTAACCCTTTCTGCGCCCGGCAAGTTGCCAGCTCTCAGTTCCCGGCCCTTTGCCGACCCCTCGGGTGCAGGAGTCTCGCGAGGTTGACTGGTCTGGAGTCTACAGTCGTGGGGAGAACAGGGTTCTGGAGTTCGAGGCTTGTGGAGAGGGGCGCGGGTTGGCACACCTCACCGGGCGCTTGATCGTCCCGGGACTGCCTCTGCACTCTGCGTAGATGCCTGTTACATCAACCCGTGGACAGCGGCGAGTGCGGATTCTAGTGACAGCGTCCAGTGTCCACTTACTATATGTAAAACCACTTGCGTATTTGTTCTTGAAGGGTGGGATGGACAGGTGACTGCATGTGCGCGCACGTCTGAGTTGTCTGTCGCAAGTGCCCTGGCTCGGGCGCGAAGAACTGGTCGCCCGCTTCCACTCCGCAGCGGCCCAGAGCATGACATCAGGACATAGATTTATTAACTATTTGCCCCAGGCGCTACCCCATTCTTAAATATCCTCGACTCGGAGATTCCACATGCTGGTTTGGGTCCCCATCCCTCTCTGGATATTCTTTCTGAATGTCAGGTGTTCGCCTCTGCACTTGTGATCCTGCAGTTCCTCCCTCCAGAATGACCCTCCTCTTTCTTCTCCTGGCTTAAGCCTTCCAAAACCGAGCCCCGATGCCCCTCCTCCAGAACTCCCGACGCCAGGACAGGACTCCCTGTTTCATCCACAGCTTCTGGTGTCTGAAGAGACCTGGGTTCAGCGGACAGACGTGATTCCACCAGGGGGCGCGAGTACTCCGCGTTGTTTCACTCTGTCCACCAGGAGGCGCTGCCGCCCGCCTCTGGCAGTGCAGGGTAGGATTCGCCCCGCCTGATTGGGAGAGGCACAGCTAACTATTTGCATAGTCTTGAAAGGGCCTCGCTGAGTGGCTGGGGTATAAAAGCCGAATCTAAAACGGGCTCTGTCATTGGCCTAAATTCCCCCTCGCCCCGCGTCCCGGTCCCGGCCACACTGGGCCGGGAGGTCAGTAGGAAGCCTTCGGCTAGTGGCGAGAAAGGACCCAGGTTACGTACGGGCAGGGGGCTCTGCGGGGTGAGTGCCGGCCTGCCGGGCTGCCGGGCCGCCGGGCCGCCGGGCCGGGGTGCGGAGGCCAGGGTGGGAGGACTGTTCGCCCACCTGACTCCTCTTGGCTTGCCCATTCCCTTGTCTAGGAGTTGGAGAGGAGCATTTAGAGGGGCACTGAGACCCCTTTACCACCTACCTCTATACCCACCCACCGAGGACCGCGCCACCCACCCCAGCCGTACCAACGCTGCTTTGGGGTAGGAAAAGGAGTCTCTTCAGGCACAGCTTCTGACCTCCACGGGTATCTCAAGCCTCTCAAGAGCTTAGTTTGCCCCGCTGGAAAGTGGATCAGTGGCTTACGGAGGTGCGTGCCGGGGTGGACCCCGGGGGTCTGCTCACAGAGTCTTGTTCTTGCAGAGTTGCTCAAAAGTAGGGCCTCAGCGCTCGGAGCAGCTGGGTATGGGTACCAAGAATGAAGTTCCAGAACCGGACTGCCAGGAACAGTTCCAGGCCGCGGTCAGAGTCATTCAGAACCTGCCTAAGAACAGTAATGGTGAGGGCACGGGGACCTGCATTTGGGGGTCAAGGTGGCTGGGGTCTGCCTACTAGGAGGTTCTGATCCCTCCATTTTTTGCAGACAAGACTCTGCCTGGGCCACTTGGTGGGTCCCCTCTGCCTCCTGCCCCTGGTAGACCCCTTACCATCTCTGCCCTCTCCTAGGGTGGCTCTCCCCCCCACCTCCATCCTCTTGGAGCTGGGGGTGATGTTCTGCCCTCCACTTCCCAACTTCTTGCCCAGGCTATTACCGCCCCTCCTACGAAGAGATGCTTCGATTCTACAGCTACTACAAGCAGGCTACCATGGGGCCCTGCCAGGTTCCCCGGCCTGGGTTCTGGGACCCCATTGGACGATATAAGTGGTGAGCTCCCCACCGGCTGGGCAAACAAGCCTCAGCTGTCAACCAGCTCCTCATAGCTCTCTGCCCTCAGGGATGCCTGGAACAGCCTGGGCAAGATGAGCAGGGAGGAGGCCATGTCCGCCTACATCACTGAGATGAAGGTGGTGGCACAGAAGGTAGGGAGGGATAGGCTGTGGGCTCCTCTCTGTCCCTAAGCTCCCAGCTAGGTGGCCTGCCCCTCACCCTTCCAGTGCTGCTCCCATTGTGTTTCCTGAATGTGGACACTGGGTTGGAATTACCACCTTCATGCTGTCCCCTCAACCCTGTCTCTGGTCTCTGACTGGGCACAAGGTGGAGGGTAAGATGGCAGGAGCAGGGTGGAGGGGCCCAGCTCACAGGGACAGGAGGGCAGGGGTGGAAGGGGCTAGCTGCTCCCTCAGTAAACCTTATTCCCTACAGGTGATTGATACAGTGCCACTGGGTGAGGTGGCAGACGACGTTTTTGGTTACTTTGAGCCCCTGTACCGGCTGATCCCTGACATGCCGAGGCCCCCAGAAACCTTCCTGAGAAGGGTCACAGGTCAGGTCCTCAGGATGGGAGCTCTGCAGGTGCTGAGTGAACTTTCCTAGGTTCAGGCTGAAGGGGCTGCTCAGCTGGAGGGAGGTCCTGGGGGCAGAGGGCTCCAGTGATGTCCCTGTAAGGACCCCAGCCACTGCCCCTGAGGGGGTGGGTGGGCAGAGGGCTCCAGGTGATGTCCCTATAAGGACTGCAGCCATTGCCTGAGATGGAGCAGGTCTCAGGCAGAGTCCATGCCTAATGGGAAACAGAGGTCTGATCTCACTGGGAGGTGCCAGCCTTTTCCCACCTGCATCCCTGGGTGCTGTGTTTGTGCAGGTGGGAAAGAGCAGGTACTGAATGGAGATGCTGGGGCTGCCCCAGAGCCTCCCTGCCTCCCCAAGGAACTAGCACCCCCAAGCCCAGGTCAGTGTCTGGACAGGAGGGGCAGAGGGCCAAACACAGGCCAGGGTTGGGGAGACCTCCAGGCAGGTGAAGGGGAGGCTGGATGCCATGCTGTGCGCATCATACCTCATGCCCACAGACAGAGACCTGTGCTCCAGGGGAAGCCAGGAGGAAGGTTCTGGGACCCATCTGTGCCTCCTGCCGCAGTATCTCTATTGCCTCTGCCCAGTGCTGCACCCCTCCCCTCCTTCTTGTCACCAACCTACCTACCCCCTCCCTAGAGTCTCAGCCACCCAGGGACCTGGACTCCGAGGTTTTCTGTGATTCTTTGGAGCAGCTGGAGCCTGAGCTGGTGAGCTAACCCCTTGTACCCTCCCTTTTCTAACCTATTGTGCCCCGGCTGCTTTCACTGCTCCCCTGGGACCTTGTAACTCATCTCGGCAGGTCTGGGCAGAGCAGAAGGGTGCTCCTGGAGGAGAGCCTGACAACAGAAATAGCCCCGTGCCCCCAACAGAGAGAGGTGAGCCACTGCTTGACCCTTAACCCCCTTCTGCCCTTCCCCGTGGTTCTAGTGCCCTGGGCCTTCCCTTGGCTGCCCTCTTGGGGTAGAAGTGAAAGTCCAGCTCTGGGAACTGGAGAGAGCAGCCTCTGCCCAGGAAGGGTTGCCAAACAGCCAGATGCTGGCCTGGATGGGCAAAGTCCTTGCCCCGCCTCCTCTCGCTGAGGGCCCTCAGTCAGGAGCCATCGGGCGCTGAGTAAAGGCAGCTGGGGCAGGAGGGGCTAGCCCCCCACACGGCTACAGGTGCATGGCTCTGGGTGTCATTCTCTTTCCCTGGGCCTCCTGTTTGGGACTCTCACAGGACAACAATGACTTCTGCCCTATCCCCTTCTATGATTTCCAGTGTGCCATGTCCCATAAAGGGCACTTTTCATATTCTTTTGAGCCAGCAGCCTAGTGAGGGAGATGACATGGTCTCCTAATCTTCAGATGACAAAATTAGGCTCAGAAAAGTTACTGACTTGCCCAGAGTGGCACAGCTATCCTTGGTAGCCTGTTGCTCAACCGCGTGGACGAACTCTACAGAAGTCACACTTGGTACAAGGGCTTGTGCCCTCCTCTCAACTCTCCTGGGCCTGCCCCAGCCTGCCCCCACCCTTCCTCTAGCTGAGTTACCTCCCGAGTCCTCTCCCTTACGTGTCTGTTCTCCACAGAGGGCTTGAAAGGCAGCCTGCCCGGGCCCCAGGAATTGGACACGTGGCTGGTGGGGACAGTCCGAGCACTGCAGGAGAGCATGCGGGATGTCCAGGGGAGACTGCAAAGCCTGGAGAGCATGCCTGGCCCCCCCAAGCAGGTGAGCCCCACTCCCCCAAGACCCAGAGCAAGATCGGGGCAGAACTCCAAAGGCCTCTTTTCTGGGCTCTTCATCCAGCCGCTTCTCTGACCCCACATCTCTACCTGCCCACATTCTTACCTCCTCCAGAGAACAGTGAAACTCTCCAGCAGGGAACTCAGTGGTCTGAAGTGCTTCCTCCTGGGAGAGTGGGAAGGGCCCTCTTTCCTGCCCTGACCTCCCTTTGCATGAAAAGACACTGAGCAGGAGCATTAATTGCAACAGGATGTTTCTGCTGTTTGCACTGGGGGGGGCGGGGTCCCAGTTGTTCCTCAGTTAGGACTTCTGTTCCC
The DNA here is from genome assembly GCA_007922815.1 of Macrotus californicus. Lineage (NCBI taxonomy): Eukaryota > Metazoa > Chordata > Mammalia > Chiroptera > Phyllostomidae > Macrotus > Macrotus californicus. The sequence continues at coordinate 143,961 of VMDR010000066.1, forward strand.
AGATTTAGGGTTTACTCCCAAACAATTCAGCCCCTGCATCCCTTACTCCTTCCCCTCAACTCCAAGAGCTGCTTGCCCCTTATACCTCAGCCTCTCCCATTTCTGAAGTCCTAGCTGTGTGCTAAATACCATTAGTTGCATTATCTCACTTAATTCACAAAATGACCCTAGGCAGTACATGTTCATTTCTCTATCACTGATGAGGAAACTCAGGCTCTGAGAGGTTGAGTAACCTACCTGGCGGCACACAGCCTGGAAGAACCTCACAGAGCTGCTGTGAGGATTAGATGAGATAAAGCATATTGGTACTTCTCCAGTACCTCCTGGAATGTAGTTCTTTGTTATTATTGGTATTATTATTAACATTAAGTGATGGAGCTGTATTGGTATTATTAACATTAAGTGATAGGCCCTTGGTCTATCTCCCTCCAAAACTGACACCCACCATTAACTCTGAGTGGGTCTGTTCTTGAGAAGCCTGGGGTGGTGGGGGCAGGCGAGGGCTGAGTTGCTGGATGGGGGGGGGTCACTTGGGTGACCTCTGGTACCCCTGGCACAGTGAGTATCAACGAGGGTGGCAGGACTTTCCTTACATCCATGGTGGCTGACATTTCAACACCCCCTCCCCTGGCTTTTTAAAATTTTGTTTACCTTTTATTAACTGTATATGCTGACAGCTTTAAAGATTTCCACCCCGAAATACTTGGGTCTGCATCTCTAAAAACAAGAACATTCTACTACCTTATTTTATCACACAGTAATCCCTTCATGTCATCAAACAGCCAATCCAAACTCCGATCTCTCCTTTCCCAGCTGCTCTGTCCGTCCAGCCCAGGAGCACATGCTCCATCAGGTTCCTGCCCTTTTAAGATTCTTGTAATCCAGACCAGTCCATTTTCCTTGCTATTGATTTGCTAATGAGACTCAGCCAGTGGTCCTATAGAAATGTTCCATTTTGGGGGGACTGTCTACATCCTGGTGGCTAGTTTACATGACCGGGTTTCATCAGAGGTGATGTCCTTCACACCAGGGGACACGTATCTGGATGTACTGCCATGAATGATTCTAACATGGACCACTCACGCGGTTAAAAGGCTGCAGTCTCATTCCACCGTTGTGAAGTCATGCTTTGCTCTTGCTTGGAGCCAGGGAAGGTCCAGCTCCCTGTCCACCCCACTTGTCACACAGGTTTTGACAACAATTGAAAGATAATCCTTGTCTAAATCAATAATTTATTTAGTGGTTGCCAAGAAAGTTTACTTTTAAATTATTTTACTCCTTTAAAATTTATTAGCTGTTATTTTTCAGTAGTTGCTTGATCATCTAGGATTTGCCTGAAATACAGTGCCTTATGAAAAAGCAGAATAAGTGCTTAATTCTCTTTTTAAAGTAAGGAGTTGGGAGTTGACTTAGCCTCAGTGGTGACAAATCTCCAACTTCTCTTTTTTTGAGTATCAGCGCGGACTCATGGATTTCAGATTCAGTATTTCAAACAACTGCAATCATCCTTTTTTTGGATGCTCAGATGGTCACAGCTCTGGTCAGTGGGGACCCCCTCAGGTTGGGTCCTATCATGACCTCGTTAATCTCTCAAAGCATCCTTGCTTTCTGGCACAAGATGTCCAACATTCACCTCTGCCTTTCCTTCTCCAGACCTGGAACCAGCCACTTCTCCAAGGAGCCCTGGCTCCTTTTATCAAAGAATATTTAAAGACTAAAATCTGAGCACTCAGGTCCTCATTTGAAATGTGGCACATCCTTTACAATACGGGGTCTTCAGGCCACGGCAGCAGGGCCATTGCTCTGTAGCGCCGAGGAAACAGCCCAGAAGTCAGTCCTTCCACCCACCCGGCAGCCCCTCCCTCCTCCAGCCCCCTTGGCACCTCGGATAGTCCCGGAAGGAAGACATGGGAGTGGAGCTAATCTGTCAGGGACACTCTAGGAACCCCAGGATCCTCTCCCTTCTAGTGGTGCAGATATGGGGGTAGAGGGCTTCTCTGACCCAGTCCTCAGTCTTGAGGAAGCAGAAGCTCCCACCGAGTTCTGCAATCAGGTTCCTAAGGAGGGCCTAGTCGGTGCTGAGACGTGGGCTGGCCTCTGACTCCCTCCCTCCCTCTCGACAGCAGAGGACCCCATCCAGTGCTCGGCCTTGGCCCCTCAGGCTCTCGGGTCCTACGCTGCTCTTCTTCCTCCTGTGGCCCTTCATTGTCCAGTGGCTCATCAGACAGTTTCGGACCCAGAAGAGGTGACTCTCAATGAAGGAGTCTCCGCAACCAACAGGAGGCTGAGTCCCGTTCTGCGTGCCCTGAGCCTTCGCAGGGTTTAGGAGAACAGCATTAATCCCGGCCCCCACACCACCACCACCAATCAGTGTTTGCTTTGGCATCCCTCCCCTATTGGGGGGAGGGGACAAATAAGACCCCACGTTTCCCGGCAGCTTCACAAGGATGCTTCTCCCCGCCCCCAACCCATCCCAGGTTTCCCTGGAAGGTTGCTTTTGCGGTGCACTTCCTAGGTTCGAGGTTGGCCTGTGACCCAGGGGCGGGGCTGCCGTGCCTCAGCCTCTGCCCTCCCCACCCCCTAGGTCACCTGACTCTTCTACCCCAGCCTCTCCCTGTGGAGGCTTAGCTCTTGGGCAAGTTGGGACTTGGGCCGGGCCCTGGGATTGGTTGGCTGGGAGGCTTTGGGAGGGAGGCCAGGAGGCCCCGCCAAGCTGGGGGGAGGCTGAGAGAACAGGCCCCGGGGGAGGGGCGTGAGCTCCGTTTGCTAGCCTGCCTTTCCCCACACATACTCAGGACGTCTTCACTGAAGATTCACTTACAAATGAACGTTTCACTAAATAAAATAAAAACTTAATCTTCTGCCGTCAACGAAGTGAAGCAGAAATCGAGTCTGGAGCGCGTGAGGCAGTCTCCTCCCTGCTCCCCACCACCCCTGTCCCTTCGGACAGCACAAGAGGCTATTGGTTGGTGTTTCTGAGAGGAAAATTGTCCCTCCTCTGTGGACAAATTGAAGCAACAGTGCCCGGGGTCTTGAGGAAAGGCGGAAGCAGGGGGGTGGTTGTCACGAGGGGTGGAGCTGGGGCTTTGGGGGGAGGGGCGCGGGCCACACCCACCGCAGGGTCTGGGCCAAGGGCTCAGTCCTACCCGCCCCTCCCTGTCGGGGGCTGTGGGCCCAGGCGTAGCTGTCAGCACCGGAAGACAGGGAAGTGTGCTCCGAGCTCCCCGCGTTGAGCTTAGGGTTGGGGGTCCCACATCCTGGCCCCGGAAGTACCCATCGCTCGCTTATCCCTCAGCTGCTCGCTCCCGGTGCCCCCTTCTCGTGAACTCCGTGCTGGGCCTTTCCCAGGGAACTTTCTGGGAGGCGAAGACCAAGCGGGAGCCTCCCCACCCTTGGACAAGGGAGCGGGGAGCCCCCCTAGGGACGGGCAGAACGCCTGCATGGGCACAGACCTTTGGGTGATGCCGTCTGCTCGGGCACCGATTTTTTGTCACTGCTTGGCAACCCTGGCCTTCCTCTGGTCAGCACCAACCCTGCTGTCTGGGTTGTGTTGGCGCCAGAGGCCATTGGCCAGGGTCTCTACCTATGGAGGGATGCAGCAGCCTTGAGCCCCCTGTAGCTGCCACCACCCAGGGCCTTTCTGCCCCTGGGTGCGAAAGAGGCAGTTCTGAAGGCCCCTCCTTGGAGATCCTTAAACTCCTGAGTTATCTGGGTCAACTCCTGTCCTTGCCAACTCTCCCAGGCTTGGCTATCACTTGCCCCACTGGAAGCCACCACCCCTCTTTGATCCTCACTCCTTTTCTCAAGGAGATAACCCTCAGAACAGACACATGGCCCAGTGTTACAAGCAACAGCGAGGCAGTGAGAGAGGGAGGGACCACACTGGTGCTGGGGATGTGAGTGTGGGGCAGAAGCCAGCTCCACCACTAGCACACACTAGTTGTATGACTTCCGCAAGACTCTGGCCCTGGGTTATCCTGTTTGCAAAATAAGGACGATGATGTCTTTATTGTAAGGCACTTCTGTGGTTAAAATGACCAGGGCATCTGAAATACCAGGCAAAGGGTAAAACACAGCTAATAGTAGGGTGCCTGACCACCCATTTGATAGAATTCTAGAATTCCACAACCTAGTAGTCTGCGCACCCCTCCCCAATATGACAAATGAGCCCATACAGCTGAGCCCTGTCCAGTAAACTGAGGCTGGGCTCAGCTATACCTTCCAAAACCCGGACTGAGAATGCACACTACTCCGCTGGAGTCTGAAAATGAGGTGACAAACTGGAGGTCTGACTTCCAGTGTGAGAGGCAGCTCTTGTTCCTAAGGAACCAGGTGTGTCTGACTGATGAAGCAGCACACAAAGCAGGCTCTTCAGATGGACTGGAGTTCTTGGAAGCTCAGGGAGAACAGGCTGGACGGTCAATTTCAAAACAACTGACTGTACCCTAGAGCTACCTTGTTTGCCATCTCCTTTTGGGCACCCACCACCATTTTCTCACAGAACTACTCTTGAATTCCCAGACAAGTCCTTTCTTTGGACATGATGCTTGCTCTTCATAAAATGCCTTTCCTTCATGCCACTTTTTGTGAAAACGATCCAGCCTTCAGAGACTGCCAATAAGTTACTTCCCTTTGAAACCTGTGCACAATTCTCAGCTCCTTAGGCAGCTTGGCTAACAAACCCTGTTGGATTTTTGTCACCTGCCGTTTCGGCTCACTGTGGTCTGATGGCCTCTCTACACAGTCCCTGAGCAGCAAGGACGATATTATCTGTCCCACCTTTTTTTTTTTTTAAAGATTAAAAAAAATTATTTCTATAGAGAGGACAGGGAGGGAGTGAGAGAAAGAGAAACATCAATGTGTGGCTGCCTCTCATGCGCCCCCTACTGGGGACCTGGCCCACAACCCAGGCATGTGCCCTGACTGGCAATGGAACCGGCAGCCCTTTGGTTCTCAGGCCCACGCCCAGTCCACTGAGCCACACCAGCCAGGGCATACCCTCCTAACAAACCTTTGCTAAATGAAGAAGGGCCTGACTTAGGCTGAAGCTGTTAGGAATATAAAGGAACTAAATACAGCGTTCTTGAGAAAGAAGGGAATTTTGTGTTTCTGACAGGAAGAAAAATGGCATGGGAAGTCACAAAGACCTTCACACTCACCAGAATTGTCACTTAGTTGTCATGTAATCTTGGACAAGTCACTTAATTTCTCTGAATCTTGGAGATTTCTTATCTCTAAAATGGAGACAGTAATTCCTATCCTGCCGGGAGTGTGGTGGGATCAAATGGTTCTGTGGTAAGAGCACACACACTGGAATGCAATTGGAACGTCAGCCACTGCTATTAAGGAAGAAATAAGAACGGGTCTCTAGGAATATGGCAAAAGGGAGAAGTTAATATTAAACCGGATTTGAGGCCTAAGTGATTAGGTCCAAGGGTTTGGGCTACTCCCAGGCTCTGTCCCTTGAGCCCATGCTTGGAATCTGCAAATTGCTCTCAAGAACAAGTTGTCTCCCTCTCCCCATGAGTCTACTCCCGAGTCATGAGCAAAATCCCCTGCCCCGTTTCTGGGCAAGGCCTCCTCCTTACTCTCCGGTTCTGCTTCCCTCCCGCTGATGCCCAGTGATGAGGAAGAGCCTCTGTGGGTGATAACCCCTTCTCTCTCTCTGTTAGCCGGGATCGATTATTTAAATTCATTAATTTCAAACCCCTCCCCAATAAGGTTCATTAGTTGGCGTGGACTTCCCTGTCCATCTCAGGAAATGCTCCAGGTGGGCTTGGAAGTGAACGGACCAAATCATCCCCAGGAGGCCATTTTCTTCGATGGAAGCTGAGGCCCTTGGGTGACGCCTTCCCGCCTTGGGTTTCCAGGGAGCTCCGGGCGCATACCCCGCGCTTCCTGGTTCGCGGCCCACCATTTTGCATTGATCCCTGGAGCGGCAGCGGCTCTGAAAGGCTACATATGGCTGGGACTCGGTCATTTTCGCCCACAGGTCTGGAGGCCAGTCTGAGGGTGCACGTCACTCAGGACTCGAACCTGCTTTCTCATCTTCTGAGGCCTAGTCTGGGATTGATTGCTAACGCAGTCACACTGTCCCTTTAAGGCGGCACTTTTTATTCCTCATTTGTTTACTTCTTCATGCGCTTTTCATTTTTTCACAAAATGTATTCAAATATCCGTCCGCAAACGTCAGTCCCAGGCACTAACCACACACTTTGAAACCACTCCTGTAATATTAAGAATTGAGAGTTATCATCCCTGTGCCAACATATCTCTTCATTAGATTTAATTTTTTTTTACACTTTAGGGACTACTTTTTAGGAATAAACCATTTTTTGCTAAGTTAACAAATGTTTACGACTTTCAGAACCTTTCCACTGAGAACAGAAAACGATAACAGGCTTTAAGACGCACCTTTTCATGAAAATTTTCTGTGTGGGCCTTCACAGATCATGGAATCTTCTCGTATTCCTGAAGCATAATGGTATGGTCCAGAACCCGCCCCATCTTCTCTGTGATTGGCATTCCTTCCTCCGCGATACGTGTGACTCTAGACCAATGGTCGCTCACGTTTCTCCAGTGAGGGATAAGGGATGGAGGGAGGAGGCCTGGAAGACGCCCCCTACGCGTTCTGAGATTGGCTACGTTGCACGGCGCGTGAAGACGGCGGGCCCGAAGGATGGGAACTACGAATCCCAGTTTCCTGTAATGGAGACCCCGCTACGCATGCGCATAGGCGGGGCGGACAAGCGTCTATATAAAAGCGGAGCAGAGGGCTGGGAGGTAGCAGTTGGAAGTTGGCAGGTGGAGAGGCAGGTTGGGAGGGGAAGTTAGGAGAAGAGGCGGAAGAGGAGCTGTCGGAAGGGGGGAGGGAGGGAGGAAAAGAGGAGGAGGCGGAGGAGAACTGAGCTGAGCAGAGCATCGAGCCAAAGGGGAGATGAGTTTGTCTGTCCTCGGATGAGGCTCCGGCCCGGCCTAAAGAACTGGAAGCTCGGGTTGGAGCGACACCCGTGGAAGTGGGAGGAGGTGGCTCTGGGACCTTAACCCCTTGTGGGCTTTGCGGCAGGGGATTTAACCCTTTGTGGATCCGGCCCCTCGGAGGCAGCGTCATCGGGTAGTTTTAACCCCTTCGGGGCTAGGTTTAACCCACTGGACTTGACCTCATCTTCTAGCCCACCAATTCCTCCATCGTGGGGGCGCTCTGTGGCGAGGCCGACCCTCTCCGCACATTACGTACTGTTCCTGCTGCTGCACCCCCTTGGACCTGCTAGCTGGTCGCGCTGTGGCGCTTAACCCTTTACTGTCTTGAGCTCCCCCAAGTTGCATTTGGAGTTTGCTGACAGGACTGGCTAAAGGCATCACTGCGGGAATTACCGAAGTGGACTCTGTTGGACATTTTTTAAAAGAAAAGAAAAACCTCTTTCTTCCTCAAGGACTTACAGCCAAAACTCTTCAAACTTCGAGAAGAGGACCCCGTTAGCCATGGCCGAGCCACTATTGTCGAAATATCAGCACCAGCCTCAAACCAGCAACTGCACAGGTGCTGATGCTGTCCAAGAAGAGCGGAACCCTGATCGCCCCCCAGACGCTGAGGAGCGGCTGCCAGAGGACGACAGTAGGTGGCAATCGAGAGCGGTCCCCCAGTCGGATGGCCGTCCAGGGCAGGAGGGGGAAGGGAGCCTGGAACCCCATTCGCCTCTGCAGACCCACGTCTGTCCAGAAGCTAGCTGCCCTGGAGCGGACGAAGGGGGTCAGAATGGAGACGAGTTGTCCGATGGCGGAGCACCCCCACTGGCAGCAGGAGGGGAACCGAGGCCCGAGGCTGAACTGCTCGCCCAGCCTTGTCATGACTCCGAGGCCAACAAGTTGGGGGCTTCTGCCGCTGGGGGCGAGGAGTCGTGGAAACAGCAGCAGAGACAGCTAGGCAAGAAAAAACATAGGAGGCGCCCCTCCAAGAAGAAGAGGCACTGGAAACCGTACTACAAGCTGACCTGGGAGGAGAAGAGAAAGTTTGACGAGAAACAGAGTCTGCGAGCTTCCAGGATTCGAGCGGAGATGTTCGCCAAGGGCCAGCCAGTTGCGCCCTATAACACCACGCAGTTCCTCATGGATGATCACGACCAGGAGGAGCCAGATCTCAAAACCGGCTTCTACCCCAAGCGGGCTGCCGCCAAATCCGACGATACCAGCGATGAAGAGTTTATGGAAGAGGCGGGCGAAGAGGATGGGGGCAGCGACGGAATGGGAGGAGACGGCAGCGAGTTTCTGCAGCGGGACTTCTCGGAGACTTACGAGCGGTACCACGCGGAGAGCCTGCAGAATATGAGCAAGCAGGAGCTCATCAGGGAGTACCTGGAGCTGGAGAAGTGCCTCTCGCGCATGGAGGACGAGAATAACCGGCTGCGGCTGGAAAGTAAGCGGCTGGGCGGCGACGACGCGCGTGTGCGGGAGCTGGAGCTGGAGCTGGACCGACTGCGCGCTGAGAACCTCCAGTTGCTGACGGAGAACGAACTGCACCGGCAGCAGGAGCGAGGACCGCCTTCCAAGTTTGGAGACTAGACTGCAACTTTTTGGGGGGGAGGGGGCAAAGGGGACTTTTTACAGTGATGGAATGTACCATTATATACATGTGTATATAAGACAGTGGACCTTTTTATTATGACACGTAATCAGAAGAGAAAATCCCCCAGCTTTGGTTGGTTTGGTAAATCTAGCTATGATGTAGCTTGCGTACTTTCTCCTGTTTCTTTAATTATGTGAAACTGAGGGATGCTTTACTTTTCCTTTTAATTTTTTTATGTGTGAGTAATTTGACCAAGTTATAATGCATTTTCTGTTAAAAATTCTCTCCTTAAACAGAGCTATAAGGTGGCCAAATCTGAGAACCATTAAATTCATCCTAGTTATAATAAATTTAATATTTGTAAATGTTACATAGTTTTAAGTGTGATTTCTAGAGCTAATAAAAAATAGTACCGATTTATGCGATTGCATTTGGAGGGGATAAAGAAATCATTAAATTTGTTAGTTTGGGAAAAATATTTAATGGAAAACTTTTAAATTTGTCGATTTTCTCCTTGAATGGGTTTTAGTGTGCTACAATATACAGTTCAGGCAAAATATAGATTTAAATAGCTTCAAACGTAAGTGTGCTTGCTTTCTTAGTGCCTTCGTTTTCTTTCCTGATGTTGGAGAAATAAACCAGTGTTAGGCGTATGGGGAACAAAGTGGCTGCAATCAGTAGCTTAAAACTTCATTCTGCTTCTCAGTAGCCATTCAGAAGTGTTAACAAAAATGGAAATCTAACTTGGCAGTTTGTTAGACAACTGACAGCCTCATTTCATTCCTACAGATAGGTTTTTAGTAACGTCCACCTCCCTCCCCTTGAGGCAGGAAGGAGTTCCTGGATGTGTGGAAGAGGCTCTTGGTAAACCTACTGCTTAGCCCAAGCAATGGTTGGATAATTTCGTGGGGCAGCTCTTTATATTAAAATGTTTAGACTAGGGGATATTGGATGTGTGGAGGAAACAGCTGTTTGGGGCATTCCAAGGACTTACCCTAATTATTCAACATTGGTGCTGCCTATACCAAAAAAAAAAGGAACAGGAGCTGCCCACCTTCCCATGAGGGTCAAACTGAAATCAGAAATGTCCCCTCACTGCAAATCAAACTTAGTTTCTGGTTAAGGAGCCAAATTAACTCCTTGGGGGCAGAGTGGGTACCCTGCATATATTCCCTGTACAGCCGCTATTCTGTCTCCTAAATGGTGCTGATAGTAGTTTTTGAATAGTTCTACTCTTGAAAATGCATGGAGGCCCTGGGAATTAATTTCTGCCCCCCAAATCAAAATAAATTACAAGGCTGTTCCCTCCTGTCACCATGGATAGGTAACTCAGCCCATCTCCACCTGCCCTGTGTTTCCTTAGGGTAATTGCACTATTCAAATCTCTAGCGTAGGGGTTCCTTAAACTTGGAGTCCACAAACCCCACAAAATTACATATAGACTTGTTACATGTACATTTATCTGGGGAAAGTGTTCAAGAGAATCATGAGATTGTCCAACTGGCAGAAGGTTAAAAAACCCCTGCAGAGAAAGGGAAAAAAGCCTCCCAATGAGAAGCTTCCTTTTGCAGCTAAATGAAATAGAGATGGTGGAAACTTCAAGAGTGGAGTGCTCCTTAAGATGCAAAAGAAGCATACACAAATTAATGAATCAAAGGAAATTATGATGGTCAAGACTGGCCCTCAAAGCTGGATTGAGCTGGCCTTATTCTGGCAGATGGTGCACTGGAGACAATGTATGATCAGTTTTACTTTTGACCTAAAAATGACATTAAATGTCTAATTTGAAATAGTTTTCTTCGTGTTTTTAATATTCCTTCTATGACATCATGCAGCAGGCCCAGAAACCCGGTTGCTAGGTGGAAAAGCAGCAACACTGCCCTCTGGCTTCACAGCGCAGACCAGAGCCCTCATTTTGATGGCACTGGTGCAGCAGTGATGACCTCTGATGATTTCAGAGCCTGAGTAAGAATCTTGTTTCCCTTACATGTTCCCCTTGGAGAGACTTTATACGTACATTTATCATCACAAAAACCCATGTACATTTTACTCCTAGGTGACAAATGCAGTGCAGTTTTTAAAAATATATAAATATTTGGTTTTAAGTAACTCATAAATTATTTTACCTCGAGCTATAAACTTTCTGAATTCTGCTTTCAAAAGCACTGGCATTTTACTATATTTATTATATTTATCTTCTTTGAATGATGAGGTTTATGTGAAATGAGTTTTCATCAACACTTCTACGTTGAAATACTTGATTAGCATATTGCTCTCAGGGCAGGACACTCTGAATTACCAAGGGATTGTGATGACAAACGATCCTCAAGTCCACGCTAGCCTTTCATTGAAGTGCTCCCTGCCAAACATTTCAACTGAGTTACACAAAAGACCATACTCACACATTAGCAATTTCAGTTTGTTCCCTTTTTAATACTAGGACCTGGGTATCAAGCCAGGGCAAAGCACTTCCCAAACTTTGAGACAGCTGGCTGAATAGCTTAATTCTTTGAGTAAGAAAAACTTTTCCAAGGGTAGCCTACAACATAAAAAAGGCTCTCAGGAGACAGGTCCCTTTAGATTTCAGTTTGGAGAGAAAAAATCAGGGAGTTCCAGACTGGTTTAGTTCTGAAAAACAGACCAGGTATCTCTAAAGAGAGGAAACATGGTAAAAAAATTACACCAGACTAGGAGTCAAAGAACCAGGGTCCTAGTCATACCTTTAACATTTACAAGCAGTGGCAATCCTGGACACATCTCTCAAACTCTCTAGCCTCATTCTTCACCAGCTAAATGGGGCTATGTCTACTTTACATAACTGAGGATTAAACAAGACAGTATAAAATGTGCTACACATGCATGTAACAGTTGCCTATTTGATCAATATTTTTAAACTTTCACTTCAGGGTTTATGAACATATGTTATATAAATTAAAAAGTGCTTTGCTTCTTGGGGAAATGCAAATAAATATATTTTATTCTAATGGTTCATAAATTATAGAAACCAGAGTGAATCTAAGAAATTAAAAAGATCCACAACCCAAGAATTTACCTTCAGAGAGTAAAGAACTGGCTATACCCCTGGCTGGGTTGCTCCGCTGGTTGGAGCATCATCCCGTGCACCAAAAGGCTGTGGTTTGGTCCCAGGTCAGGGCACAAACCTAGGTTGCAGGTTCGATCCCCTCTCGGGGCATCTATGGGAGACAATCAATCAATGTTTCTCTCTCCCTCCTTTCCTCTCTAAAATCAATAAAAAACATAATCTTGGGTGTGGATTAAAAACATAAAATTGGCTATATTTAGTCAAACATTAGGTAATACACTACAGGTGTCCCCCCGGCCACTTACATGCAGAACAGCTGGCAACTAATATTCACAACAGTGTAACAGAAAAGGTGGCTAAAGACAGTACTTGTGCCCAATTAGGTACACTTGCATGTGTGTGGGTTTTCTGCTTTTTATTTATGTTTTTAAGATTTTATTTATTTTTAGAGGGAGAGGGGAAGGGAAGGAGAAAGAGAGGGAGAGAAACATCAATGTGTGGTTGCCTGTTTCAAGCCCCCTACTGGGGACCTGGCCTGCAACCCAGGCACGGGCCCTGACTGGCAATGGAACCGGCGACCCTTTTTGGCTTTGGTTCACAGGCTGGCTGGCACTCAACCCACTGAGCCACACCAGCCAGGGCGGTTTTTGGTTTTTAAAATAAATTTTTTCATATTTGACAAGATCACTGGGATAAAATTTCACTTTATTCTTCTTACATAAAGTGTAAATTACTGATGCTAGGATGAAAAGTAATTTTTAAAAGTAAGTATCAAATTCAGGACCTGAACACAGTGGGGTCCGCTGACCAGACTGTAGTAGTCACGCTTGGCAAGCAGGACAAAACCTGGGGTCTAGCGGGAAAGGATCCGGTCTTTGGCCAGCCTCTGCCCGCTGTCGTTGGATGTGGAAAGCAGACAGCCTCATCCTATCTGCTGTTGAAAAAGCAAAGCCTGGGTTTGGGCAGATCAATGCTGTAGCGCTGACCAATCTTCTGGACTAAACTTTTTCTTCCTTTCTTTTTTTTAGAGACAGTTCAATTATTAAAGTTCTTTCAAATGGTTGGGATGCTACAGGAAACTCTTAGTCTTTTGAAATAGTGTCATCATTCAATACAGCACCAAGAGGAGTTAACACTGGCTTACACATTTTTTTTCAAGAGCAAACATTCAGAAGGGAAATGTAAACACTCGTCTGAAGTCATACTCTACTTGACACATTCACTGCCTCTGTGTTAAGTGTTAAAAAGCCCTGGGTCTGCAGTGAGCAAAAAGAATATTCTTGAAGGAAAATGTGGAAGCTTTAGAGTACTCCATGCAAAAGATTTTGAGAAAATGATAGCTGCTCTTGTAAGCTACTCAGCTGAACTTGTCCTAACCTCCACAGTCAGCGGAGGAGGCTAATGTGAACTTCTGAAACCTGCTCCAAACACACTCAATTCTGCATATATGGATAACTCTAGTACAACTTTCAGGCAAAGGCAGACCAAACTGGAGGAGGGAAAAGAATATCTGAGAAGTTAGTTCTACCCTCCCCTCTGGTTATTACTAAAGGTGTACTTAATAAAAACAGTAAACATTTAAACAACTTGGATAAAAGAGAATGGTAAAAGCTAAATAAAAAGAATAAAAGATTGTGGGAATCAAACAGTTCAGAAGCAAGCACCTTCACCCCGAAGAGGACTGCTACAAAGAATCGATGAATCCTGCTCACAAACAGCCACTAGTCCCCAAGAGCGGGCTATTGGGCAGATGTAAAACCTCCAGAACTTCACGGTAACAACTGCGTGGTACCCTGACAGACTGACCCTCCTTCAGCCTATCTGAATGGGCACACTGTGTACTGCCAGGAGCACATTTCGGTAAGGCAGGCCTCCCAACTACACCAGATAACCTTTGAAGTAGAAGTTCTAAAGTTCCCAAGTAACAAAGTTATAGGGGGTAAATGTTTAGACAGCCAGTGAAGATTAGTTACTGCTCAAGGTATTTACGAGGGAGGCAACACTGATACCATTTTCAAATTAGGAAACTGAGGCATACCCAATAAACTCAATAAAAAATAAATGTAAAAAATGAAGCTCAGGCATATACAATATAGTCTTGTAGAATTTGTCATAAACTACAAAGCAACTCATCTCAGGAGGAGGGAGTCAAAGGTCTGGTTGAACATTTGATGAGTAGACTCAGCAACAGAACAGTTTGGCCTAATCTTCAGGTTCTGGCCTCCAGCCAAGCCAAGTCAGTGGTAGCACACACAGAAACCCAACTCGGAGTTCCTGACCTCCCGTTCTACGTTTTGTTCAGTAAACAAACTTGCTTTATTTCCAACTTTTCTTATCGAGGAGTGGAAAGCTTATTGGTTAACCTTCAAGAGGATTAAGCTTTAATTTTTATGAGTAACAAATTGCTGTCCCTGGTATGCTCCACTTAGTAACATCCAAAGGGTTAACTAGATGACTTCAAAATGGAGGGTGGATCACAAGACTCTGGGAGCCTCCTTCATGAAATCCTTGACAATCTTCAGACTCCCCCTTCAGACCCTATGACTGTTTAACTTAAGTCCCACCAAGTCAGCACCAACTTTTCCTAACTTAAATCTTGTCTGAAGAACAGTGTAAAATGAACATGACATTAACAAAAGGCAACCTACAGTATGAATCGAGTGTACTGGTTTCACTTCAGACTAAGTGGTTCAAATTTTGGATTAAGAACCAGAGTCAATGGTGATCGTATCTTTACAAGCCTTCCTCTAAGACTTCCTCTGAAAATACTCAGTGGGTGGGGGAATAGTTAAAGCTATGGAACTGTCACTCTTACAACTTTTTTAAAAATTTACTTTATTAATAGGAGGAGCAAGGATTCAGTTCTGAAGAACCTTTCAAGGTTCTTGCTATAGAAGCCAAAGGCTCAGAAATGACTTGACAACCTGTTAATTGGCAAGGAGACTCATCGTAAGGTACCCTCAGCCCTGGTGGGGTAGCTGGGTTGAAGGGAGCCTCATCCTGATATGCCCAGGTTGTGGGTTCCACCCCATCAGGGGACATACAAGAGCCAACCAGGTACCCTCAAAGACAAATTTCACTGCCCAGTCACTCCCCTGACTTCAGAATCTACCTATTTATATTTTTAAATGACATTTTTGCCAATTATTAAGATATCCCTGAGCTATACGTCTCCCTGGAGATTTCCAGTAGTAGGAAAACAAGAGAGTTTAATCTGTAATTCAAAAGACTTTCACATCAAACGTCAATCTTTAAGAAGCTACTACAGCTGTACTGCAAGGCTATTTTTTTCAGAGCAGGTTTCCCCTACCTCCAAACTGCAATTTCTATTTTGGTAGCATCTATGATCTACAGAAGAGTTTTTTTTTTAATTACTTGGAATTTCAAAATAGAGGTTTCCTAGTAACAATGCACCAGTGGCAAAATATTCCCCCATTTAGTTTAGTTTGTGGGAGAAAAGTTCTTTAAACTGGAAAGAATTTGTAGTCTTATAAAGATTACAGTGGGATTCGTTCGTTTTTTCCCCCTCCAGGAGGGCTGACATTCCTCCAAAAGTTTTGGGAGAAGTTATGGCTCAGATTTCAAAATGCAAACAGATGTTCCTGAAGCATCCGAAATGGGCCACTCCCCTTTTATTCCCAGAGCCATGGCAACTCGAAGTTATTTTGTGTCCCGACCCTGCAGAGGGCAAAAACCCATACCCCTTTGGTGTCAACTTTCAAGACAAGTGGAACAGCACACTTTCGGAGTTTCCCAAAGTGGCTGGCGACGTGCGAGGTCAGGTGGTTCAGAGAATGGACGCTGATGGGGTAAACCTCGAGGACCAGAGTGCTCGGAGATTTCCGAGCACTGGGCTCGTGAAGGTTCCCGCGTGCCCCTGCTGGGCCCAGGGGCAATCAGAAGTTGGTACAGCAGGAAGAAGGCTGTTTCGCAGCCTGGGCCGCGGGACAGCCTTGGTGTATGGAGGCGGCGGGGGATGGCGGTGGGTGCACCGGGATCTCTCGGAGCCTCCACCTGACTGCCAGGCGAGAGAGACGCGCGGCCAGCGCTGCGACCTCCACCCTCCCCCGCGGCCCATCTTTGGAATCTGGCCTCTTCCCCACCTCGCCCGTCGAAGTTGGGGAGGGGTTCCCGCTACGCTGGGCCTCGCCGCCATACCCAGGCGGAATGGGGCTGGGAAAAGAACTTCGCAGAGCTCGGCCGCATGATCTGCACCCCAGTGGGAAGAGAGCCGAAGGGAATCGTTTCACTCGGTCTCTCCCCAGCTGGGGTCTCGGGAAATACGCGGTAATTACCCAAGAACCCCGCCCTCTGCGAGAGGCGAGGCTGCGGGGCTGCCGGGACGGTTTGAGGACCAGGCCCTGCCGGGGAGACTCCAACCTTCAACCCCCCCTCAGGCCCCCGGTCCCACTTCCCGCCGTCTCCCGGCGTCGCCACTTCAGGCAGCCCACTCGGCCCGGCCTCTCCCCACGCCCGGACCACCCCCCATGGGGTGCTCTCACTGTGCAGCGAGTCCCTCCGCTGCCTCCTCCCAGCCCAAAATGGCGGCGGCGGCCACAGAGCCTTCTCGTCGCCTTTCTCTAGCGTTGAGGATCCCTCCGCGCCCACAACCCCTCCCCTCTCAGCCGGATCTATTTCCTGCCTAGTAAAGATTAACGCCATCAATGAACTCTTTAATTGAGCTTGGAAGGCGGATTCCGATTGTGCTTCCGCTCAGCAAACGTTGACAAAATACTGGATTATTGGCAGGCGAGTTGACCAATCAAAAAAGGCAGAGGTGACCGCGGGCCAACTCCCGCGTAAGGGTAGATGGGTTTTGAAGTACTCGGCAGGGCTGTTGACGTGACGGGATTACGGTTCGCCTGCCAAGGCTGGGAGAACTACAATCCCCGGCAGGCACCGCGCTGTCAGGCCGTTCCCTTCCCCCAACCTCAGTGCCTGAGCGGCTTGACCAGACAGCTGCTGCCACTGCATGCAGCAAGAGGTAGGGCTGAGGCGTTGGGAATTGCACAGGCGGGCGATTGCACAGAAAGACACACGGATGTAGTCGTGTGCATAGCCCTTGGCAGCAAATAGGTCAGTTCCGCCTTTGCAAAACCTCTTTCCCCGGACCATTCCCTCTCTTCCAAGGAATCCATCCCCCTCCCAGTTGGGTTTCCCTCCCAGCTGCATGTCATGCGAAGCCCTCTTCTCCTTTCCCTCCGTTTCCCGTCCTGAGAGGAAGGAGGGCGGCAGGTCAGGCCCTGTGGATGCAAAGGCCTCAGTCCCAGACTCAGCCCAGGCCCCAGACGTGTTTCTTGAGACACCGACTTCTGGAGCCCAGCCTGGGGAGCAGTGAGGGGGCTGCAGTTAAGACTGAGGTCTCTGGAAAGGACCCCCTCTTGTGGGAGCCACCGACCCCATCCACTCTGCGTCTGTCCAGGTCACTGCTGGACGGACACCGGCCTCCGAGGCAGCCTCCTCTCCCACGCTGGTTGCTGGGGGAACAAAGCTCAGTCCTACCTTCCTAGCAGCCAGCCTGGGCCTCCGGGGCTTCCAGGAGAACAGTACAGGGTGTGAGCCTGGCCCTGGGGCAGGACTGGGAAGATGGCTTCTTCATCCCCATTTGGCCCCTTGCTGGCTGGAGGTGTGAAGGGCAGGGCGTGGAGGCAGCCTTCGGGGCCCTCCTTTGAAAAGGAGGGTATGCAGGTCTGGTGCTACAAAATGGCTGCCGCTGCCTCGGTGAAAAATTCCCGGGGCAGCCAGTCTTCCTGACATTTCTCCTTTAGCACTTAGGTTTCTGTTGTTATTTAAAGCAGGTGTCACTAGTTAAAGGCATCTGCTGAGAGATTTGGAACAGAAGAAGGTGGCCACTGTGAAGCAGAGCAACTGTAATACAGAGTCAGCAGCAGCCCTGGAGGAGGAGGCCAAGGTAAGCCTCACCCTTCCAACCCCGAGTGCCCGGAATGTGGAGCCTGCCATCCTGGCTCCTGGCTTCTTGTCTCAGATGTGTTGGCAGATTGGGAAAAACCAGCATTTTTCAAGTGAGTCCCTACTATGCGCCGGGCAGTATTCCAGGCGCTGTCTGTGCTGTCTCATGACATCCCAGTAGCCCTTCAAGGTAGGACTTCTTATTTCCATTTTTCCACAGATGGCAAGGTTCTGAGAGCTGAAATACCTTTTCTACAATCATGCAGCCAGCAAGCAACAGATCAAGGGGTTAAACGTAGGGCCTTCTGACAACAGAACCCTGCCTGGCCTTTGGTCCAGGCTGAGAACCAAGTCTGAAGCAGAGAAAAGAGTCTGAGCAATTGGTTCATAATTTGGGTTGGGGTGGGGTATAGTATATCACCCAGGACAGACGGAGAGACAGGTTGTATCAGGCCCTCAGAATGTCACCTTCTGATCTGGTAACAAGAGCCCATGCTCATGCTCACTGGCCCCACCTGGCCCATTCTTCTCCCCAGTCCACAACTCCCTGTAGGCGACGAGGGGGCTCAGCTCCTCTGACTCACCCTACCTAGCCACTTCCAGTCTTTCCTGGATTTATTTAATTTGGACTTGATGGCGTGCCAGGGCTAGAAGATTCAGAGAGGGCAAATGACTCACCCAGGTCACACAGCTTACCTGCAGTTAGTGGTCATGGTAGCAGAGGGACAAGCCTTTAGGAGGGAGGCAGCATGTGGGTCTGAGGGGCTGGGCTGGCTTGGGTGAGGGGAAAGGTCACTGTGGGGCATTTGCTGAAGGTTGGGAGCAGGTGAATTACAGAGCACACAAAAACAAGCCACCCTGCCTCAGAGTTCCCATGGGCAGTGGCCTGTCTCTTCCTGTGTGGGGCAGATCTGGCCGAAGACGCTGATAGAGACAAGGCCTGTCACTCTTACTGATGATCTCCCTGCAGGTGAAGTAACACACAACACAGCACAGGCACCCCAGCATACCCCCTTTTCCTTGCAGTTCCCTTCACAGTCTCCAGAACGCACGTAACACACTCCCAGCTCTTACAGAGCTGCATGCATCCCCCAGTACGTGCCCTATACGTGTATGGACCCACGCTCAGATGTCTGAACCATGCTGTACGTTATGAGACAACATACCAGTGGTAGTGGTTATTATTAGAATTCCCCAAACCTCAAACTTAGAGCAACTCATTCCCCATTCCCCACTCAGTACTCCCATCCTCACCATGACAGAGATAACCAGATGCCCTGAACACACACTTTCTTGACGGAATCCTTTGCACCTCTTAGATAAGTTCTAGAATTCTCTCAGCTGCAGACTGGAGATTGACCTTGCTTCTCCCTAGTTAGGTCCTCTTTCCTGCCCCTCATGTAGACGGATGATAGCGACTTCTGCCTGGAATAAACGCACTCCATCTTCTCCACCCTCGAATGACAGGAGAGTCTTGTGTTCTAATATCTGTTGGATCCCCCTCTCTTATGGGCTTTATGTCACTTAACGTCTGTTTATTAAGCACTTACCTTGGGACATGCACAGGGACACAGTGGTGAACTGAACAGACAAGACACGTTCTTATAGGAGGAAGTCAGATGGTAAATGGGAACATGCTAAATGCAATGTGGGATGTTAACTTTCACATGAGAGGGAGTCAGTGGGAAGGGGAGATTGGGGAGCTACTTTAGACAGGGGGTCAGGGAGAGCCATTCTGAAGAGGAGACATTGGAACACAGCCCTGAAGGATGAAAGAGTCAGCTATCCAAATATCTGGAAGCAAGATCCACTGCATAATTTGTGGGGCTCAGTGAAAAGGGCATTTTATTCTAAAATTATTAAAAAGTTCAAGCCCTGGCTGGTGTGGCTCAGTAGTTTGAGCATCGGAAGTGCCAGCCTGTGAACCAAAGGTTGCCAGTTCGATTCCCAGTCAGGGCACATTCCTGGGCCAGGTCCCCAGTTGGGGGTGTGTAAGAGGCAACCAATCAATGTTTCTCTCCCTCTCTTTCTCCCTCCCTTCCCCTCTCTCTGAAAATAAATAAATAGAATCTTTCAAAAAAGAAAAAAATCAAGACAATGACAGCAGAGCATTAGGCAAAGCGTGGGGCCTTTCTGATGGGGAGGAGCATTGAAATCACGAAGTGAAATGCACTTGTGAAATTTCCACTCTCCTTGTGAGTTTGCTTGGGGCGGGTTGGGGGATAGACAGTAGACAGGTAAGCGATAAGTAAATGGTCGGAGAAGGGTGAGAGCTAGAGAGGGACCAGTTAGCAGGGTGGAAGAAGGCCGCTTTTAGGTGAGGATGGGATGTGGAGGGACATGGAAGGTTTCCACCACCAGGGAAGGGCTGGCCGTGACCCATCCTTCCTCATGTTCTGTCTTTAGACCATTGGCTCTTCTGGGAGCCCAGAAACACCCCCTGAGCCTCATGACCCTGGCAGCTCCCTGCCCCTGACACCCCAGATGGAAAGTCACTCAGAGGAGGAAGATCATGGTGGCCTGGGCCGGAATAGTAGGGGTCCCCGGGCCCAGAGCCCAAGGGGCTACTCAGTGGCGGCAGTGCTGAGCCGGAAGAAGCACCGCCGGCGGCCTTCAAAGCGCAAGCGGCACTGGCGGCCCTACCTGGAGCTGAGCTGGGCGGAGAAGCAACAGCGGGATGAGAGGCAGAGCCAGAGGGCCTCCCGGGTCCGAGAGGAGATGTTTGCCAAGGGCCAGCCTGTGGCGCCCTACAACACCACCCAGTTCCTGATGGATGACCGAGACCCGGAGGAGCCTGACCTAGATGTGCCCCAGGGGTCCTCCCACCCAGGCTCCAGTGGGGAGAGTGAAGCGGGGGACAGTGATGGGCGGGGCCAAGTTCATGGTGAGTTCCAGCAGAGGGATTTCTCAGAGGCCTATGAGCGCTACCACACAGAGAGCCTGCAGGGCCGCAGCAAGCAGGAGTTGGTGCAAGACTACCTGGATCTGGAGCGGAGGCTGTCCCAGGCCGAGGAGGAGACAAGGAGGCTGCAGCAGCTGCAGCGGTGCACCAGCCGCCAGTCCTGTCACCTGGTTGAGGAGCTGGCTGCCGAGGTAGAGAGGCTCCGGACGGAGAACCAGCGGCTTCGGCAGGAGAATGAGATGTGGAACCGAGAGGGCAGCCTTGGCGGTGGGGAGCCAGGCACCTAGGAGGGCCCCCAACCAGGTTAGCCCCAGCAGACAGTTCCGTTTCATACACGCTCAGGCCGGCTGGGTCTCAAGGGGGCGGGTGGCCAGTGAAAACCACTCTTGGCACCCCGTGCTCCCTGAGAACAGCTTGACTTCCACCTTGTCATTTCCACAATTTGTTCTTTGATGTCATCTTATTTTTCACAAAGAAAATAAATGGTTTTGATGAAATCAAATGTAAGTGGCTGGGATTGATTTCACTAGGGCTCTGGAATTCAAAGCACATTCAGTTCAGATAAGGGGGCCTCCCAGTGCCCCCTTGCCCCAAGCCCGGAAGGACAGCAGACCTCTGCACTGGGGACCCATCAAGATCTCCAGGATGGCCCTGGCCAGTGTGCTTCAGTTGGTTGGAGCACTGCTCCGTGAGCGAAGGGTTGCAGGTTCGACCCCCGGTCCGGGCTCATACAGGAGGCAACCAGTCCATGCTCCTCTCTCTGAGAGAAATGAAAAACAAATGCCCTCGGGGGAAGATTAAAAAAAAAAAAAAGGTCTCCAGGATGCCTGAATTCTGCCGTGTGTCAGGGACAGACTACTCTGAAGGTTTTATAGAGGGGGATGCAGAGGAGAGAGGGGGCTCAGGAGCCCTTGGGTTCAGCTGGAACTTAAGATGCCAGATCGCTGGGATGAGCTGAGACTTTTGGGGAGGGCCCAAGGATTTTTTCTCAGTCTCCCTGTATTCTCCCTGTCTTTCCCACAGTTTAGAGGACTGGGCTAGATGAAGTCTGGGTGCCTTGTGTCTTCTTGTCCTTGAGAACCCTCCATCCCCCACATCTCCCAGCCAGGGATTGGGCAGGAGGTTAGTCACTCATTTGCCCCTTACCTCCTAGAAGGGCACTGACAAGTAAGCACTCCAGGGACATTTCCTCCTGATGGAAAATCAGCCCAAGAGGCAGAGAGGGGCAGTGAATCAATCCTTAGCAGAGCCGGTGGCCTGGCTTTTCTGGTGCCCTCTGCATCTGTGCATCCTGTTCCAGCCTAGTCACCTGTGTGGTTAATTCCCCCTGAAATGAGCCCCTCATCTGTCTGCACTGAAGAGAGAGCTGAGTCAGCCTGGATGATGCAGGGGCCACCAACGTGCCAGCAGTATTGGGGGCTCTGAAACAAAGCTCACACCGGGACCCACCCTTCTGCAGACTCCAGTCCCTCTCCCTTCGCCCTCCCTGGTTGGCCCACAGAGTGTCAGGCTGCGGGGCTGGAGGAGGAAGTCAGTGAGACCACCAGTGAGCCTGTGCTGGCTCTGCCACCGTGCACAGGGAAGGCTGGGGACCTGGCTTAGCTCCCATTCCAGGAAAGCTCATCCTGACAGGCTGCACTGAGCAAGAGAAGGGCTCAGGCCTGAGACCTGCTAGATGGAAAGGTTGATGAAGCCTGCATGTTGCCAGGACAGCTTTCAGGTCTGCCTGCCACGCCCAGGCCTCA
Organism: Macrotus californicus; assembly: GCA_007922815.1. Taxonomy (NCBI): domain Eukaryota; kingdom Metazoa; phylum Chordata; class Mammalia; order Chiroptera; family Phyllostomidae; genus Macrotus; species Macrotus californicus. The sequence continues at coordinate 166,124 of VMDR010000066.1, forward strand.
CCAGCACCTCCTACAACAAGGCCAGGCGAAAACAGATTCTAGGAAGGGATGGGTTTCAAGAGAACGAAGTCTTCCTTCCCTGTAGGGTCTGTCCCTGGAACCCTGGCAGAGGGTTTTAGCCCCCTTCGAGTTATCAGCTCCATCAGGAAGGACCAGAGAAATGATGGCCCCCACTTTGTAGGTGGGGAGCCCAAGGCTCAGGGAGGGAGTGGCTTTTGAGGCTCCAGGAATGCTGAGCTGAGGCCTGCCTTCCCCTGTGGGGTGCTAGCCAGGGATCCACAGGTCCCTGGGAGGCAGGGCAGCCTCCCTGCTGCTGCATTCCTCAGCTGGAGCCCGAGGGAGAGGGAGGGGGAGGCCATGGGCCAGGAAGAAGGCTGTTTACCTGGAGGGGTGTGAGTTTGTGTATGTTAGTAACTACAAGGGAAGGGAAGATTCCAGAGGGCTGCTGGAGTGGGGGGATGGGTGTGGGTGTTGGGGGATGGGTGTGGGGGTGTGTCAGGAGGTGGCTTGGGCCAGTGTGTCCTCCCTGAGTAGGTGAGAGCTTCACACGGGAGGGGACAGGTGAGAAGTTCAGCCCTTCTTGGCCTAGAAGCTGAGAGCCTGGAGACTGAAAAGTTGCCAGCTGGCCCTCTCCACTCCCAACACACACAGACACACACTCACAGTGGCTGTAGGGCTCTAGGTCAGCGCTGTAACCAGGTGGGTTAATATTCCCAAAGCTGGTGGGGGCAGGATGGGGTAAGAAGAAAACAGGAGAAGGGTGTGAGCTGGGAACTTGTCAGGGAGGCTGAGAGGGATTCGTGAAGAACAGTCAGAGTCACCACTTCCCACATCTGGTTCCCCGACCTCAGTGCCCCAGTCCCCACTCCATGGCGCTGGGGAGTCTTCAGGCTCAGTCCTGGGGAGAGGCAGCTCAGCTACCAGCGGTGGCCAGGCCCAGGTTCATTTTGCTCCCCTCTGCCCCGCCCTTTCCCTCTCCACTGCCTGGTCCTGAGGCCTGCGGGGCTTCCTACCCACCACAGTGATGTGAGCTCCAATTTACACCCCCCACTTCCAACACACATACCCCCTTCAGTGGGGAAGATGGGCTTGGACATACTCCCCTCTGTCCCCAGGCCTTTCTAGAGCGAACGCCCTGTGCCTCACTTCTCTGGTGTTCATTGGCTTTCCAGGACCTTCTTAGTCACCTGAGCCAGTGCAGGGAGGCCCAGAGAGGCAGAGATTTCACAAGAGTGATTGCAGAAGCTTCCCACCACCCCTGTGTACTCTGGCCTGGGGTCCTCCTTTCTTCCTCATCCCTTTCTTCCTCATCCCTCCTTCCATCCTCCCCCACTTCAGGTGGAAACTCCTGTGTTCAGTGGACAGACTGTGCCTGCAATGGGGTCAGGGAATGAGGAGAGGTAGTAGGGTGGACAGAGGAGCTGAGGGGACAGGAAGAAGTGGGGAAGGGGGTTTGAGGTGAAATAATTCAATACGATGAGAGAGGGTGGCCAGGTCCCATTGCCTCCTGGGTGTAGGCAAGGATGACACTGTCTCTTTAAGTGGGGGTGCCAGTCAGTGCCCTCCCCCAGCCAACCCAATTCGTGGGCACACTGAGCATGTGCAGGAGCTGTGCCAGCAGAGGGGAGGGAAGTGGGGGGATAGATTCCGGAGGGAACTCCTCACCCCACTACTTCCTGTAGCTGCCCCACTCTCCTTCCTGGGTCTGACAAAGGAGCCATGGTGCTCTTCCAATCCCTTCCCCCCTCCCAGACCCCTGTGAGTGCTTCCCTCTAGGGTCGCTGGGGCCTTCAAGGGGTGATGGGCAGGCCCTCTCCGTCCTGGGAATTCTCAGGCAGCCCCCTTGCTGCCCAGGGGTGGCGCAGGAACTCAGCCCAGTGGCATCCTCACTCCCCTAGTGTAGGTGGTGGGTAGTCTTCCTACTGCCTAACATGTTCGATTTCATTCCATTGGTGCCAGAGGCTTAAAAGATGCATATGCCCGTGATGACTCTCTGCTCTGAAAATTAAAAACAGCTACAAAGACGAGGTCCCCACCCCCGCCCCCAGGAGCTTCCAGTCTATAAAGTCTGAGAGGAAGCAAACAGCTCAGAGGATGAATGAAGACGGCCAGGCCCTCCTCCCCCTTCCCTCCCTCACTTGGCACTTGCCTGTTCCTATTCCTTTACCCTCAGCCAAGGGACTCTTATTTCTAATTGAGATGAAATTCACCTGACATGGAATTAACCAGTTTAAAGTGAGCACTTCTGTGGCAGTGCCTTGACAACGTGTGCGACTGCCACTCCCATCTAGTCCTAACACTAGCACCCCAAAAGGAAACCCCACACCTATTAAGCAGCTGCTCCACATTCCTGCCTTTCTCCAGCCCAGGCAACCCCGATCTGCCTTTTGTCTCTGGGGATTTACTTATTCTGGATATTCTGGTGGTACAGCCAAGAGAGATAGACCGGTCTCTTGTGGCCTGCGTCAGAAAAACACAGATCTCCCGAGGGCCTAAGTGGAGGGAGCCCAGACCAGTGGTCTTGAGACCTGTGATCGGACCCACTTCTACTTCTAACTCAGGCACCTCCTCTCTTCCTCTGTTCAAGGGGCTGGGGGCTTCAGGCCAGTCCAGGATCCTGGGCCCTCCAGGGCCTATTCCTGACCAGGGGGCTTCTGTCTGGGATTATGTGACCAGGCCTGAGAAGTAGAACAGCGCCAGGTCCAGCCAGTCAAGGTGGCCCCAGGCAAACACCATGGGGTTTGGGGTCAGAGGCATGAGATGAAGAAACTTTGGTTTAGAGAGGTTGAGAAACTTGCCCAAGGCCACACAATGCCTGTAGCAGCTGGTTCTGATTATGTGTGAGCTCTTGACTGCCTTGGTGTCTCCTGTCTTCAAGGAGATAAGTTAAGGATTTAGCCCAGCGTCAGCTGTATAGGAGGTACTTGCAAATGGAAGCGGTCATAAATTTTACTACTTTCGGGACGTTGCGAAATCGTAAAGTGAGTGGCTCCATTCCAGGGTGGTTTGTGCGAGTCCCTCTCACCCCACCTTCCCTTATCTTTTGGAGAGAGTTTCCACTTTGCCCTCTCTACTGGCCTCCCTGGAACGACAGCTTTTGTGGTGGGTGGAGAGGCTGCTTGGACCTGAACCCTTATGGCAGGTGGGTGTGGAAAACGTGGCTCCTTCACCTGGGGCTCAGTCCTCCCATTTCGCTATGGCTGGATGTTCACCCCTGCCCCCCAAACAGGCCTTTGTGGACCCAGGGACTGGAGGGGACTGAACAGGCTTTGCCTGGCAGGGGTACAGGCTGAGCAGCTGCTCCCAGTTGGCCACCATGAACAGGCTGCCTGTGAGCATGGACATTCCAGAAACCACCTGTCCCAGAGGTCCCCCTGGATCCCATCCAAAATGGGACGCCCAGTCCGCCCTCCAGGCCTCCTGCCTCAGCACAACCAGGATGGCCCCTCTCCTGCTTTGTCCTCACCCCAGTGGCTCCGAGAGGGAGTCCCCAAGGAGACTAGGTTGCGAGGAGGACATGGTGAGCCTCAGGGACTTCCAGTGCTGACCTCTGCCACAACCCATCGTTCCACGAAGAAGGAAGGGAAAGGGGTCTCCTCGGGCCCGTAATCTTCTGTGGCTCCTACTACTTCCAGCTCCCTCCCTGGGGTTCTCGGGCGCAGGCACCCTCAGAGGGGCCATTCAGACTCCTTTATCACAGTGTGAGCACACGGGGAAGCTGCAGGCTCCCTCACCATAGCAGCTGGAACCAAGTCCTGCGGTTGTTTGTAGGGGGGCTGACTCCCTCTCTCACCATCGGGTCCCCGGGCCCCATTGTCCTTTCTAGCTAGCAGACCTTTCTCCCTCTGCTTCTCAGTCCTGGCCTCAGGCGTTTCCATCTTGGGCCTTTGAAAAAAATGATCTTTTTTTCTCTAGGCCCCTGGTCCAACTGTTCTCACTTGTTACATCAGCAGTGTTTGTAGCCACAGGCATCAACCCCTCCTTGGATGTACCCCACTCCCAGGACCCCCCTGAACAACTACAGCTTCCCTGGCCTCCCTGGGCAGCACTGCTCAGCTGCCTCCCCTCCCTCCCCCTCTGGGCTCCAGATGCTTGAGGACTTTTTTTGTAATCCCCCAAATGGCTACACAAGTGTGGTCCTGATACTGTTGAAAAATTCTTTTTGCTATGATTTGAAATTCCATGTTTACGTTAAACTACCTTCACATAGGCATTTGTGAGTTTTCTATTCCGCCAGTTCTTTCTCTCTCATTGATTCATAAAATAATCACATTTAAAAAATTATTATAGCTGCATAATGTGCTTTAATATCCGATAGCTCTATTCTCTCTCCTAACCCTTCTTTCACTAAAGACTGCTGGGTATTCTTAGATTTAAATTTTTTCTAGAGTACATTTAAAAGCAGCTTGTCCAGATCCTCTCCCCAAAGTATATCATTATGTTACCGGACAGGGGGCCTGAGCCGGCCTGCCCGGGGCCAGCTGTAGTGTGTGGGTTCTTGACTTCATGTAGGAAAGACTTCACAACATGAGTCCAGGTGGCTGTGAGGACGAGTTCACTAAAGCTGGGGACAGTGAAACAAGGAAGGGCTGAGCATGGAAGAAGCAACAGGAGAGCGTAGGTGGGGGCTGCCTCAGCTCCCTGGGAAGTGAGAGAAAATAGGCCTTCGGGGACAGGTTCAGGGGATCAGCCTGGAACAAGCTGCCAGCTGCCCACTGCCTTAGAGTTTAGGAGACACGTGCTTGTGGGGAAAGAAGTGGGAGAAGAAGAAGGGAAAGGAAATGGCTCGGGCTGCTCCCCAGAGGGAGTGTGCATGCGCCCTGGGTCCTTTTTTCCTAGTTTTTATCTCGTTTTTGCAGGCAGGAATCTTAGGGGAGGTCTCCGGGGAGGGTTTCAGTAGAACATTCTTCAGGTGTGCCCTTTCAGCAGAACATTCTTCAGGTGTGCCCTTTTAGGGTCATGGTCTCCACTGATTGGTCAGTGACAGGGCAGGGTCTTTAGTCATTGCTGCTGGTCCTGGCGTCACCCACCCGGTTTTGCTGCTTTTCTGGGCCTGGAGCTGAAACACAACTGAGGCCTGGATGTTATCTCCAAGGAGGAAAGGTCAGGGGAGGAAAGGTTACCCTGGGGGTGAGGCCCTCGTTTTCCCAGTTTTGCCCCCTGCCAGGCACTTCCAGAGAGGTAGGGCATGCTTCAACCTGGCGACCTACTGTGTTTGGCTGTGACTTGCTCAGCCTTTGTGTCAGCTGACTCAGTTTCCCTATTCCACTTGCCAAAGAATTTTCCTAGCTTCTTACTACCCTGTCTCATTTATATCTTTACATGTGTGTGATGTGCAGTTGGGGTGGCTCCGACCCTGGCGACCCTGTGGATGAGTGCTGTCCACACTGTCCTGTCCTCGCAGCCCTGCCCGGCTCCTGTAGACTCATGCCTGGGGCTTCTGTTATGGAGTCAGTCCATCTCACATTTTCTTCCTCTTTTCCTGCTGCCTTCCACGTTCCCACCAGCATCGCTTGTCTTTTCCAAAGAACCTGCCTTCTCACGATGTGCCCAAACTAGGACAAGCTTTTAGTTTTGTCATTTTTGCCTCCAGCGACGTTTCAGGCTTCATTTGCCCCAAGACCTACTTGTTCGTCTTTCCGGCGGGTCAGGGTATCACAGAACTCTCCTCCGCACCATCTTTAAAATGAATAATTTTTTTTCCTGTTGGCCTCCTTCACTGTCTAATTTTCACATCCACACATAGTAATTGGGAACAGGAGGGTGCGGATGACTTAGCCTGGGTCTCTAATGACATATCTTTGCTTTTTAGCCACGTATGAATGTATAGATACCTAGATATGCAGGTGTGGACAGAAATATAGGTATCTTGAAAGGAAGCATGTGAGAGGTTTCTAGATGTTACCTAACTTGATGTCTGTCTTTAGGCTGGATTGAATACCCTTCTAAATCTGTGCTCTGTCTCGTATTCTAAACCATTTTTAAGGGTACAGTTGAGTGGCATTGAGTCCTTTCACATGGTCGTGCAGCTGTTACCACCACCCATCTCCAGAACGCTTTTCTTGTCATCTTTCCAAACTGAGACTCTGCACCTCTGAAACAGTAACTTCCCGGCCCCCCTGCCCCACCCCGGGCCCTGGCAGCCACCGTTCTTTTCCAGAAGCCTTTTGATATAATTGCGTCCCCGCTGCTTTCCGTCCAGCTGGAGTGCAGCTTCCCTCTCTTTGCAGACATCCTTTGTCCAGTAAATTATTGCTTTTCAACTTGACTGCCTATTAGAATGACCTAGGGAAGATTTTCAAAGTTCTGATGTCTGGGTGTCACCCCCAGAAATTCTGATTTAATTCTTCTGGGGTGCAGCCTGGGCACTGGAGTTTTTAAGGCTCCCCAAGATGTGCTCCTGTGCAGCCAGGGCTGAGAACCAGAGTTCTAACTGTTCCAAATGTTCTCTCTGCCCAGCGTGTGTGGTCTGGGGTCCCACCTGTGGGTTGCCTCTCCTCCGCCCACACCCTTAGGAGGGCTCCCAGATGGCATGACCTCTAGTGTGCCGCTGCCAGAAAGTCTTGGTGGCCAGACCAGGGGATGGCCAGAGCCCAAGTTAAAGAGGAATATTCGCCAACCATTTGAGGGTCACGCTATCTCCAGAGACTCGCGACCTCCATCACTGGTTGTACCAGGGCCCGTGAGGAAAAGCAGGAGGTGAGGCCAGAAAAATGCTGAGGGCATTTTGGAACTCCGCCCGGCGAAGAGCTGTTGCTTCATTACCTTCATCACCGTGGCAGCAGTCCCACCCCCCCACATCATGCGTGATGATGGCTTCTACCCACCCTCGCAGGCGGCCTCCGACTGCGGGTTTACCCGGGCCACCTGCTGCTGGCACCTACCTGTGTGCCAGTGCTGTGTGCTGTTTTGCTTCCTTTTCAAGTGCCTTCGTGGTGGTCCCCTGACCCCTTTCTTCTTGCTCACCCAGTGTGGAGGGAGGAGGGGAGGAGGCTCCTTGGAGGCCAGGGCAGGGGGAGTGCTCCAGAGCCATGTGGGCTTCTCCAGTATAGAGATTAAGAGCACAGATTCTGCCCTGGCTGGTGTGGCTCAGTGGTTTGAGTGCCAGCCTGCAAACCAAAGGGTCGCTGGTTCGATTCCCAGTCAGGGCACATCCCTGGGTTGTAGGCCAGGTCCCCAGTAAGAGGCGTGCAAGAGGCAAAGACACATTGTGTTTCTCTCCCTCTCTTTCTCCCTTCCTTCTCCTTGCTAAAAATAAATAAAATCTTTAAAAAAAAAGAGCACAGATTCTGGCATTGGACGACCCAGGTTCACACCCTGCCTGCTTTGTTCTGCCCCCTGCTGCTCCCCACACACCGCAGAACAGGACAGGCACCTCCCCGTTGTCTGTCTGCACACGCATCCTCCATCATTGTCGAAGATGCTGTGTCTCCATGGGATCACCAACAGCACCGTTTGTCCATCTGACAGATGTTTACTGGGTGTGTCAGTCTTCCAGGGCTGCTGTAACAAAGTGCCAGGGACTGGGTGGCTTCCAAATGTACTGTTCCACAGTTGTGGAGGCTGGGAGTCTAGAATCAGAGTGTGGGCAGGGCCATGTTCCCTCTGAAACCTGTAGGGGAAGGAGCCTTCTTTGCCTCTCTTAGCTTCTGCTGGTTTGCTGGTAATCTTTGGCATTCCTTGGTTTATGGGGGTGTCACTCCAATTCTCCATCTTCCTTCTCTGTGTGTTTGTTTCCATGTCAAATTTGCCCTTTTTATTTATTTATTAAAGATTTTCTTTCTTTATTTATAGAGAGGGTAAGGGAGGGAGAGAAACATCAATGTGTGAGAAAAACATCCATCAGTTGGCTCTCTCATGCCCCCTGCTGGGGACCTGGCCTGCAACCCAGGCATGTGCCCTGACTGGGAATTGAACTGGCGACCTTTAGGTTTGCAGGCCAGCCCTCAATCCACTGAGTCAATAATCCAGTGCAAACTTGCCCTTTTTTTTTTTTTATAAGGACACTAGTCCTATTTTAGTAGAACCTACCCTTGAACTTGATTACCTATACAAAGAACTTACTTCCAAATAAGTTTTATATTCTAAGGTATTAGGGGTTAGGACTTTATCTTTTTTTTGTTGAGGGGGATATAATTCCGTCCATAACATGGGGTGTCCATGCTGCGCCTGGCACAGTTCTAGTTCCTGAGGGTATCCCAGTGCACTCAGTGGACACAGAGTCCGCCCTCATGGAGTCTGCCCTCTCTTGTGATCTTTTAACCTGTGGCTCCTTATTTAACGCCAACTCTTGTTTGTGAGTTACTCTCAGCTTTCATTCACATGAGTTTATGTGAGTGATATGATGAGGTCCCCATTTCACGGATAGGGAGGCTGGGTTTTGGAGAACTGAGGTGACTTGCTCAGGGTCACGTGACTAATGAGTAATAACAAGTAGTAACATTATTCAGCACTTGCTAGATACCAACCAGGGCAAGCTTCACACACTTCATCTCATTTGATCCCCACAGGCATTTTTCAGGGTGAGGACATTGAAGTCAGTTACCCAATGTCTTGAGGCTAATAAAAGATTGCACTGGGACCTGACCCTAGGTGGCCCAGTTTCAGCATCTGTGCTCTGGGCCACCACCACATAGCTTACTACAGGTAGACACAGCCTTGTGGCTGCTTCTGCCGCTCTTCACTCTACACCTGCAAGTCCAGCCTCATTGCTCAATGGACCCTCCAGGCCTAGCAGAGAGCTGCCTCTTCGTTCTATTTGTCCAGCTTCTCTAAAGCTCTTCCTCCCTTCCTCCTTCCTTCCTGTCCCTCTCACTCTGGACAGAGTGTCTTTCTTTCTTTCTTTCTTTCTTTCTTTCTTTCTTTCTTTCTTTCTTTCTTTCTTTCTTTCTTTTTCTTTCTTTCTTCCTTCCTTCTTTCCTTCCTTCCTTCCTTCCTTCCTTCCTTCCTTCCTTCCTTCCTTCCCTTCCTTCCTTTCTCTCTTTCTTTCTTTTCTTTTTTTTTTTTAAATATTTTATTTATTTATTTTTAGACCGAATGGAAGGGAGGGAGAAGGAGAGGGAGAAAAATACCAATGTGTGGTTGCCTCTTGTGCGCCCCTTGCCGGGGACCTGGCCCACAACTGAGGCCCTGACTGGGAATCGAACTGGCGATACTTTGATTCACAGGCCGGCGCTCAACCCACTGAGCCACACCAGCCAGGGCCAGAGTTGCTTTTTCAAATGTTTAATTTATTCTGCAATATCGTAGACATAAAACAAGCACCCACGTACCCACCGCTCAGTTTAAGAAATAACAACACTGTTATTATTGTTGAAGCCCCAGCACCATGTCATGCCCCAAGGGCATTTCACACCCTAGAGGGGCACCAGGTTGTGACAGTCATGCATCTTTAGAAACATCACGTTGCTTTTGACTGACAGCAAGGAATTTTTGAGCTTGATTTTTTTTAAAAATGGTTTACTGATTGATTTTAGAGAGAGAGGGAGAAACATTGATTTGTTATTCCACTTATTCATGCATTCATTGGCTGCTCCTTGTCTGTTGAACCCACAACCTTGGCATATGGGGATGACACTTCAACCAACTGAGCTACCCAGCCAGGGCTGAGCTTGATTCTTGACAAGGAAACAGAGCAGGAGCTGGGGATCAAGGTGGAGGAGTACCTTGAATAGATTCTATTTTGAAGATACATTATAATGAAATATTTCAGACACAGAAAGGCATACAGAATAATGGAATGAACCCCCTGCTTAAGAAAGAAAACATTTAAAGTATTCCCTGGGGTTTTCCTCCCCGATTGCAGCCTCTCACAGTTGCACCACCCACCTGAGTTTGGGGCTTATTGTTTGAGATGAATCTTGGGGGAGGACCAGGGGTGTGCAGTCAGGTGGAGGTGGGAAAAGGTGTAACTAACAGAGAGCAGCAGGGCCAAGAGAAGAATCAGTGCGGGCAGAGCGCACTGGGCATGGCTGGCAACCTGGGGACCTGTGGGGGAGGGGGGAGGGGCAATTTGGGGTGGTAGGTAAGCAGCCAGCCCCGCTCCCCAGTCATCTGTGTCACTCGAGCATCTAACACAGTGGGTGGCACGAATGGGCTCTATTCAATATTAAACTGGTAAATGAGCGAACAAATAACTGTTGAATTGATTTCAGCCTTCCTTGGTGGGGATGGGATGCTGGCGGCAAGAGGAATAGAAAGTCTGAACGAGACTGTTTTTGAAGAGAATTGTCATTTTACTCTCACAAGGTACAGAACACCACCACCTTCCTCGGTGTTGCCACACAGGGAGCCTTGTTTTAATTTGTTTTGTAATTTCTTGAGAGAGAAAGAGGAGAGAGAGAGAGAGAGACACTGATTTGTTGTTTCACTTATCTATGCATCTATTGTTTGATTCTTTTTTTTTTTAAAGATTTTATTTTATTTTATTTTTTACAGAGAGGGGAAATGAGGGAGAGAAACATCAGTGTGTGGTTGCCTCTCATGTGAGCCCCACTGGTGCCTGGCCTGCAACCCAGGCATGTGCCCTGACTGGGGATCAAACCAGCGACCCTTTGGTTCGCAGCCCTCGCTCAATCCACTGAGCTACACCAGCCAGGCCATTGTTTGATTCTTGTATGATCCCTGACCAGGGATGGAACCCCCAAACTTGGCGCATAGAGATGACGCTCTAACCAACAGAGCTACCCAGCCAGGGCTGAGACCTTGCTTCAACGTGTGTCAGTAAGAGTGAGAAGATGCTTTTGCAGGCAGGTGTGAGATGATGGGAGGCTGACCAGCAGGCTGCTCCCAGCTTCAGCCACCACCAGTGTCATTCACCAGTGTCACTGGCTGTGATGGGAGGTATGCAAATAATCAGCTTCCCACAGAAGTGGGACCAATTTTTCTTCCTTAAAAACAGTCCCCAAAGCCTATGTGTCCCCTCCTGTGTGTGCATTATTTGGCTAGCTCCGCTTAGGGCTGCAGAGGCAGCCCCTCGTTTGCGTTCCTAGAAGCCCCTCTCAGAGCTGGGCATGCTTCGGTGGGTTTTGAGTGGTGAGGAGAGCTTTTCTCAGAGCCTGCATTCCACGCAGGGCCTAACAAACAGATAAAAGGCGCCTGCAATTAGTGGCATCTCTTCGCAAAGAGTTAATGGGCTGAAAGCTGTTTATTCTCTTGTACCAAATAGGCCCTCAATCCTGTGTGACCAAACCTTGGCTTTTCTGTCCCAGGAAGTGCACAAATGCACTAATAGAAGAAAGGCAAATGAATTGAGCTATTTTATAAATATATCTTCAAGGGTTTTGGACAAAGAGCACGTTATTAGAAGGTTTTGACAATATGATTTGTAGACAGGCCACCACAGTCTGCATTTGCGGAGTTCTGATTCATGAAGTCATTTTGTTCCTTCTCTGGGCCCGTACTTTAGTTCAGGTACAGAGAGTGTAGAGTGAGGCTGGGGCCTTCATCCCTGCTGCCCTTCCCAGCTGTAGCACCTCAGGCACAGTGGGGAGCCGGGTGTGCGGCCCGCGTGTCCTGGACTTGGGATTTGGCGTGGGAAGACCTAACGTGGAACTCGGGCTCTGCTGCATTTACTGGCGGAGTGATCTTTACTTAGCACACATTTGAGTACCAGGCACTAAGTTGGTGCTGGAAAAGCAAAGATGAAAGACTCAATTTCTCCCCTATCCCCTTTTTAAAAAAGGTTTTATTTATCTTTAGAGAGAAGGGAAGAGCACTGGATTGAACTGGGTCTTTGGAGAAGTCAGCTTAGAATAATAGCGCCTGTCTCCAGTGGTCCTCCTCAGGATTTAAGGTGCTGGCATTAGGTAAAGTTGTGGTACCTCGCACAGAGCTGGTGCTCAGTGAGGGGTTGTTGAAGGAATTAGTGAACATAAAGAAATGGGATGCCCTGGCTGGTGTGGCTCCGTGGATTGAGCCACCAGCCTGTGAACTGAAAGGATGCTGGTTCGATTTCCAGTCAGAGCACATGCCTGGGTTGCCGGCCAGGTCCCCCAGTTGGGGGCACCTGAGAGGCACATTGATGTTTGTCTCCCTCTCTTTCTCCCTTCCTTCCCCTCATAAATAAAATCTTAAAAAAAGAAAGATGGGAGAACTGTTATACAATTATAGCCCTTCCTGGAATCAGGGGGGTGGCCAGAGTGACCTTTCATCCTGAGTCTGGGAGAGCCAGGTGCGAGCTGGACTAGAGGGCCAGCTCCACACTCCCAGGGAGGGAAGACGGCCCCACCCCACCCCACCCGAGCCCACTCTACTGCAGAGGGGCTGTGAGACCAACTCCTTTCTACACAGGAAGAAATGATGTCACAGGGCATCTCCCCACCGCCTTCAGCACACTGTCGTCCTCGCCCTGTCTCCATCCTGATCCCTGGACCCAGCAGAAAGGACAGGAGTGTGGGAGCAACAAGTTTTAGAGAAAGGCCCAGGCAGGCTGGGGAGGGGCAGAGGTGTGTGCTTGTTTTGAAGGCCTGGTACAGCTCATGAGGTTTAGAAAGGGTGGTGGTGCGGGGGGAGGTGGAGTAAAGGGGGCGGGAAAGAAAAGGGGAGGATTTATGTGCTACGCTGAGGGCCAAGGACTGAGGCCTCTTCCTGCTTATGCTGTCCCCTCCTCCACCAGGCGTCAGGCAAGGGAGTTGCCTTGGGGTATCCAAGATAAGGGACGGAGTGCGGAGTGCACAGGGCCTCGGAGTAGGAATCTAGACCGGGGCGAGGATGAGCGAGGATGCTCACAGACCCTGGTGGGCTGGGTTCTGAAAGACACCCCACATGCGGGCCGAACAGTTCCAGGTTCCGCGGAGCCCCGGCCAAGCGCTGCCAGAGCTGGCTCAACAGCGCCACCTGCTGGCCAGGGCTCTCTCTGCGGGGAGGGGCGGGGCTTCCCCCCCCAACGCCCGCCCCGCCACCTCCAAGCGCCCGAGGAGCCCAGCGGGTGAATCACTCCGGCGGCAGCTCCAGCTGCCAGAGCAGAAAATGTCGGTGGCCGAGGAATGTCCCCAAGCGGCGGGCCTCGGCCTTTCCGGTCGCCACCTGTTTCCCTAATTTTGCCCTGTACACTCAGGACACCGACCAATAGTCTGCCCTGGGCCAGTCCGGGGCCAGCGCTGGGGAGAGGGGGGGGCGTGGAAAGAGCAGGAATCAAGGTCCCCAACTTCAGGAGGTTCTTAGTCTGGGTAGAGTTTTTTTCTTTTTCTTTTAAACTTTATTTGGAAAAAAAGAAAAAGATTACAGAAGAGTTACAAGAACGATGCAAAGATCTTCCATATACCCCTTACCCAGATTCAACACTTGTTAAAAATTTGTCCTATTTGTGCTGTCTCTTTATAGATACTTTAAAATGAATAATACGTAACCATGTATTTTTTCCTGACCTGAGGGGATGTGGCAACCAGCATGCGCATGGACCCATAAATACTTCAAGTGGGTGTTTCCGAAGAACAAGGACATTCTCTTGCATAACCGAAGTCGACTTTTCAACTTTGGGGAATTTTACATTGATCCAACACCTTTATGTAACCTGACCACATTCCAGTTTCATCGTTGGCTCAGTGAGGGCCCTTTAGGAGGACTTTTTCCTTCTGATGTAGGATTCGGACCGGAATCATACTTCGCATTTAATTATTATGTTTCTTGAGGCTTCTTTAATCTGGAGCGATTTCTCATCTGTTTCATCTTTCATGATATTTTTTCAGAGTAGAGACCCCCTTTATTCTTTTTGTTTTTTTTTTAATCCTCACCTGAGGACATTTTTTTTTTTTCATTGCTTAGAGAGAGAGAGAGAGAGAGAGAGAGAGAGAGAGAAAGAAATCCGTCTGTTGCCTCTGATAGGCACTCAGAAAAGGGATTGAACCCACAACCTAGGCATGTGCCCTGACTGGGAATAGACCCTGCAACCATTTGGTTACAGGAAAAAGGCTCCAACCAGCTGAGCCACACCAGCCAGGGCCCTCCTTTATTCTTCTGAGTGCTCTTGGTTTGGGGCTCGCCTGGTGTTTTCTTACGCGTAGGTTCAGGCTATACCTCTTTGGTGGGAATATTGCATAAGTGATATTATGTTCTTGGGGTGGAATTCTTCACCTTAAGGGTTCATGGGATTCCTGAACCTCTAAGGATTGATCCCTGAGTTTTCTGTGAAAACTTTAGTCAGATTTTCAACCCAGGTTATGAACAGCACCATTAATTGTGTGCATTTTCTCTCTGCCGATGTCCAGCTTGGGCTCTGCCTCTCGGTTTCTCCCCTTCTATTCCTCCTGCCATCAAACTTGCCATTGAAATTCAGCAGCTCCTGTTGAAAGCATTAGTCTTTTTGGAGGCCACTAGGGGCAGCCTAATGGCCCAACTCAGTCGTCTTCAGAGTCCTTACCGTCTTGACCTCCTCTCAGAGCATGGGGCTACTAGCCCTTCTCCCCGAAACCTCCTGGGGCCAGGCTGCCTCCCCAGTCTCCCCCCATCCTCCCTCACCAGCAAACCACTGGATGCTGGCTGGTGCCTGCTGGCCGCTCTGAGAGTGCCTCGCAGGAGGTGGTTTGTCTGGGAAAATCCGCAGGTCCTGGTCTCCTTTTGCGCTCCCCACAGCCGAGGGGAGACATCCTCCTGGCTCCCGCCCTCAGATGGGGCAGCCTTCTAGTGGCTTCCACATCCCCTCTTCTTCACCCCTTAGGAGGGCCATCTTAATTTCCATCCTCCTGTCTGGACTGGCCTGAGTGGACACCCCTCAGATCCCGGGGGTCACAAATGGAACTGTTTACTTCTCTCTCAGCCTATAACTCTTCCTTCGTCCTTGTCCCGGCTGTGACCCACCATCTCTCTGTCACCCACACCCCAAACATGAGCTGGTTTTCACCCTTACATCAAAGCCACATCTCCCCTTTCAAAGATCGCGCTCTTCTCTCTCCACTTCTCTTTCCTGGCCTGTGTTTTGTTTGGAAATCCCTAAGTGGTCTTCGCTTCTTCTTTCTGATGCCCTCAGCTGACCTTGGCCCTCCTGCCCCCTCACCCTGTCAGTCACCAGGCTCAAGCCTCATATACTTACTTACCAGCACATTGAGGATTGGGCCTTGGATGCTTCCAGACTCCTACCCACTCCCTCTAGTCCCACGCCTC
This sequence comes from Macrotus californicus, assembly GCA_007922815.1. Taxonomy (NCBI): domain Eukaryota; kingdom Metazoa; phylum Chordata; class Mammalia; order Chiroptera; family Phyllostomidae; genus Macrotus; species Macrotus californicus. The sequence continues at coordinate 181,223 of VMDR010000066.1, forward strand.
TCGCTCCAGTCATACCAAATCTGTCGTGTTTCTTCCAGCAGGTCATTGCCACTGGACCTTTGCACATGCTGTTGCTTCTGTTTGAACGGGCATTCACATTCTTTTCCCCACTCCCTTCTACTAGTTTGGTCAAATCCTCAAATGCCCTTCTCTCTATGAAGACTTCCTGACATCCTCAGGCAGCTCTGGCTTTACATCTGAGCAAGAGGGGCCCAGGGCTGGCCTCCTCCAGTCGTAGCCACCCTACAGAGCAGTGAGCCCACCAGAAGCCCTGGCTCACTTTCTCGATCAGTGCTGTCCAGCAGAACTTTCCACAACAACAGAAATGTTCTCTATTTGCACCGTCCAATATGGTAGCCAGTAGCCACAAGCCACATGTGGCTATTGAGCACTTGAAATGTGGCTCAGTGGGAATGACACTGAATTTTTAATTTTATTTGATTTTCAATAGTTTAAATAAAAATTTAAATAGCTAAATGGCTACAAGTGACTAATGGCTACCCTACTGGACAGCACAAGACTTGATCAGGCCTTAGGTACCTGGGATCTCAAGGTCCCCTGCTCAGGGCCTGTGCAGGCTGTGCCCCAGGTTCATTCCCCTGAGGGCAGAGTGTCCAGCTGATGTGCATAGCCCTAGGGGTGCAGAGCGGTCAGTGTGCGCTTGTGTGGTGTGGATAGAGCGTGGATGTGTGGTGTGCGTGGGTGCGTGGGTGAGACTGTGGCCCCCCTTAGGGACAGAGCTGGGCATGGGAGAAGAAGGGGTGCAGTTCCTGAGCTGTCATGTTCCAGTGCAGAGTCCTAGAGGTTTATACTTAGTGTTTTTTGATATTCTAGTCTAGATGTTTTCTAATTTGTATTAGGAATTCTTCAACCCATGGATTTTTTGGAAGTGCATTTTGACATTTGCAAGTGCCTGGGGTTGTCTTTTTGACTATTAATTTCTAAGTTTAATTCTATTGCTGTCAGAATGATGAGGTCTGCATGACTTTAAAAAAGATTGCTTCAAATTTGCCTTATGGCCTGATATGGGGTCACTTTTGTAAACGTGTGCCTGGAAACAAAAATGTGTTTGTCCGTTATTGACTAGAGTATTCAAAATATCCAGCTGGATTAAGCTTGTCAATTGTTTTAATCTTCTGTAATACATCCTGACTGAATTTTTTTTTGTCTATTTATACTACCAATTCCAGAGGGAGGAGACTGAAATCTCCCTTTGCGTTGGCAGACTTGCCTATTTTCCCCCACTATTTCTGCTTTACGATTCCGAAGTCATGTTATTAGGTGCGTACAACTGCAGAATGGTTATCTCTTCCTGAGAAGTCGAGGCGGGGAAGAACCCTACCATCTCTCTTTGTGGGTGGATTTTTTTTCTGACATTTACCCAAGGATATCACCTTCGGGTACCCTCGACTTTTGTGAAGGGTGGGCTGTCTCTGATCCAACCTCCTACCATCTGAAGAGTTGGGTTTTATCTCGTTCCTCTCTGGATTTGTGCATTTGGGAATTTTTCTTTTCTTGCCAGCTCAGCCTTGCACTGAAAATAACACACATTTTGTCTTTTGTCTAGCATTTTTAGCTGTTTCGTATCAGAAGGGTTTCTTTGGAAATAGAGTCCATCTCATTGCTAGAAATAAAAGTTTCTGCTAAGCCCTTTACATGAAATTTTATTTACTATGAAAAACAGTTCTATGCTATCCTATCCCAATGTTTTCAGAATGAGAAAACTGAGGTGCAGGGGCTTTATGGCTGGTTTGGATGCTGGCTCTCACATTGATCAGCCATGTGGCCTTGGTAGATTGTCACTCAAGAGGGCATGGAGGTCAGGGAGCACAGCAACAAGGTCTGCCTTGCAGGGCTGATGTCCAGCTGCAAAGGACACATGGAAAGTGCTTGCCTCTGCCCCTGCTACACTCGGTCCTGGTGCTTGGAAGATGTCAGTGACTGTTGCTGTCTACAGGGAAGGGAGGTATGCCTGGTGCTAGGGTCGTGTCCTTTCTTCACTGAGAGGCGTTGACAAGGATAGTTCACGTGTCTGCTTGGGAATTACCGGGGAGACCATAAAAGGCACACCTCTTGACCGCACCTCCCATGAGATTCTGATTCGGATGCATGGCCAGGTTTGGGCATCTGTGCCACCTGAGGTGTGGTGCCCAAAGAGTTGTCCATGCCATTCCCCTGGGCTGCCCTCTGGTGGGTTACAGAAAGGAGGTGTAGTGGGGTTCCTACCCTTATCTACCACAAGCTGCCAGGAAGAGGGATAGAGCAGCCCTCCTTGGTTAGACAGCAAGCAACTTGCTTTTATTTCACTTTAACTTTTGAATGGGTCATACAGGCATATGGCTGAAAAATCACAGTGGTGTAGGAAGAAATGGGGGGGGGGAGTCTCGCTCCCACTGCTGCCTTGTCTACCCTGTTTCCCCAGCACCTCATAGGTTACCACTTTCACTGCTTTCTCTATGCAAAGTGAAGTGAATGTAAATACTTATTTCCACCTCCTTTTACACACGATGCAGCGATGAGGCACATTTCTGGGATGCAGGAGAACTGAGTGTGAGCTGTCCTGGGAATGCCAGGCCTCCGACCTTAGACCTTGAAATCTGGGAGGCTCCTGAAAGAGGAGGGCTTTTGGGTTTGGGGCCGAGGCTTGACCAGGGCCTGGAAGCAAGCGTGGCCCTTAAGCACAGGCTTCTCACTTAAGCCTAACCATCTACTCTCCCTGCTCCGGGCCTGCCAACATGCAGTCCTGTTCTCTTTCATTCAATATTTAAGTCCTGTGCGGGGGATGCAGGGATGGAAAAGGCGACACAGCCTCTGCCTTGCAGAAGGAAAGAGACAGATCCTCACTTGCCTTGTGACAAAGACTTTCAAAGAGGCCACACCAAAGATCAAAAGGCCTGCTAGTGCCCTCTGTTAGAGGGGGTGGGGGGAGTGGGCGATCTCATCCCTTGCTGGCGGTTGCAAGTCAGTGAAAACTTCTTGGAGGGCAATTCCATGAAAACCTTTCCAAAATTTAAAGGCTCATAACCTTTGACCCAGCGACATCATGCTTATACATTTGTCTTGCAGAGACACCCGTAAGTGCAAACACACGTGTGAGCTGAGACAGGTTCGGGAGGCAGCAGGATGTCTGCTAGGAGGGGAAGCATGAAGCCAACGGCGACACCCCCGCGTGCTGGGAGGCCGCGCAGATTTTGTAAAGGCAGGTAGATTTTTAAGTGATAATAGGAGGTGCTGCACAGTGTGGAACGTGTGCTGTCACTTGTGTTACACACACACACACACACACACACACGCACATACAGCTTGTATACACCCGAACCATCTCTGGAAAGATGCATTAAAACCGTTTTTCTTTTTAACTGTGCACATGTATCACCTTTTATTTTTATTTTTAAAGAGGCATCAGCTGAGTCATGGTGAGCAGAAAAGAGATTCCTGGGGAAACATGCTCAGTCACCTAACCTCTGAGTGTACCCAATGACTGCACAATCCCTGCATTGGAGGTGACAAGGTGACAACAGTCCGGAAATGTCACCCACGCTGTGACTCCATCTTCACCACTGGAGGCCTCGCCCTATCTTGGCTGTCATACTGCCTGTGCCCAGCAGGAGGAAGCACAGACCCACCAAAGCACTGGTTCCCAACGACGACAAGCTTCCCTTCTAGGGCTTCCTCCTCTGTGGACCCCATTGGTGAGGTATGTTCTGCCAAGCCAACCAAATTTCTTGGGTAATAATTGATGAAATCCTCCCCTTCCCTTTTTTTGGCAACTCACAGTTCTGATCGGCACAAGGGAGAGACACTATAGTCCTGCTGGGCTGGTTGTGTTCCACACAAGAGGTCCTACTTAGCCCAGCCTGATTTCCACCACACCAGGGGTGAGGGGTGGTTGGCAATGGCCTGAGCACCCCCAGGTGTTGAGGGCGCAGGCTGGCAACTGTGCATTAGAGGCTCCCCACCCCGCTCGGACTTCCAGCAGTGGGTACAACTCCTGCCCTTCTCTAGAGGAAGGAAGCATGAACACCTGGTACCGCAGGCTTGACTGGTGCCAGCCACTGTCCCAGGTGTGTTTAGCATCTGTCCCTTGCTAGGCTGTGAGAAGCTCAGGGACAGGGACTCTTCTCATCTGCCACAGAACCTCCAGGAGTGAGCACACTGCTGGGCACGCAGCTGGTGCTAAGTAAAAATTTGTTGTTAAATGGAAAGAGACAGCCATCGAGGAGACCAGGGACTAAGTTCTTTAAAAGAAAGAAGGGGAGTGGGCGGGGAAAGAGGTGGTAGCTAGTCTCAAGGGCAAGAACCCAAGGGCAAGATGCTGGTCTGTCCTAGGCTGGAGGGGAGGGCAGTGGGCACAGAATGGATCACCTTCTTTGTATGCCCAAGGAAAATTCTGCTTAGTCTTGCCTTATGGGTCCCTGGCTGGGACAGGAAATGCATGGCTACGTCTCCCACCCGTCTGAGGTGCTGATGAATGACCTTGGTAGAAGAGAGGTTTACATCAGGGTGACCTGGGGGAAGGGCTGGCTCATTCCAGGGCCTTTCTTAAAATTAGTTAATTCCCAGCTCCTGTTTCAATTCTTGTCAGACGATTTTTTTTTTGTTTGTTTTTTGTTTTTTAATTTGAGAGGGAGGGCAGAAGGAAGAGGGAGCTATAAGAGGAGGGGATACTTATGGCCACGGGCCTGGCCTAGAGAAAGTCCAGGGCTCATTAATGGGCCCTCCTCCCTCCTCAATGCCTTGGGAGTGCAAGGAGGAACCAATTGGGGATCCCTGCAAATAAAACGGGGTATGAGAGGAGCAACCGAAAGAGAAAAGCTTCAAGTTCAGTCTGGAGATTGTGTCCAGACCTGGGGTTCTACACCCCCCAATACTCTCTCATTCTCTGGTCCATCCTAAGAGAGAGGGACAGTGGGCATCAGGGCAGCAGCTCCAAGGCAGTGTATATTTTGAGGGTGACCAGAGAGGAGGCCTGTTTCTGCTTTTTATTAGCTGTGTGCCCTTGGACAAGTCACATAACCACTCTGAGTCTCAGTTTCCCCATCTCGAGGACGAGCACATCAATTCTGTCTTCCGTGGCCATTGTCAGGATTAATGAAAGAAAGAAGGCCTCCAGAAATATTCCTATAATTGCCAGACATCACAGATTGTTAATCTCCAAGATGAGCGGCTACCTTAGGTCCCTGGAGGTGACAGCGTCAAGGAGATTTCCCCCTCTCTGCAGTGCCTGCGCTTTTCCCAGCCTGGATGCAAGCTTTAGTACTCATTTCCAACCCCCACGCTTCTCCTTGAGACTGCCTTGGTGGTCCTCTGATTCTGGAATTCTGCCTTTTCCCTTCTAAAACCACTGCGGATGCCGGCGCAGGCGCGGACTTGGCCCAGGGTGGGACAGGTCGCGGGGGTGGGGGTCTCTGATGGACTGTGTCTGCGCCCTGCTTTGGGGTTCTCATTTGCAGATGGTTCCCTCTGGTCCTCAGCTCTTCTCTGGGCTAAACAGAGGAGAGAAACAAGGGGTGGGGGACCTGGAAGGGGGTTCCCACCTTCTCATTCGGGAACCTGAGAGGGGGACACAGCCCTCACGCCCCAGTGCTGCCCTTGGTGCTCACAATTCTCGACTCAGAGGTTTGCTCCTCCAGCCCCCAGCCATGACCCCATTCACCCAGACCCCACCGATTCCCCGGCTCAGAGCGAGGGAGAACCTGCGGTTCTAGGACCCGGAGGCGCTGCCTTGCGCGCCGCCGCCTCTGCCTAGCCTCGGTTGCCTCCCGCTCCGGCAGGTGAAGCGGCACCGGCCGCCCCCTCTGCGGCAGGTGAACCGGGTCGGCAGCCCCCTCCCCGCCGCGCCATGGCTGCGGCGGACCCCTGGCCGGCACCCCGCGTCCGCCCCCTCCCTCCAGCCCGCCCCCATGGGGCTGGGTGCGTAGCGGCGGAGGCGAAACGCGGTTTGCGCGCAAGGGGAGCGATAGCAGAAGTTAGAGACTCGCCGAGGGGGGAGCCCGCGCCGCAGCTTCCTGCCCCCGGCCCAGCCCTCTGTCCCCGGCAGCCCGCTGCCTGACTTCCTCCCCCCACCCCGCAGCTCGCTGCCCGGCTGCTCGGACGGGCCGCCGCGATGGGACGCCGCGCCCCGGCCCCTGCGCGCCGCTGAGCCAAGCTCCCGCATCGCTGAGCCCCCATCACAGCTGCCAGCCGCTGCTCACCTCGCCCCCCAGGCCCGGAGCCTCGTCTCCCGCCCCCCGGAAAGCTGGATTTCCGAGGCTGGAAGCGCCTGGCCGGCTGGGTGGGGACCACCATGGGCAACGCAGCCGGCAGCGCAGAGCCGCCCGCGGGCTCCGCCGCACCGTCACCCAAGCAGCCCGCTGCACCCAAGCAGCCGATGCCCGCGGCCGGAGAGCTGGAGGAAAGGTTTAACCGGGTCCTGGTGAGTCTGACCTGCCGTGCTCAGGGCGTGGGCGGGGGGCGGCTGGAGCTTGGCAAGCGTCCCCGCCCCCGGGGGCTCAGGTACCGCTTGGAGATCCTCGGCCCAGTGGCTGCCCTCCACGGGGTGGGACTGTCAGTGGCTTCTTTCAGAGTGACTTAGCACTCTCCCCCCAAAACTTTCTTCTTCAGTCACCCAGTCTCCCTCCCCAAGACACCCTGCCCCCCTCCCCCAGCGCTCTTGGGTCTAAACTAAAGGTATAAGGAAAAATGTCCTGTGAGGAAGTTGGGAGCGGAGCACGGAAAGGGGTTCCCGGGACACCCCCTTCCCCACTGCACACAGGCCCAGACACCAGGTGCGGGTCTGGAGCATCCGCTGGTGTCTCAGGGTCAGAGATGGAAGGGGTCACATTTTAACCTCCTGGGAGCTGGAGACAAGCCGAGGTGTTTGTTTCTGATTTGTTGGTGCATAGGCTGCTGGGAGCTGGGTTGTCAGATCCTGCCGAGGGCATGTCTGTGTTTCTAAACCCGATGTCACCGAGAGGTTGCCTGGGGGTCCTTATCTTGGGCATCCCCTCCTACCTATGGAAGGGATTGAGGTTAGGAAGGGCGGGATCAGGATGGGGCACTCACTGTGGCTTGATGTAGAGCAAAAGCCTGGAAGCACCCCACTCTGTTGCCTGCCCCCTCTGCCCCCTGGGGAACTGGGGGGCTTGGGGACTAGGCTACTGGGGAGGGAGCCATCAGCTCAGGCTGAGCCTAGAGGCGGTCAGGACGTGTTTGGTGACTGGCGGCTCCAGAGCAAAGTCAGGGGCCCCCAAGACCTGGTGGGAGGCAGAAGTAAGGAGAAAGGCCACTCCTCACTTCCCTTTCCCCACCTCAGCCCCGACCCAGGCTCCCTTCTCTAACTAATTGCCTGTTGGCCTGTCTGCTGTTAACTCCCTTGCTGGACACTGGCTGACAGGCAAAGGAGGCCGTGCGTTGCCCCAGAGGCACTTCCCAGGCTGAGCAGGCTGGCACTGCAGGTCTGAGGGTGGGGGCCCAGAGAGCCGCAGGCAGCAGAGCCCTGCTGGCTGGCTCGTTCTTATCCCCTCTACCTCCTTGACATCATTTCCCCTCCCCTGGCCCTTAGGCCCTACTTGCCAGATCCTCTGCATCGCCCCTCCTAACAGTTCCTGGATTTCTTGGCTGCTGCCCCCTCCCAGGAGAAAGGCTCAGAGAGGGTTGGAGGATCTGTGGGGTGGGGTCTGGTTTAGCCTTGTGAAGGCATTTTGCTTCATTAGGGGAGAGGGAGGGACTCTGAGGGACACCTCCTACCAGGCTAGGCCCTGATTTCCCCTTCTCTCTACTTGCTCCCATGGCCTGGCAAAGCTGACTTGAGCTGAGCAGATGCGGAGGGGGGAGAATGAAGACAGACGGTGTCTGGGGGCCATCTGGGGAGCCTGAGCTGCTGGTGGATCTGTGGATTTCGGCCAGCCTGACTGGGGGGGTCCCAGGTCTGCCTTTGCCCCCAAGTGTGTATCTATGGATGGGAAGGGGACCAGGCCTTCTCTGTTACCCACACTAATGAGGAGGAGCCCTGTGAATAATTCAGACCAGTGGAAAATCCAAAAGTCAAATGATGAGGTTCTGATGCATGTGTAGGACTTGATTCCTCTGCTGGCATTTTGGCCTTTGCTCCCATTGGCTGAGTCTGACACTGAATGCCACTGGGAGTCCCTAAGTAGCAAGGTGTGGAGGGTGGAGGCCTCAGGACTGTCTTAGAGGGTGTCCTGGTGGGGAAGAGGGCGGTGGCTGGGTAGAAATCTAGGGCAGCACCACCCCTGCCCTCAGGCCCTAGTGTGTTTACACCTCTCCTTCTTCCTGGGGAGGGGTCAGCATGTCCTTCATCCTGTACAGGCAGAAAGCATCAACCCAAGCTCACTTGGCTCATGACTTGGCTCCTGTCACTTCCCACCCCCAGGGACATGAGCTCCACTGTGGGGTGACAGCCTTGATCTCTCCTTGATGCTGTCTAGGGCTAAAGATTTGGTTAAACCCACAGGCCTGGCGATGAGTATTGCAGGGTGCTCCTTCATCAGAGCGCCGCCTTGGCCAGAGCCGGGTCCTGTTGTTAGTGAATGTCTACGAGGAGAACCTCAGACTGCTAAGAGTGAGGGGCCACCTCCTCCAGAGTTCCCCCGTCTTGATTGGAGAAGTACTCCCCTTGGGGTCTAGTCACTTGGCCTTAGGGAACCTCTTCCTTTCACTTAAGCTCCGCCCTTTCATCCCTGGTAGGGAGTAGGATCCCGAACCACTTCATGGTTCCTGGCTGTGGGACCCTTCTTGTGGGTGGGTGGGGGGTGCCCCCACCATGGCCCATAGTGAGAAAGAGATGGGGCTTGCTCTCCCTTTCCCCATGGGCAGCCTTTCTCCCATGCAGGAGTGGGTGCTGGGGGCGACTTTCTTAAGAAGGTTGTAAGACAGAGGGGTGCCCCTGCTTCAAATGCGGGTGGGGAGAGAGCAGGTTGAGCCAGGGTTTCTGGCTGCTGCCTTAACAACAGCGGAGGACCGATGGCTGCCCAGTGACTTGGGCCTATTGCAATGGTGGGAAACCAGCCCACCAAGCTCTGTACTCTTGCCTCTCCTACGCCAGGCCCAGGGCTGGGTGTCTTCCAGCCCCTGCAGGCCTTCCCCTGCCAGGGTGAGGTTTCGGGACAGCAAGGCACTCTTTCCAGGTCTGCTAGAAGGACCATACCTGTGGTCAGGCATTGGACACTCCTGGTCTGCCTGGGCAGGGAGGAGCCTGTCCTTTGGGCAATGGGATCAAGGGAAGGTGCCCAGGATGCTGTGCTGAAGGCCGAGAGTGATGCTGGTACCCAGGAGGAGGCTGAACCACTTGGAGAAGAATTTGCGTGATGGGACCTCATGCCCTGGAGTGCCCCTGGCATGTGCCTAGGGTCAAGGGTACTTGGCCAGGCTGTGTGGGGAGATCAGGACAGCCCCAAGCAGGGTGCAGAGGCTGGGGTCCTGATTTCAGCTGGGCCCCTTCTCTGCTGGGGCCAGGTGGAGATCTCCAGTCTGTCGGCCTGTGACAGAGGTGCTGTCTCCTTGACCAGCTCCCTCCTCTGGGGTGGGGCAGATGAAGCATGTGGGCATGTAGCTGGGGGGTTGCTTGGGCCCTGTGCCTCCCCTCCCTGGGGTGTCTCACACAGAGAATCCAAATGTAGTTGTGGCCATGCGGTCAGATGTTGGGCTGGGCAGAGGCTGTGGGTTGACATTCCCAGCAGGCAGGGCTGGCACAGGCTGACCCTGGAACCCAGGGACGTGGTAGGCATGATTCACAGTAAGTGACATCTGGGGCGGGTTGGCAAAGAGCTGGGTGAGATGGACAGGAGCAGGTGGGGCTGCTCTTGGGGCTGCCTCTACGTTCTTCCCAGGAACATGGAAACATGGGAGGTGGCTTGGGCCCCATGTCTCTGCCCCACTACTCATGGGAAAGGCCGAGTAGCTTCCTGGGCTGGGGGGTCATGGCACTTGGGGGTGGAATTTTGTCTTTGCCCCTCTGAACTTCATGTGTAAAAGGAGAATGATAGCGGCCTCCTAGGATGGTTGGAGGGATGGAGTAGAGTTGTGGGGTTAACCTGAGAGGGAGCAGGTGCTCAGTAAACAGTCTCCACCATGAGGAAGGGGATGATGAGAAACTTGGTCTGGTGCTGTGCATCTCGGAGCCCTTCCAGGTGAAAGAGCCCAGCTCTGCCTCTTCCCCAACCCAGGTTGCTGTCTTTAGCCATCAGGGGCCAGGCTGCCCTCCCTGCCATCATGCAGGTTAGGAACAGTGGGGCCTTGACTGAAAACTGCCTGATGGCCGGAAACCACGAGAGGGAGGGCCCACGTCTCTCGGGTGGGGCAGCGGTGGTGCTAACGGTAGCTGGTGACTGTGTGCACATGTGGAGGGGGTAGGGAGGCCTCCACTTCCCCTCTGAGAGAGGGTGTGCTGGGGGGGGTTCCCCAGTGAGTAAGAGCTCAGTGTGGGCAACAACAGGAAGCGTAGGGTGCTGGGTGGCAGGAAGTGGGGCTGGCTGTTCCTGGTTCCTCAGACAGGGGATTGGGGCCAAGCTGTCTGCAGAAGACCCTGGGGGGCCAGGACCCACATTTTTTATAGTTCTCAGTGCTTCTTCTTCCAAGGAAAGTGAATCTTCATACCAGCTTGCCAGCCAGGTCACCTTGAGCAAGTGACTTAATCTCTCTGTGCCTCAGTTTCCCATTTGTGAAGTGGGAATTGTCTTAGTATCGATTCTGTAGGCTTGTTGTTGAGGTTTAAATGAGCTCATAGATGTAAAGCACTTAGAACTGAACCGAGCGCAGAGTATTTTGGGAGCATTTATTGCGTTGCTGTGCTCCCACCAGCCGGGCTGTATGGGCCATCCCTTCGCCCTGGCTCCCACCCTGCCTGCCTTGTCTCTGCTGTGGGAACCCTTGGACCCTGGTGGGAGGAGCTGTTAGCTTTGGGGGTTCTCAGCACCTGATTCTAGGCCCTGGTTACCCCACAACCCTCTCCTGTAAGCCTGGGATTTCTTGTAAGAGCCTCAGAAAATCTCTATGCTGGAATTTTTTAAAGTGGATTGCTTTTGGAGATAGGCTGAGAGCTCCGAAGCCAAGGTCAAGGCCAGAGAGATGTGGGTTGGGGGGAGATGGATGGGGAAGTGGGGACTGGGGGACAGGGCCACTTCTAGGCTCATCAGGCTGTGGCACTGCTGCATAACTGGTCTAAGACTGGGTTTGGTGCCCGAGTTCAAGAGCATCTGGGGCTAGAAGAGCGGGCCTCAAGGGGAGAGGGTGGGCAGGTGGATTGGAATGAGCCTCAGGTCAAATGAAAGCGAAACTAGAGGGTGTGGCTGTGTCCTGATGTAGCCAGAGCCCTTTCAGTCCCCAGGGACACCCCCTGATGTCAGCACTGGGAGGGGCATGGTAGAAACCTTGCCAGGGGCTGGTCTTGGGTGAGTGTGGCTGGAGGCCCCTCCGGCACTCAGAGAGGAAGGGGCTGGGAAGGAGGAGACCTACCCCTCCATGTTCTAATAGAAATTTTGGGAAGTCAGGCCCTTTCCTTAGCTATGCCCCAGGAGATGAACGCTCCTACTCCTTCTCCTTCTGACCTGAAGCATTAACGGCAGCAGGGAAAGGGGGCTGAAGGGTCAGCTCATTCTTGGCCAAGCCTTGGTGACAAATCAGTTCTATGTGGATGTTTTCACTAACTTCCACTCACCACACGACCACCGCTCACCACCTTGGCGTCATAGATAAGCTCCCCCGCCCCCAGTCTGTGAAATGCTTCTTCGTGGCGGTGCTTCCCCAAAGCGTGTCATTATTGGACCAGAACTCAGCTTCTCACGGGGTGTTCCCAGGAGCTGTGTGAGTCTATGAGGCAGCAGGGAAGTGTGCCCACTTTATGGAGGAGGCTGAGGCTCACGGAGCAAAGAAGCTATGCGGCTGGTGGGCCCAGGGCTGGGTCTCACATTGTAGCTACCCCTCCCCCTCCCCTCACAGGAGGCAAGTCTCACCTCACACGCCTGGACTCCTCTGCCCTCTCCCGGTCCATCTGAGCTCAGTCGGCCAGACCTCTGCTTGTCTCCCAGCGCTCAACCCCATAGTGCTGCCTCCTTGCTGAGGGCCCTGGGTCTGGGGGTCTGTTCTGGTTTTGCAGGATGGCCTCACCTCACTCAGAATGAGTGGCATCCGCTGGCCCTTCTCCTGCTCCCTAGGGTGCCCGTCCCTCGGTGGGCACAACCAAAGAACAGCTGCTAATTAGCGCTCAGCACTGTCAGAGCTATTTCTGATTTCGGAGCCTAAATTTAGCCTGACTGGCAGGCTGGTATGTAGGCCCGGGGGCCTGAGGAGGCCCAGGTGGGGAAGGGACAAAGGGGCACCCTGTCCTCCACCACTGTCGGGACAGATGTGTCAGCTCCGTCAGAGGCTCCCCCTCCCCACTAATAACCAGGGGGCCGCCCTGGACCAGGGTGCTGGTTCAGAGTCAGCTCTGGGCTTGAGGCCCACCCAGCTCCCCTCTTACTGGTTTCGTGACCTTGTGCGGGTCACCAGCCTGTGCCGGCACCTGTAAGATGGGAACACTAACGGCACCAGTGCTGGTGGTGAGAGCGCACAGCGGCCATCTGAGGGCAGGGCTTGAAGCAAAAGCTGGCTCCCGCAACCGTTGGGGTCATCACTGTGGCTAGTTGCTGCCTCTAGAAGTGCCACTGGGGTCCTTCCAGGAACCAAACAGGTCCCTGGGGTGGGTGAGGGCCCAGAAGGACCCACATCAGGACGTGGCTGTCTCCCCTATGGCTCAGCCACCCCACACTTCCCCCACTGCCACCTTCCTCTTCTCTGCTTCTGGCCTCTGCTCCAGTTTTCCTGTTGTTGCCTTCCCTCTGTCCCTGCTTCCTCCTTCCCCCTCAGCCTTGCCTCCCACCTGGGCCCTGCCCTACCCTGGGTCTCTGTGGGGTGGGGATGGATCAGGAGGGATGTGGTTGGGGGGAGAGGAGAGAATGGTACCAGGGAGGCCTCCCTGGCCCAGCAGGACCCTCCCCAAAGTCCCCGCCTGGAAAGCCCCTCCCAAGTGGCAGGAGCTGCACTGGCTGGTGAGGGGTTGGGGGAGGTGACAGATGAGACAGCAGCAGTTTCCTCAGCCAGGGCTCACTTTCACAATAGGGGTGAGGAATGACGTATCCCCATGCCCATCCGGGCCAGGGGTACGGGGCGGGGGGCTGGGAGGAGGCTTATAGAAGGACCGTTTCACCTCTTAACAGAAAGCTTGGGCAATGGGGGTTGAGAGCACCCAACTTCCTGTTTGGGGCTGACCAAAGGCTGTGATTTTGGGGATGAGGTCTAGCCAGAGACCCAGATGAAGCTCAGCACCCCAGAGAGGAAGCTGGCTGAGGAGCCTCAAGTGGGGGTGGCCCCCTCTCTGTTCTGGCTGGGGCCTCCTCTCAGGGCAGCGTGGGGGGTGGGTGGGGGCTTCCTCTGGCATCACCCAAGGAGACTGAGAGCTCCTTGAGGGCAGGAAATATCTTCCTGGGGTCTGGCACGTGGCAGGTCCTCAATGAGCCAGGGGCTTACTGAGTCGGGGTGAGCTGGCATGGTCTTCTGGGTCTGCTGGGGAGACAAGCTAAGCCCTGTGGGTCCAGATGTGCTGACAGCACCTCGTGATTCCACAGCCCAAGGTGGGACCCTGTGCGTGTCCTGTGGGTGACGAGGTTGACGGGGACACCGCCCCCATGTCATGCGCTGCCTGGGGAGGACCTAGGCAGGGCGGTGCTGACGATTCATAGCCCCTGAGGGGAGTCCCAGCCTGGGCCACCAGCACCACAGACCCAGCGCGCCATCAGCTCTCCCCACGCCCTGCGGCCGGTGACCTTTCCCTGGAATTTCCCCCCTCTGCCCCCATAGCCATGATGCACCTGCTTGGAACTCCCTGCCCTTTTGACCTCAGCATCTAGGCCGGTCTCTGCCTCCTTCCTTCCAGAAGTGAGGACACGTGAGGGGCTGCAGAGGGATGGGGAAGAAGGCTGCTATCTGCCGTTGTTGCGAGAAGTTTTCTTTTCTTTTTTAAAATTATATTTCATTAATTATGCTATTATAGTTGTCCCAATTTTTCCCTCTTTGCCCTCCTCTACCCAGCACCCCCCACTCCCTGAAGCCAACTCCACACCATTGTTCATGTCCGTGGGTCATGTGTGTAGGTTCTTTGGCTACTCCCTTTCCTATACTGTATTTTACATCCCCAGGGCTATTCTGCAACTACCTACTTGTACTTTTTTTAAAAAGAGATTTTATTTATTTTATTTTTAGAGAGAGGGGAAGAGAGGGAGAAAGAGAGGGAGAGAAACATCAATGTGTGGTTGCCTCTCACATGGCCCCCATTGGGGACCTGGCCCACAACCCGGGCACATGCCCTGATTGGGAATCGAACCGGCGACCCCTTGGTCTGCAGCCTGTGCTCAATCCACTGAGCTACACTAGCCAGGGCCTTCTTGTACTTCTTAATCCCCTCACCTCTTCCCCCACTCTCCCCGGCCCCCTCCCATCTGGCAACCATCTGGGAACTAACTTCTTTTCTGTAAGAAGTTTTCTGGTGTTTGGGAGACCCTGGTGCTCTGGACCAGGATGTGCACAGTTGGCACCTGGTGGCATGTGGCCACACTGGGGCCTGGCTGCAGGTGGCTCCCCTGTTAGCTTCTTACCCAAATGGGGGGAAAGAAGATACCCCGTTATCGCACATGGGGAGATGAGCCCAGAGGTGCTCGAGGTCCCAGGAAGTTAGGCTGAGAACCTACACCTCTGCCCGCACCGCAGGTGTGCCAGGGAGGTGGTGTGGGGAGACAGAGTCCAGGCCTGGAGGCGGGCACAGTTGGATTCACATCCCTGTCCCTTTCTAGATGTCCAGCCTAGGACAAGGGCTCCACCTCTGTGCCTCAGTCTTCTCATTGGCTAATGCTACTTACCTCCCAGGGTGAGGGTGACAGGGATTCATGTGAATGACAGGCCTACTTGGGGGGCTGGCTTGTAGTGGGTTCCCTGAAAATGCCATGTTCACTGCCCACCCCCTGTTGGAGCCCCGGGCTCAGGGTCTTTACCTTGTCTTCCCCTCCCCAGAACTGCATGAACTTGCCCCCGGATAAGGTCCAGCTGCTGAGCCAGTATGACAATGAGAAGAAGTGGGAGCTCATCTGTGACCAGGTGGGTACTGGGACCCTTCTAGCACTGGGACTCCCTGCCCTGGCCAGGCTGGGGCTGGCAGGAGAGGGATGCTGCCAGGCCACCCATAGGACCAGGACCCTGCCCAGAGGCCAGTACAGCATCTGGGTGGGGTGCTGGGGTGCTGGGGGCATCTGTGGGACTCTGGAATCCCTCTCTCTTGGACATGGGCCACCCTGGAAACCTTATGAATCCTGAGCAGGGCTGCGTCTGTCCTCTGAAGAGCTGGCAGGGTCTTCTGAGCTTCCTGGAGCAGCCTCTGTCGACCCTTCTGCTCTGGGTGGGGGAAGAGAGGGGGTAACCCCAGGGTTGGACATTTTTGCCTGACTCCAGGGGAGGTGGGCAGGATCCCTGCCCTCCTTTCACCTTGGGTCCAGAGGAGCTGCCCTCAGCTAGCAGCTCACCAAGGTCAACCAGTTACCGAGCCCTGCAGCAGGGACTAGAACCGTGTGTCCTGGTGTTCAGTCAGGTGCCTGGGCTTGCCACCTTCATGGCTCACTGGCTGCCCTGGCCCTTCCAGCTTTTCCGGCTGCTGTCCATGGTAGCAGGAGGACCCCTCCCACTGCCGGGGCAGGGTGGGGCCTTGTTGCTGCAGTGATTTAGGATGGAGGGAGGCTAGGCTGGGGTGGGGAGTGGGGAGCAGGGAAGTCTCCCCTGGGAGCCTGGCTAGGCTTACAGCAGCTGCTAATGGATGGGAGGAGCTGGCAGGGCAGGAGTCTGGGGGTGGGGGTAGGGAAAGGGCTGGGCCTTGGGGAGAGGGTGGGGAGCTGCCACCGGAGGTTTGGAGGTTGTATTAGGGGTCCCTGCCATTTGACCTGGCCTCTCAGGTTGGGGCTCAAAGGTCTGGGAGAGGTGGGAGGTGGAGAGCTGGGCAGATCTGAGGGGTCTGGGTTGGGAAGGATGAGAGCCCCTCGGGGGTGGGAGGCCTTTGATGTGGCCCCCTCTTCCTTGTGTGAGTGGCTGCTGGAGCACTGGGTGGGGCCAGGGAGTCAGGAGCGCAGGAGATGAGCACACACAGGTACCTACCATCCCAGGTGAATGGAGAGCCACGGTCAGGTCCGGGGGAAGGGGCCCTCTGCCTGCAGCCCCTCCAAGTGTTGTTCTTCCCAGTACTCCCAGCTGGGGGTTGGGTGTGGGTCATGGTGGGCAGGGGATGGGAGGGTGCTCCCTACTGGCCTGTCTGAGTCCCCTCCTCCCAGGGTGGGGTGTATGGCAGGCCTGATCCCTCTGTACTCCACCCCAAGGCTGTGCTAAGGCTGTGGCCTGTGAGGCCACAGTGGGAAGGAAAGGCCAGGCCCAGGGCTGGGGTCTTTTAAAGTGGGCTGGATGATTGTTTGGTTGTGCCTTTGCTATGTCACAGGGGTCTTAAACAGCCTGGGACCTCGGGGCACAGCCAAGAATGGGACACTGGGACAAGGGCTGGTCACTTGCCCCGGCTGGTTCCCTGTACACCCCCTTCCATCTCCCCAGGAGCGGTTTCAGGTCAAGAACCCGCCCGCAGCCTATATCCAGAAGCTGAAGAGCTACTTGGAAACTGGTGGGGTCAGCCGAAAGGTAGCAGCGGATTGGATGTCCAACCTGGGGGTACACATCTCCCCCTTTTTCTCTGTCCCTCTCCCCTGCCCCTTCCAAGCTCTGGGAAGCCAGAGTAACTGTGTGTACAAACTTTCCTGTGGTTGTGTGGGTGCATGTGAGTGTGAGTGTGTGTTCACAGGGGCAGGCACTCTCACAGGTTCCTCTGCGTAGCCTGTGTATGCTCACACGGGCACATGTATGTGTACTTGTGTAGGTAGGTGTGTGCCCCATGTGTCTGTGCATGTGTGTATTTTCTTGTCCACATAGGGATGTGTGTGTACCCTTGAGTCCAGGTACAGGGTATGTGTGTGCCCTATGCATCTCTGTATGGACGTGTGGGCACCTTATATCTGTGTACCCAGGGTGCTTGTGTCTGGATGTGCGTGTGTGTTCATGGGCACACCCAGGGTGTTCGTGGTTGAATGTGTGTGTACCCTGAGTCCCTGAGTACAGCTGTGTGTGTGCTGCATGTCTGTGTGTGGAGGTATGTGTGTGTACCCAGAGTGTGCACGGGGGAGTAGGCGTAGCCTAGGAATGCTGATTCTGTCAGGCAGGTGTGTGGAGGTGGTGGTGGGTGAAAGGCCATGTGTGGGGGGAGGGCTGGCTGCTGCCTTAGGGCTTGGTGGGCCTGTGGGAGGCCGGGCTTCACCAGACTCCCCTGTTTTTGGCCCCCAGTTTAAGAGGCGAGTTCAGGAGTCCACTCAGGTGCTGCGGGAGCTGGAGATCTCCCTGAGGACAAACCACATTGGGTGAGCCAGGGCTCAGAGTGCCCTCTGGAGGGCCCTTCCTCCAGGCAGTCCCTAGGACTTCCCTTGCTGATCCCCTGCCCAGCACCCTCCCCGGAACCAGTGATACCTATGGGCTACCTCCAGGGAGGGTTGTCCAGGACAGCTGCCCTGCCTCCTCTCCTACCCAACCCTGCAGGTGTTGGCTGGGCTGTGTGTCCTGCCTGAGCCCCTAGCAACCCCAGGCATTGCTGGGTCTATGATGGGGGATGCTTGGTGTCTTCCTGGTGGGGGGTGCACTCAGGGCCCCTGCCTGTTCTGGGTACCCATTCTGGGCAGGACCTCCTTCCTGGCTGGAACTCAGGGAGCCCTTTCCCCACAGGTGGGTGCAGGAGTTCCTCAACGAGGAGAACCGTGGCCTGGATGTGCTCCTCGAGTACCTGGCCTTCGCCCAGTGCTCTGTCACGTAAGGCCCCTGCCCTGGCCCTCCTGCTGCTCCTTGGAGTCTTGATCCATCCCTGTACCTTCCCACTCCTCTGGTCGCTTCCACGCAGTGCAGCCAAAGCCTACCCTGGAACCTGCAGTTGGCCCTGAACGATGCCTGTTCCTGAAGGCCTGCCATGAATAGGGAGGGATGTATCTTGGGGTGGCCAGCTGGGACATGGTGCCTTACCCTCCTGTCCCCCATTCCTTCTCCCCCACTACGCCCAGCATAGTGCCGAGAACACAGCCCCCCCTTCCTGCTCCCTTGTCTCTCCTGCAGAACTGCTTCTCTCCTCAGTCCCCCCATTCCTCTCTTCAGTGCCCCTGCAGTGCTGGCCTCCAACCCCTCTCCCACCCGTAGGTACGACATGGAGAGCACAGACAATGGTCCCCCCAGCTCAGAGAAGAGCAAGCCCCTGGAGCAGTCCATGGAAGATCTCAGCAAGGGCTCCCCGCCACCCTTGGCGTCACAGCCCAAGAGTCGGCACCTGACCATCAAGTACGTGGGCCACATGGTGGGGTGATGGGGAGAATGGAGAAATCACCCCTAGACTGCTGCACCCAACCAGCATCCCTCTGGGCCCTTGGGGATAGGGGGAGGGGTAGCCTGGCATTGGGGATCAGAGTAAGGGCCTCAAACAGAGCTTGGGACGTGGGTGTGTTAATAAGCCTTCAGGGGTGGGCACGCAGAGGTTGGAATGTGGGTGGGTCTGGAATAAGGAAGGGGTTTCTGGGTCAGTGGGACCCCTCTTGTACCCATCTAACCCCCGTTTTCTTCCATGTGGCCTCCAGGTGCCCCCCTTCTCCCCGGTACGTAGCTGCCTGGGGGCAGGTGCATGCCTGATGGTCTCCCGGGTGGTGGGGTGGGGTGAGGCCTTCGACTGATGCCCCTGGGTTTAGCTGGGGGGATAGGTCACCCCACCCTAACTTAGGGCCTCCTGTTGGGAGGTGGGGAGCAGGAAGGAGATGGCCCTGGAGCCTCATGTGGATGCTCAGCTTCCTTCCTTCCTACTTTGGGTCTGGGGGACTGACTTCATATTAAGACCCAAACGCTCACAACATGTTTCTTCATTGATTCATTCATTGAAGAAGCATTTTTAAACATTTACTACGTATCAGGCATGGTAGCAGGTGTTCAGGAGACTGATTGTCCTGCTCTTGGGACTCCTTAGCCTAGTAGCGGACAATGTGTGGCAGGATGTCATGGAGGTGTGACTGGGAGCTCTGAGAAGAAAGGCGGCCACTGCAGAGAGGGCACTGGAACCATGTCTTATGATGAGGGCTTTACAGCCAGTGACAGGGACAGGGAAGGGCACTGCAGGCAGAGGGAACAGCGTGAGCAAAGGCTCAGGCAGGGCTGAGCCATGGTGGAGAAGGGTGGCAGGCAGAGGGGCCTCGCCGTGCTGTTGGGCATGCGATAGAGCCGTCAGGAGGACCTGATGTGGCCACCACAATTGGCGAGTCCTGCAACAGTGAAAAGTCATGTTTTTTTTCCCATTTAAACCATTTTTTAATTTATTTACTTACTTTTAAAGGGGAAGGGAGGGAGAAGGAGAGGGAGAGAAACATCAATGTGTGGTTTCCTCTCACATGCCCCCTCGACTGGGGACCTGGCATGCCACCCAGGCATGTGCCGACTGGGAATCGAACCAGCAACCCCTTTGCTTCACTCAGTCCACTGAGCCACACCAGCCAGGGCAAAATCACGTTTTTTAGCAAAGTTATGAAGCACACATAGAGCGCTCACTCTGTGCCAGGCACCGCTCTGAGCACAACATACCACAACAACTCCAACACGGACTCTGTGCTGTTATTATCATTCCTGTTTTAAAGATGAGGAAACTGAGGCACAGGGGGATTCAGTAACTTGGCCAGTCAGTGATGAGCTGAGATTTGAAGCAAGGCAGTCAGAATTCAGAGTGCGGCTCCCAAGATGGAAGATAAGCCCACGGGGCGGGAAGCGCCACCTTGTGGAGGGCGTGTCTGCGGCGGTTCCCAGGCGTTGACTGTCTTTTCGTATTGGCTCTTCATGCCCACAGCACAGTCACCCTTCTGAAGGCCAAGCTGCTGTTAAGGGTCTTTGCTTTCCTGACCCCCTGCTCACAGCCTCCCCTGCATGCCAGGCCCCAGGCCTCGGAACTGAGGACGCCTTCCTGCCCTCAGCCAGCCTCTTTGGTTGGGTAGATGTGCCCGCCTCTTGTCCCAGAGGCCATCTGAGTGGTGGGGGGACTGGGAAGCTGGGTTTGGGACTCTGACCCCTGCTGTCCCCTCCACACCCCACCCAGGTTGACCCCGGCCCACAGCAGGAAGACCCTGCGGAATTCCCGCATCGTCAGCCAGAAGGATGATGTCCACGTCTGCATTATGTGCTTGCGGGCCATCATGAACTACCAGGTTGGTCAGCCAGGCTGGTTCCCACGGGGGGAGCTGCCCAAGCTGCTGAGGTTCCAGGGCCACCTGTGCCCCCACCCTGTCCCCTGCTGGAGTACCCGGGCATCTGGGCTGTTGGCTCATGGTCTTGAGGGGAAGCCCAGATTTCTGACCCTTCCTGGTCAGGTCCCCTAGAGCGCCCTGGACATGATTGGGAGCCTGGGTCACATGGGGACCTAGGCATACCCCCCAAGAAAGGCCAGCCACCAGGCCTGTGGGGAAAGCAGCTCTGGGTCATTTCATCTGGAGGAGTGATTAGTGAAGCCGGGCCCCCTCCCTCGGCCAGGCTTTGTGGACTCAGTGTGTGTGGGGGCTGAGTCCTGGCCCTGACCTTTGAACAGACAAAGGTATTTAGAAAGGAGGGACCAGGCTTCAGCCGCCACAGAGAAGCTTGTGGGTGGATATAAAGAACTCCCTAATCTTGAGGGCAGTTAGAGACCAGAATGGTATGGTGCTAGCAGTCCCAGTGGGTCAGGGCAGGGGGGTGCTGGCAGTCCTGGGGCTCTGCCTGGAGCTGCTGACCTCTCCCCTCTCCCCAGTCTGGCTTCAGCCTCGTCATGACTCACCCAGCCTGTGTCAATGAGATTGCTCTGAGTCTCAACAACAAGAACCCCAGGTGAGGTCTGGGCCCCTAACCTTCTTCATATCTAGATTCTCCTGCTACTTAACCCCTTGCCTCCTCTGCCCCCCACCCCCATTCTCAGGATTGCTGCTCCAGCTCATCCCACCCCACCCATCAGCTTCCCTGTCCGTCATGTGCCAGGCCCCCGCACACCCTTGCTGTGGGGCCTGCTGTTCTCAAGGGACAACCTGCCCTTCTCCCCCCAGAACCAAGGCTCTGGTGCTAGAGCTGCTGGCGGCTGTGTGCCTGGTGCGGGGAGGGCACGACATCATTCTTGCAGCCTTTGACAACTTCAAGGAGGTACTGGGGGCCCCACCCAAAGATGTCCTTGTCCTCTAGTGTTGCTCAGAGCCCTGAGTTGTGGCCTCTGCTGGGGATGTTGGGTGGATATTTGGGGAACATAGGGTAGGGACAATCTGGGGTGGGGAAGCTCTGAAGACAAGGTGCAGAATCATACAGGGACACTGCCTGGGACGACAGGGACAGTTACGGACATCTGCTGACCCTCAGCCTTTTCAGATCCAAACTGAACTTGATCTATACATCTCACAGTTGCTGATTCTGGTTAACTGGCTCACAAGAAGCAAATGCTTGAGAATACAATGCGGAAGGCAGCACACAGCATTCATCCCTTTCATGAGTATTTATGTAGCACCTCCTGTGTGTCAGGCACAGAGTGGGCACTTGAGATACACTGGTGGTCAGTGAACGAAAGAAATAAGGCAGGGACCCCGGCCAGGGTGGCTCAGTTGGTTGGGAGTTGTCCTACAAACAAAGGCTGCCAGTTCGATTCCAGGTTGGGGCACAAGCCTGGGTTGTGGTGGGGGCGCGTGTGGAAGGCGACCGACCAGTAGACGATGTTTCCCTCTCTCTCACACACATGAATGTGTCTCTCCTTCTCTTTCTTCCTCCCTTTCCCTCTCTAAAATCAAGAAGTAAGTTTTAAAAAATTTGAAAAAGAAGAAATAAGGCAGGGAGAGACAGATAAACAACAATGGAATAAATAAGCAAATTGCATGTCAGAAAATGACAAATGCTATGGGAGTCACAGCTGCTGTTGGGGGAGGGGAGCTGGTCGCAGGGGGGCCACGGAAGCCTCAGGGAGAAGGCGAGGTCTCAGCAAAGCTGTGAGGGAAGTGAGGGACTTGGCGTGGTGGCTGTCTCAAGTAAGAGCACACCAGACAGATGGATCAGCAGTGCGAATGCCCGAGGTGGGAATGTGCCAGGACGCCAGTGTGGCCAGAGTGGAGTAAGGGATGGGGAGGGCAGGGAGAGATGGAGAGAAAGTGGCGGTTTTGAGTAGAACAGTGACGTGGCCTTAGATTTAATTTGAGAGGAGCCCATAGAGGCACAAGGGTGGCAGCTGGAAGGTGGCGTAGGAGGTGTGCCACTGGGCCCTCAGTGAGAGCCATTCTCCCACCCAGGTGTGTGGGGAGCAGCACCGCTTTGAAAAGCTGATGGAATACTTCCGGAATGAGGACAGCAACATTGACTTCATGGTGAGTTCGGGGGGGCCTAGCCTGGGCTTCAGTATTTGCCCTGCAAAGTATGAGGACTGATGGCTGGTGGGGGAGGGGTAGATGTCAGAGTGGGGGAGGCTGAAGGGGGGAGATGTGGGGGAGAAATGTGGGTAGGGACCAAGCTGGGTTAGGGGAGTGAGACGTGCGCAGGGGGAGGGGACTAGGAGGTAAGTGGAAGGCAGAAGGCACTGAGGACCCCCCACCCAGAGGATCATGGACCTGCTCATGTCTCCCACCCCCCAGGTGGCCTGCATGCAATTCATCAACATCGTGGTACACTCAGTGGAGAACATGAACTTCCGTGTCTTCCTACAATATGAGTTTACCCACCTGGGCCTGGACTTGTACTTGGAGGTGAGCCCTGCACTCTCCCTCAGACTGAACCATCTGCCCATTGCAGAGTATCGCTCAGTGGTTGGCAGCATGGGTGTTGGGGTCAGGCAGACCTGGGTTCAAATCCTGGCTCTGCCACTTCCTAGCCCATGTGACTTTGGATAGGTCTCTTCTCTCTGAGCCTCAGTTTTCCCATATGTAAAACAGGAGACTCATAGAATAATAATGATTCTCAGTAGGATGTGTCTGCCACATCATAGGCACCCAGCCCATGGAGCCAGGCACTAGAACAGGCTCTAGGTGGCCCTGGTCTGGCTCCGGGAGCACATAAAGGAGAGCACAGAGACACCGGGCAAACGTGAGAGCTGGTTCACCCTGTCTGGGTCCCAGTCATGGAGGAGTTTGGTGCTTCCTGGCCTGAGCAGAGAAGCTCTAGCTTTCCTCTCCGATACCTCTGGGACGCTTTCTAGAGGAGCAGAGCCTTTGGGATTGGATTTATTTTATTTATTTACATTTTAAAAATTATTGTTATTCTATTACAGTTGTCTCAATTTCTCCCCTTTGCCCTCCTCTGCCCAGCCTACCCCCTCTCACAGTCAGTCCTAACACTGCTGTTCATGTCCATGGGTCCCTTATTCATGTTCCTTGACTGATCCCTCCCCCTTCCCCTCTGGCAGCTGTCAGTCTGTTCTATGTTCCAAGTCTCTGGTTCTAGTTTGCTGGTTAGTTTGTTTTGTTCGTTAGATTCCTCTTATAAGTGAGATCACATGGTATTTGCCTTTCACTGACTGGCTTATTTCACTTAGCATCATAGTCTCCAGTTCTAACTATGCTGTCACAAAAGGTAGGAATTCCTTCTTTCTGCTGCATAGTATTCCACTGTGTAAATGTACCATAGTTTTTTAATTCACTCATTTACTGGTAGGCACTTAGGCTGTTTCCAGCACTTGGCTATTGTAAATAGCACTGCTATGAATATTGGGGTGCATAGGTTCTTTTGAGTTGATGTTCTGGGATTTTTAGGATACATTTCCAGCAGTGAAATTGCTGGGTCAAAAAGCAGTTCCATTTTTAATTTTTTGAGGAGATTCCATACTGTTTTCCACAGTGGTTGCCTCAGTCTGCATTCCCACCAACAGTGCACTAGGGTCCCCTTTGGCCACCTGCATGTTCTCCTTGGAGAAGTGTCTGTTCAGGTCCTTCGCCCACTTTTTAATTGGGTTGTTTGTCTTCCTGGTGTTGAGCTGTATGAGTTCTTCATATATTTTGGAGATCAAACCCCTGTCCGATGTATCATTGGCAAATATGTTTTCCCACACAGCTGGTTCCCTGGGATTCAATTTGTTCAAGCCAGGATTAACAGCAGGCTAGGGTACTCTATCTACACAATGGAATATTTATTCAGCCATAAAAAGAATGAAATACTGAAACATTCTACAACGTAGATGAGCCTTGAAAACTTTAGGATAAGTGAAAGAAGCCCGACACAAAACACTCCATAGTGTGTGATTCTTTTATATAAACTGCCCAGAATAGGTAAGTCCCATAGAGGCAGGAAGCAGATTGGCGGTTGCCAAGGGGGTGGGAGGAGGGAATGGGAAGTGACTGTTGATGGGGACAGGGCTTCTTTGTGGGGCGAAGAAAATGTTCTGGAACTAGACAGTGATGGTTGTACAACCGTGTGAATATACTAAAAACTACTGAATTGCGCAATTTAAAATAGTGAACTTTGGTATATGAACTATATCTCAATAAAAAATAAAGGAAGAAAAAAAAGCAGGCGAGGGCTCAGGCCCCTTCCTGCGTGCTCTGGTGGTGAAGGGAGGTTTTGGAAAGGCCCTCACACCAAGCCTCACCCGCCCTTCCATCTGGGAGACAGAGGCTGCGGCTCACAGAGAGCGACAAGCTGCAAGTGCAGATCCAGGCCTACCTGGACAATGTCTTTGATGTGGGTGTGCTGCTGGAAGACACTGAGACCAAGAACGCTGTGTTGGAGCACATGGAGGAGCTGCAGGAGCAGGTGACCCTGGTGAGCGCTGCTCCTGAACTCCGCCCAGAACACAGTAGGCCAACAGGGCCCCACACCGGCATCAGGCACCAGCCCTGACAGTGGCATGCCTACCTGGCTCCTGAGTTTGACCTTGAGTATAAATCCTCAAGACATCCTCTGGGTGTCTTTCTCAGTGAGTGTTCATGGAGCCCCTGCACTGTGCTGGACCTCTGAGGAAGGCAGGCCCCCTCCTCTTCCGGTACTTGGACCCCAGGCCCTGACCTGGGTGGATCCTCAAGTCTGAGGCCCCTCCCAGCTCAGTTTCCTCTTCACCTACCTCCCCCCATCAGTGGTACCTTGGATTCCCCTCCTGGGAGGGCTTTAGTGTCCTCAGTGCCTCACCCATTTGGGTTCAAGTGCCAAGCTCTGCCCACCAGCATCCTGGGCTGAGTACGTCAGGAAGCCTCCCCCAGCCCTCCAGGCGTGTCTGATGCCTCCCCCTCACTGGTGGTGACAGTGCCCGGCAGCGGGTGGGAACTCACCATGTGTTGGGTGCCACAGCTGACAGAGCGGCTTCGGGACGCAGAGAACGAATCCATGGCCAAGATCGCGGAGCTGGAAAAGCAGCTAAGCCAGGCCCGAAAGGAGCTGGAGACCCTGAGGGTAAGGCTGGGGGCATGGGCCAGGCCAGGGGTGACACGGGCTCCCAAGAACAGACCAGTTGGGGCTTCTAGGCTCGACACCTCCCTCCACTCTGGCAATAGGATGGGGCTCAGTGCCAGGCCTGTGGGCGGGCACTGACCCCCCCCCCCCGCCCCTCCGGGGCTTGCAGGAGCGCTACAGCGAATCCACTGCCATGGGCGGCGTCTCCAGGCGTCCGCCTGAGCCTGAGAAAGTGCCTGCCCCTGCCCTGGCGAGGCCCTCGGCCCTAGAGCTGAAGGTGGAGGAGCTGGAGGAGAAGGGGTTAATCCGTATCCTGCGGGGGCCTGGAGATGCAGTCTCCATCGAGATCCTTCCAGTCGCTGTGGCAACTCCAAGCGGCAGTGACGCCCCAACTCTGGGAGTGCCCACCGGTTCCCCCAGCCCAGGTGAGCAGGAGCTCCCAGCTAGGTGGGGTGGGGTGGGGGAGCCAGGGCCTGGAGAGGGAGCCTAAGGACACCCCCTGAAAGAAGAGTTGGGAAAAATAGGTTTGGGTTGTGGGCGATGCTCGGGTACGTGCGGATGGGTAGGAAACGGGAGCAGTGCGCATGCGTGTGGTGGGGAGGTGGAGACGAGACCACCCAAGGCAAGAAGTTGACGCCTCCTCCCTATTCTGCGTACTCCCTCCCACCTGCAGCAGAGCCGGTCCCTGAAGCAGCAGCACCGCCCCCACCACCCCCACTGCCTGGCCAACCCTCGCAGCAGGAAGCCCCACTTGGGGTACCCCCATTGGCTCCGCCCCTCCCAGGCAGCTCGGAGCCCCCGCCACCTCCACCGCTGCCAGGCCTATCACCCCCACCGCCGCCGCCGCCGCCACCACCACCGCCTCCTGGCACAGATGGGCTGGTGCCTCCGCCACCCCCACCGCCTCCAGGAGGTCCCGCTGAAGCTGTTGGAGGGCCCAGCCCAGAAATGGGCCCCGGTGAGTGGACCACCCAGGCTGGGAGTAGATGGAGGCTGGGGCCCTGGCCTTAGTGACCTCAGGACTCTCCTACTACCTCCTGGGGCTCTGCCAGCCCTTGCTGGGCCCTGGTGCCCTCCAGCCACTCCACCCTCCACAGCCCCAGCACTCACCATTCCCTCCTGGTCCCAGGGGTGAAGGCCAAGAAGCCGATCCAGACCAAGTTCAGAATGCCACTCTTAAACTGGGTGGCCCTGAAACCCAACCAGATCACGGGCACCGTCTTCACTGAGCTCAATGATGAGAAGGTGCTGCAGGTGCGTATGGCCTCGCTTGTTGCCAGGGCGGGCACCAGAGAACGAGGGGACTTGCCTGATCATGCTGGGCGCTAAGAGTGGTCACCTCCTCTGCCCCATTTTACAATGAGGACACGGAGGCCTGGGGATGGGCCAGAGGCCAAACTGGATTAGTGAATCTAGTAGGTAGTGCATCCTGACTCCTGTGGAGGCTTTCCCTTTTATCCCTGCGGAGGGGCACCTCCCTCTTCCGAGTCTGGCCTCTCTCTCCTTTCAGGCCCCTCCACCATCTTCCCACAAACAACCAGGCTTCAGCCCTTCCAATTCCACTTTCAGTTTTTCAAAAGGCGCGTGTTCTCTGGCCTCCAAGCCATTGCTCAAGCTGTTCCCTCTGCCTGGAATGCCCTTCCGTTCCCCTGTTTGCCCCTGGCCAATTTAGCACTTCCTTCAGCTATAACTGCTTGCAGTCTGGGTCCCTGGGTTGGGCACGGCCCCCCCCCCCCATGCTCCCTGTGCTTCCTCTGTGTCCCCCATTAGGGCCTGCGGTCAGGCTGAGTTATTGGTTCGCTTCTCTGCCAGTGGCCAGGTCAGGGAAGGGTAGGTGGCTCTAGTACTGAGTATGGTGATCAGCCAGGAATGTACTAGACCCCAGCCCACCCAGCCCTACTTCCTGTCCCTGCACCCCCAGGAGCTGGACATGAGTGACTTTGAGGAGCAGTTCAAGACTAAGTCCCAAGGTCCCAGCCTGGACCTCAGCGCTCTCAAGAGTAAAGCAGCCCAGAAGGCCCCCAGCAAGGCCACACTCATTGAGGCCAACCGGGCCAAGAACCTGGCCATCACCCTGCGCAAGGGCAACCTGGGGGCTGACCGCATCTGCCAGGCCATTGAGACGTGAGTGCCCCTGCTGTGGACTTGTGGGCAGCCCAGCCCTTCCGCTAGTCCAGGGCTGTAAAAGGGCCTAGTAAGAGCCCCAGTTATGGGACAGAGTCCACCAAGCCTTGTTCCCATATCAACCCTGGTCAGGGACTAGGGAGGGGAACCTTGTTCCCATTTTCAGGTCGACAAACAGGCCGTACTTACTGTGAGGTCATGCCCAGACTGAGATGTTCCCATTCCCTCCCTGCCTCCTTGCTCAGCTATAGGCACTCAGGCTCAGGCATTTCAGCGGGACATCTGCCACTGATGTATGATGGGGATCCCAGGCTTCCCATTTGCCAGCTTCCCTTGACTCCTATCTCTTGTTCCCTGAAGAAGTTGGCAAATAGCAAATCCTGAAGTTCATTTATTCAATCAAGGAAGGGGAGGGGATCTGGTGGGTGTGGAGCAATACCTACCCCCCTGCCTCCAGGTACGACCTCCAGGTTCTTGGCTTGGACTTCCTGGAGCTGCTGACCCGCTTCCTGCCCACGGAGTATGAGCGCAGCCTCATTGCCCGCTTCGAGAAGGAGCAGCGGCCAATGGAAGAGCTGTCAGAAGAGGATCGCTTCATGCTGCGCTTCAGCCGCATCCCGCGCCTGCCAGAGCGCATGACCACGCTAACCTTCCTGGGCAACTTCCCGGATACGGTCCAGCTGCTCATGCCGGTGTGGGCGGGGCAGGCAGCGTGGTGTGGGCGTGGCCTGGGTTGAGGATGGGGAGGAGCCTGCTCCAAGCCTGGGCTCCAGGATGGCATTTGAGTGCGCTTGAGCCTCCTATAGGCTTGCTCCTACACAGCCCCAATTTACCTTGCCTCCCCATTCCCTCCCCCAGCAACTGAATGCCGTCATTGCAGCCTCAATGTCCGTTAAGTCCTCTGACAAACTCCGCCAGATCCTGGAGGTGAGTGAGAGCCCAGGGCAAGGGCCCGGGAGGTAGGATCCACCCTGACCCCTGGGGACGTTAGAGGGAGACTCAGACCTTGCCCTGCACATCAAGGATGCAGCAAATACAATGCTCCCACCTCTCGCATACAGGCTAAGGGTGGGGGTGGAGGCCATGGGCAAGGTGGGAGCAAAAGAGTAAACTCTCGTTTATTCTCATTATTCTTGTTACTTATTTTATTCAAAAGTGGACACAGCTGTACACCTCCTTTTGCCCCGCCCCTGTAGACAGCACCACACCTCAGCCCCTGCCTGAGGGCCCAGCCCCTCGGGGGTCACTGTGTAATCAGCAGAGCGCCCACACCTGCTTCAGTAGAAATGGCTGTTAGAAAGCTGGAGCCTCTGTAGCCTAGATGATGTTGGCAGCAGTTTTGGGTAGGAATAGCAGAGGACAGAATTGGGCGTGCCGTGGTGTTAGCCGTGCACATGTGTCAAACATGAACACATGCATGTACATGTGTCATGGACCTGCGGGGTCCATGGAGGGCTGCAGTGGGGGCTGAGTTTGGAGCTTGTTCTTTGCCACCTTTTCTTGTGCAATTTGTACCTCAGAGGGTTTCCTCAGCCCAGCACCCTGCTGAGCTCTCCCCGCCTCCCCTAGATTGTCCTGGCCTTCGGCAACTACATGAACAGCAGCAAGCGTGGAGCAGCCTATGGCTTCCGGCTCCAGAGTCTGGATGCGGTGAGGGACAAGAGAAGGGGGTCCTCAGCTCGGATGATGGGGGCGGAGGGCTGGTGGCTTGTGGCTTATAACAGGTCCTCACGCAGCTGCTGGAGATGAAGTCGACTGACCGAAAGCAGACACTGCTGCACTACCTGGTGAAGGTCATTGCTGAGAAGTATCCACAGCTCACAGGCTTCTATAGTGAACTGCACTTCCTGGACAAGGCAGGCTCAGGTATGGGTGGGCCGTGCCCCCTCCCCGCTCCCATCCTGGGGATTGATATGGGTTGGGAGAAAGCAAGGGGCCCACAGGATGTAAATGCCTCTCTACTGCCCTGTTCCCCAGTGTCCCTGGACAGCGTCCTAGGGGATGTGCGCGCCTTGCAACGTGGCATGGAATTGACCCAGCGCGAGTTCGTGCGGCAGGATGACTGCTTGGTGCTCAAGGAGTTCCTGAGGGCCAACTCACCTACCATGGATAAGCTGCTGGCAGACAGCAAGACAGCCCAGGTGGGCTGGGGCCGGCCGGGCCCTGGAGGTGGGGAGGGCGGGGGTGGGCTATGAAGGGCTACCTAGGTGGGGTTGAGTAACCAAGGCTTGGAGTGGTGTGGCCACAGCTGGGACACTTTGGAGGATGGAGTGGGAATGAGAGGCCACCTGCCAGGAGAAGCAGAGATGAGTGGCTGGTGTGTTAATGGGGCTGGGAGGGGGGGCATATGGAGCTGTGGTCAGGCGTCGAGGGGTCCATACTGATGGGGCTGATGGGCTGTGTCTGCAGGAGGCCTACGAGTCTGTGGTGGAGTACTTCGGAGAAAACTCCAAGACCACGAACCCCTCCATGTTCTTTTCCCTCTTTAGCCGCTTTGTCAAGGCCTACAAGGTACGTGTTTCCGGGAGGCAGGCTGGGACCACTGCTGGGCACTGCAGTCTATCCATGTGGGCAGAGGGAGGGGTAAGTAAGGGGGACCTCAGCTCATGGAGACCTACCTTGGCCCCCTCAGAAAGCTGAGCAGGAGGTGGAACAGTGGAAGAAAGAAGCAGCTGCTCAGGAGGCAGGCACTGAGACTCCGGGCAGAGGGGAACCCCCAGCACCCAAGGTAGGCAACTGCCCCTGAGCTCGGTCCTGGGATGCCGGGTTGCTTGTTGTCCCCACCCTATAGGTCTGGCACTCTTCCGCTCCCTCATTTTCACTGACAGACCCTGCCCAAGACGAGTAGTCTGGGATGGGAATGGGTTCCTTCTGCTCAAACCAGCAGTGGGGGCTTGCTCTGGGGGGCCAGACAGGGTTTGGTGGTGTGATGGTGGGGGAATCCTGAAACTGCAGCTACATACCCCCCCACCCCAGTCCCCACCCAAGGTCCGGCGGCAACAGATGGACCTCATCTCTGAGCTGAAACGGAAGCAGCAGAAGGAGCCACTCATCTATGAGAGTGACCGTGATGGAGCCATTGAAGACATCATCACAGGTGAGGGCTTGGCCGTGACTGGCACACACTTGGTCTGTCCTTGAGCTGTGCTCCATCCATCCACTTCCCCGTCCTGGGGGTCTGGCTGCCTCGTTGCCTCTTTGCTACTTTTTCTGTCTTCTTCCTTTTTCCTTTCTCTCCCCCCTGCTCCCTCCTAACCCTCAGTGCTCAAGACAGTGCCCTTCACGGCCCGCACTGGCAAGCGGACATCCAGGCTCCTCTGTGAGGCCAGCCTGGGAGAGGAGCTCCCCCTCTAGCTCTCAGGTACTTGGGTGGCCTGGTCTCCAAGTCCAGTGGCTTAGCCCCAAGGGCCCTTGGGGGGACTGAGTCCTGTTGCCCTCCCCTGATGTGGCCATGCATGCTGGGATGTGTTTGAGGGGGTCCGGTCAACATAAACGGGCCCCTCCTCAACGCACACAACCTGGGTCCCTAGAAGGGTAAGGCCTGTGCCCCGGAGTGGTCCTCCCAACCTTGGGCGGACTCCTTCCCGAAAGGTGAATGTGCTGTCTCCTCTCTGCCAGATCTTCGGAATCAGCCCTACATCCGCTCAGACACAGGCCGCCGCAGTGCTCGCCGGCGACCCCCTGGACTCCCAATGCAGGTCACCTCGGACCTTTCGCTGTAGCTGCTATTTCCGCAGATGGACTTTGGGGGTTGGGAGGGGGCTAGCCGGGGCACAAGAAAGGGGGTCCTCAGCTCGGCTGGGCCGGGCAACCCTTCTGCCATTGTCCCCTGCCGTAAGCCCACCTCAAGTGGGCCGGCGCACCCTCATCTTGCTACACGGGACAAGATCGCTGGCCCCTCCCCCCAAATGCTGCTTGCAGCACCCCTCTTTCCGGTATAGCCATAATGTTCTTAGCCTCAGCGGGAGACTGGCCCGTAACTTATAAAGTGCAACTTCACCCCCACCCCGCCTCCGGGGACTCTCCGTGGATCTTATTTTTATACAAGATTAATAAAGATGTTTGCAAAAGATATGCATCCGCTCTGTGTCCCCCGCCCCCCATTCCAGCCTGTTTCATTGAGCAAATGGTTTACTTGTACAAATTCTTCATAGCAGGTATCTGCAAACAGGCTGGCGAGGGGGAAAAGGGCTGCTTTTGCACTAGAGTTGGCGGCGAGGGAGCCAGCTTCCAGCGGCGCGTATCCTCTAGTGGCTGGTCTGAGAACTCTGTGGGAGGTGGAAGTTGCCCCCAGTTATTTGGGTTAGAGACGCTGGGTTAGCTCTCCTTCACTCCGCCTTAGTGCCTACCCCGTCCTATTTCTACCGGTCCGCTTCCTACCGCCCCTTATCAACGTGGCCCGCCCCTGCCCGCCAGCCCCGCCCCCAACCCTGCAAACACGCACTCGCCCCGTCCCCCTCTCCCTCTGCGCTTCCACCTCGGCAGCGCTGCTTCTGGTTAGTCCTGGGCCAAGGGAGGCTGGAGGTGCAGGATTTGGGAAGTCGGATTGCGGAGCTCGGAGCCAGCTTAGGTATCTGAGAGTACGGGCTGCAGGAACCTAAGGTGGGGAAGCCAGTAGGAGAGAAAGGAGGGATCATTCATTCCTGAGAAGGGCCTGAGTGAGAGTCCCCCCTCCCGCGGGTGCCGCCAGCCCCACCAAGGGGCGCACCCGCTTTGTGCACTCTGTGTAGCAAGCTTGCCAGCTGGGCGTTAGAAAGGCCGCTGATCCGCGCGGCCTGGCAATAAAAGTTGAGGCCGCGGTGACCGCGCGCCGTGCAGCCTTGGCCCTGCGGCCTGCCCCTGCAGCCTGGGGTCGGCGGCAGCGCCTGCTGTTTCTTAGAGTAATAGCTAGAAGGAGAAAAGTGGGGCAGCCATCTCAGACAACACCTCCACCCGCTGCCCCGCCCCCCGCAATCTCACAGGTGGGGAACCAAAGCAGGACAGGGCGCCACCTGTGTCTGGCCTGGCCTGGGGCTCCTTGGGGCCCAGGACACTGACCCAGAATTCAGGGCTTCCAGCTCTGGGGCAGGAACATCAGGGAACCCCTGCACCAGGCAGAGGCTGCTTCCCACCACCCTGGGCCCTGAAGCTGGGTACAGTTGCGCCCACCTCATCACCTCCTGCACTGACTTGTAGGGCACACAGCCCTGACTCGTCAGCTTGAACAGCATCTCTAAGAAGAGGGTCTGCAGGCCTTGGGTGTCCCAGATTTGGCTGTCTCTCACCTGGCCTGGTGTCAAAGAACATGGGGGAGGGTAAGGAGGAGCCTCCCTGAAGCCAGGCCCATCCTGCCCCACCAGCCCTGCCATTCACCCAAGCACTGAGTGAAGCGGTGGCTGTCGGTGAAGACACCCAGGAAGTCTTTGAAGCCTACAGTTCCATCACCTGGGAAGAGAGAGCAGGGGGTGCTGTGGGTGCCTGCCCCTACCGCAGGCCTACCCTGCATCAGCATTAGGGGACTGGCTGGAAGTTCCAGCCATTAAAGAAGCCAAGTGCTGACCCTGGCAGAAAAAGGAAAGGCCATGGTGACCTCGGAGAAATAGCCCTTGCCCGAGGGAAGTCCCAACTCAGAATGAGGATTAACACAGCAGAAAATGGGGTAGGCATGTTGATCAGGGCAGGCTTCCTGGAAGAAGAGACTTTAAAATAGGACCAGGCTAGGGATTCTGTGGGCGAGGGAGGCGTTCTTGAGGGCTGGAGGTGGGAGAGGAAGAGAGGGCAGAGAATGGGGTACCCACCATCCAAGTCTGCCTGCTGCAGAGCCTCACGCACCTCCCGTGGGCTCAGCTGGATACCCGTGGTGCACAGGGCAGCTCTCAGGCTGCCCATGCTCACAGTGCCGGTCCGACTGGAGCTGAACAGCTTGAAGATATCCTGGAACGCTGCAGGCAGGAAGAGGGGCAGGCAACAAGGTGAACCGTACACCTAAGAACCCTGAGATCTGTTCCCCCAGCTCAGAGCGGACTGAGGACTTGGGTCCTCCCAACCCCCTGGGCATTATCACTTCTAATGTAAAGAACTACCATGGCTGCTGTGTTGACAGTTGTTTAGTGCCCATTCAATTCTCTGGCCCCAAACTCACGTTTGGACATGTTTGTATGAAAAACATTCAAAGCTCATGTCCAAGGTCACATCACCAGGAGGGGCCGTGCAGGGCTTTGGACTCTGGCAGTCTGGCTGTGGGGCAAAAATGCTTTGAGGCTGCAGGAGCCCTGCTGGGACCTGGCATGTAGCAGGCACAGAAAATTACTATTTAAAATTTGTATTTATTTATAGAGAGGGGAAGGGAGGGAGAAAGAGAGGGAGAGAAACATGGATGGGTGAGGGAGACATCGATTGGCTGCCTCTCGCATGGCCCCAACCGAGAACCTGGCCCACAACCCAGGCACGTGTCCTGACTGGGAATTGAACCAGCAACCTTTTGGTTCGCAGGTCAGTGCTCAATCCACTGAGCCACACCAGCCAGGGGACAGAAAATTATTGATGAATAAAGTGATTCTGCTTGGCGAGACCTCTACCAATATCAAGGCATGATCTTCGGGGGGCACTGGGGTTCCTAACTGTCAAAAGGGTTTCTCCTACCCCAGCTTCCACAGCCCCAGACCCAAGGGGTGTTGGGGGCTCAGGTTCCTTTTGTTCCGTCATTTCTCCCAATATTCCTTTTTCCTTCCTTCTTCCGTCCTGTCCATCCATCCACTCGTCCATCCACCTACCATCCAAATACCTTCCTATTCACCAATCCATCCCTCCCTTCACCCTTCACACACACACACACACACCAGTGAACTCTCGGGTTGTAGAGATGAGCAAATCAGACCAGCACGCAGGGACGGCTACAACACCATTGCTGTTTTTCTCAGTGATCCCAGCCTCTGGGCAGGCAATCCCTCGTAGTTCTACTCTGAGCACCCCTAATTTTTCTCCCTGCTCCCGGCCATGGGGCCCTCACCTGACAGCTGCCGGGGTGTCAGTGGTGGCATGTTCTTGTCTGCAAAGCTGCCTCAGAGAAAGAGGTTGTTGAAAAGGCCTTTGTACCTGCTGCAGGGAGGTGCCAGGGCCAGGCAGACCTTTCCCCAAACCCAGCACCCCACGCCTGGCCTCCAGTCCCTGTCCTCACCTCTGAGACCCGGCATGTGAGCCTGACCCTACCGAATGGGTCGCGGTCAGGTCTTTGAACTCCTTAGCCTTCTGTGAGGTCTGCTCAGTCCCCATGGCCACGGCAGCTGCTGGCTCTCTCTGGGTCAGCAGGGCCGTGTGCTGCTGCAGCCTCCCGTTCTGTGTCCTGCCAGCCTGCCCCTCTCCTGAGTCTCGCGTGAGCAGTTTTTGAGGCTTCTGTGGAGGCCTTGGAGGTGGGGAGAGGACACTCCCCACTAGATTGCTAAGACTCCAAGGACCCAGGACCAGGCCTCCCCCCAGAACCCCCCACACCAACTGTGTGCACCCACAGTCCTCTATCCAGGGGGTTCAGGGGACAGTAGCTTGTAGTAGTAGTGGGCCCTCCCCTAGCCCTCATCACCTGTACATTCTCTGTGCCCACAGGGGTCTCTTGGTCTTCTGCCCTCTGCTACCTGAAAGGCAGGGCCACAGGCTCGAAGGCTGGTCCAGCGCCCCAGGCCCGGGGTGCCCAGGATGGCTATGTGGTAGATTTTAGCATCTTCTGGCAGGGGTGCCTCCTTTCCCTCTCTTCTCTTATGGGCAACCTGCTGCTTTACTCTTTTGAGTTTCTGACTCTCTTAAGGCATCTGAATTTGCACCCCTACTCTGGAAGCTAAGGCAGGAGTTAGAGGCCCAGAGGAGAAAGCAGCAAGCCCCAGAGTTCTGAAGTCAGGGCTTGGGAGAGTGGGGTCCAGCCCAAGGGGTCCGGCCCAAGGTGGGGCTGTGGCCTATTTTACCACAGCTGCCCTGGGAGGAAAGGGTTCCTTTCTCCCAACTGTGCAAATCCACCAACCACAGGAAAAGATTGGTACACGAAGATTGGTCCCAACAGCTGGATGCCACCTCTGGCCCAGCCCATCCCTGGACACACACCCTGCATAGCCTCCTTCTCCCGCCTTCCAGCCTCCTGCCCCTTTCTCCTGTGGCCCCCAGCCCATTCTTAACTGACCACCCCTTCCTTGTCCCACTCTCCCAGACCCTGGGTACTGCCCTTCCCAGCCCCCTCTCAAGGCGGGTCAGGCTCTTTAGGCCCCACAAGGCTGGGCTGTCACTTGACAGGGCACCTGGGCGCAGAGTGGCTCTCGAGGCTGGCCACGGCACTGCCTTCCTTTCTCTCCCCCTGACTTCTGTCCTCACATCCGTGGCCAGCCCTGCACTCAGAATTCCCTTCCCTCCTTTGCTGCCATCTCCCTCCTCTCCCAGAACGCTCTCCACATTGTCCACCTTCCCTTGATCTAGGGAGGCTTGTGTACTTTGTGTGCATGTTTAGTACATGTCTGTGTTGGTGTGTGTTTGCGTGCATGGTATGCACAGAGCGTGCTCTATGTGTGCATGTGTTATGTGAGTGCCCGTCTGTATGGTGTTCTGGTCAGCTGATGGTGTGTGCGCACATGCACACGTGTCTGCGTTGTAAGCACTGTTGCACATGGCTCTCCCCTGCATTGAGAGGTGACTCCAACTCAGGGCTGTGGATCCCTGGAAGGCCATTCCTCCGGCTTCATTCTTTCCCTGCTTCTAGCCCCTGGACCCTGTCCCTTCCCCTGCCAAGCCTTCCCCATGGAGAAAAGCAAGGAGAAAGAACTCCCTTCAGACTCGCCTTCTTGCCTGCCCAGCTCCACCCCCAGGAGGCTCTCTCCTCAGATGATGGGAAGCCCTGTTTTATAACCTAAGAAAGTGCAGCTTCAGAGAAGGCACTGAGTCCTCCCTGAGACTGGACTCCACTGGTCATGAGTCCCCGTTACTGGCATGGACGTCTAGGTAGGTACGCATGAAGTGGGACCAACGGGGCTGGTAGAGCCCTTGGAGGTAGGTGGGGCCGGTGGGGTTGGGGTAGCTAAAAAAATGGGGCGGGGCATCCCTAAAAAATTGTGACCAGGACTCCGCCGCTAGGTGAGCTCACTGGCCCGGGGGTGTCTGCACGGAGCGTCTGAGCCAGGAGCCAACACTGGAGGGTTTATTGGTCTTGTCTAGTTATTTCTCTGGGGAAGAGGGGGTCGACAGCTTAAAATGGATTTTCAGCAATAATGGACTCCCTTTCTTGTTTCCTGGCTCCGAGCTGCAATGCAAAAGAGAGAGTGTCACTTGGGCCCCGGTGGGAGGGTCAGGGGAGAGGGATGAGCCCAGAGGCCACTCTTGGGAGGGCACAGGGGCAAGAGGACCTATTCCTGTTGCACTTTGGTGGGCAGCTGACACTCTGCTGTGCCCATTCATCACTGGGAAGCAAGGGGTGCTAGAGGACCCTCTTCCCTCTTCTGTCACTTGATGGAAGTGTCCTGGGCCCAGGGCTGGAGCCACGAGGTTCTCAGTGGGGCAGACACTAGCTGGAGCATTTCCAGTGAAGGAGAGGCCATCTGTCCTCTGGGTGAGAAGCCTCCTAATGGCCTAATGGCCTAGAATGGCTTAGAATGGCCCTCCCCATTTGAACCCAGGTCCCTGCCCGAGCCCTGGAGCGCTCACTCTCCATGGTCCCCAGATCGCCTCTGACCCTGGCCTTGGCACAGCACCTCGGTCCACTGGAACCTAGTTTCCATCAGCCTTTATGAGGTCACTGAGGTTGAGACATCAGAGCCCACTCCACCCCCCACCCAGACCCTCATTCCACTGATCGCCACCCACAGGTCCTGGGACAGCCTCCTCTTGCAGGGAGCTGCGTGCCAGTCTCACTTACTCTTTGCTGTCTCCTGTCAGTTGAGAGGACACGACTGGGGTTGGGAGGAACTTCACTTTCCCTTCAATGATAGCCTTCTGCGGCCCCGGCTTGCTCAAGTCGAGGTAAGGGAGAAACTCGTTCTTGTCTTTCTGTATGCAATCTTTCTCTGACTCCCTGGCTTCCAGCGGTTTCTGTGGTGGCTTCTGTAGCAACTCAGAGAACTTTTCCTGCGCTGGCCCCTTCTTAGCAGGAGGGGTGGCACTCTCTACCACGGGCGGTGGTGCTGGAGAGGGCTCCTCAGCCTTCTGGTTGGTAGTTTTCATCCTGTGATCCACATTCGGCAGGTCCATCTTGCTGGAGGAGGCTATGGCCAGGGAAGTTGCTAAGTTGACTAAATCCTGTAGGCTGATAGCTGGTGGGAGACTGGAGGAAGAATGGGTGCTCAGCCTCTGCTCGGAGCCAGTGTTGGGAAGCTCTGGCTGGGTGCTGGGGTTCTGGAGTGGCTTCTCAAAGCACAGGGCGTCCTTGGGGACTGCCTCTTGGTTCAGGGGGCTGATGGTCGGCTTCTCAAAGGCCAGGGCATCCTTGGGGACTGCCTCCTGGTTCAGGTGGCTGATGGTGTTATCTTTGCTCTTCTTGTCCAGCAGCACATTGGTCTCCCTCTGCAGGCTCCCTTCTGAGGCCTGGATGAGCTTGTCTGCCCAGAAAAGGTGCTTGGAGGTCTGCACTTGGATGGAGTGATGGGCGATGGCCGCTTGCTCCTCTTCCACGAGACTTGGGTAGCTGGAGTCCCACCTCCCATTCCACTGGTGAGTGTCCTGCTGCAGCAGCTCCTCCGTGTAGGGATGGACAGTCTCTACTCTGTACCTCTCTTCCTCCAGGTCTTCATTGCCGGCCTCCAAGTTGGAGTCCAGATTGTCCTCAGGCTTGAGCATGGGCGCCAGACACCACTCCAACGGTGGCACCGCCTCCTCTTCCAGCTCTGTGTCTATTTCCAGGTCTACCTCACGTGGGGGTTCCAGCTCTAGCAATTTGTCCTCCAGCTGAAAAGTTTCAGCTGAAAGCTGAGGAGGCCCCCGCCCCTCAGGTCCTCCCTGGCACCCGTTCCCTGCTCTGCATCACCCCCCACCCCGCCCACTGCTCACTTCCTTCCCCACACTTGTCTCTTTGTGGAGACCTGCCTGGGGCAGGAAGGCGGTGTGTGTGTGTGTGTGTGTGTGTGTGTGTGTGTGTGTGTGTGTCAGAGAGAGAGAGAGAGAGAGAGAGAGAGAGCGCGCATGTCAACATTGGCCTTGTAATAGAGTCCCAGAATTGCCAAGAGTAGGGGCTGGTCAGAATTTAAGGAAGATGGGCTTGGCCTCAAAGAACCCTGCCCCTCGCCTATCACCACCCAATAAGAGATGGCCCTGCCCACCATTACCTCATCTTCCCTTTGTGCCAGCTGGAGCTGATGTTGGTTTATGTCAATCCTAAGACAGAAGGAGACAGAGTAGGTAACAGGGGTTGGGGGATTGGCTTCAGGGGGAAGGGGGCCTCTGGGGTCCACGAGGTGCCCTGCTTTATACAGGGGCTTGCAAGATGCCCCCCCCATCCCAGCTTGTCTACTGTCCCCGTTCCCACCAAGAGTTCTGGGTTGTATTCTCAGACTTCAGTGAATTTACAAAGTGCATGGAGAGCTTGCCAGGCCACTCTCCTCCCCCTGCGAGGTGGGGTGCAGCTGGTTGGAGGTGAGGGCCAGGAATCTTCGCTTCCATTGGGCGGTCTTTCCAGTGACTCGATGTAGCTCACTCAGAGACCCAGGGCCCAGAAAGTGGCTCCTCACACAAGGAAAAGCCTAGAGCTCCGCCCTCCCCCCAACCTGCTCAGCAGATATGAAAAGTGGAGGGCTGCGTGTGTGGGGGCGTGTGTGTGTGGGGAGGGGTGTGTGTCAGGTTTTGTTGGCAGCGTGCTGGCATCTTGGTCCTTGCCTTCAGTGCTCAGCCATGTGGCCCCCTTTCCTTCCTTGGGAGCCTGTCCTTAGAGCAAGGTGGATCTAAGGGGTCAGGTCCCCTCCATGTCCCTGGGTGTGTCCCTCTACCCCTTAGTTTTCCTCCAAGGTTGGTGACTGCAGGCAGAAGCCGGAGCGGGTGGCACCCTTTGCCCCCACCATGGCCTTTTGGCCTGGCTACTACCCTTGGGGAGATTTTGAAAACAGGCAAGATGGAGGGAGATCCTGGGTTGGGGGTACATGAAAACTTTGAGGTGGGGGAGATAAGGGTTGGTGGTCCTGGAAGGTGAGGGAGAGGTCCTCCAATGATGGAGGACTGGTTCTCACTGTGTATCTACAATGTCCACTGACTCCTTGGTACAGCAGGGAAATCCATTGGCACCTGGCGGAGAGAAGGAGATGAGGGCAGGGGGGCAACAGGTGGGGAACGATCCCTGAGGGGTTCTGGAGCCTGGGCTGGTGGTGATGCTTCAGCCACCCCTCCCCTCAAACCATATGCCATTCCCTCTCTCATCTTAACCCTCGTTCCCTCTCTGTCCCTAGCCAATGTCACCAGTCCTGTCCTTCATGCTGGTCCCCTCCATAGGAGTGAACGCTAATGGTACTCACTCTCATTTACTGAGTACTACCAACCCAGGCACTATGTTGAGCACTTTTGGTGCTTTATCTCATTGATTCAACACAAAAACAAGGTTCGTTTGCCCAAGATCCTTCAGCTGAACATTCAGGAAGTCAGCACTTGAATGCAGATCAGACTCAGGAAACGGAACTGCCCTGCCCCACATGCTCTCCTGTCCCGGAGCCTGGAACTGCGTGGGGTTCCCTGTCATGCCCGCATGAACCTTGCTCATCTCCATTCCTGCTTTTGTCCCCTTCTCCACTTTCTCTGGCCAGGCTTCAGATCTGCCACTCACCCTGGTCCCTCCTATCCTGAATGAAGTACATCCTCTCTTTTCCTGGTTTCTCACCCTATCACTCTGGGGTCAGCAGGGTTCTCACCCCCAGGTGCTTGTTCTGAGGTGGTGCTGACACGGATCTGGTGATTTGTGAGTCTGGATAATCCCTCCACAGAGGAGTCTAACTCCTTGGGGAGGCCTGTCCCTGGAGGCTTGTATCTTTCGTGCTCTGGGGGTGGGAGGCACCAGACCATCCCATTCTTTGCTTCCCAGGGGAGTGGATAGAGGTTGACAGTGAGATCATCATGGCAATGAGCAAGCTGGGTCCCCAAGAGCCTGGAGTGTGGCAGGAAGTGACAGCTTTGGCTCTGACTGAGAAGAATTGCTCCCAGGATTATATCAGGAGGATCGGAATGTGCTGTGGCCTCTTCCTGGAGATGTAGAAGCTGAGCAGGGTCCTTGCGTGGCTGGTCCTGGGGCCGGGATCGGGTGCGTCCGTGTTCAGCCTGGGCCTCGGGATCCTGGATCGGCTGATTGCTGGGCTAGGAGTCTTGTGCGCCGCCATGGACAGGCAGTGACCTCCTCGGTTACTGTGATGACCATGCTCCCTTGGCTTTCTCCCCACCTGACTCTTCATCTCCAACTCTACCAAGTGCTGCTCCTCCCCAGGCTTCCGACCTCACAGCCTTCCTTGTTTACAGAGTTTCCCTGGCAATGGGATCAACATCCGCAGCCTTAACCCTCCCATGAGCAGCAAGTGGGTGTGGACAGGAGGGGAACTAATTATGGTGTGGACCTCAGAGCAGCACTGGGGGGTTGGAAACAGAAGTCTGAGATTGACGAAACTTGGGGCTTCCGTGACATTCTGTAGTACACGAAATTATTTCAATTTCCGATTGGTGGTTGCTAGTCTACAGAAATGTATTGATCTTGTATCTTACAACTGTCCTAAAATGCTGTTGGTTCTAATTTTTTATAGATTCCAGAAGGTTTTCTACATAAACAGTAATGTGTGCGACTCGAGACAGTCTTACTTCTTTCTTTCCAATCTGGATGTCTCTTCATTTCCTTTTCTTGCCTTATTGAACAGTCTCCAGCACAATGTCAAACGGAGCAGAGGGTGGGCATCTTGCTTTGTTCCTGGGCTCCGGGGGCCAGCATTCAGCATGGCACCATCAAGTACGATGTTAATGGCAGTTTTTCTCACAGGTGACTTTTATTGGGTTGACAACGTTCCCCTGTTAGTTTATTTAGTTTTTACTTAGGAAGGGATGTTGGATTTTGTTTGATGATTTTCCTGCATTACTGAGATGATCATGTGGTTTTAATGTTATATTCTGGTAACATTACACATCACATATATGTTACATGTTAACATATGAGTACTTTTACATGCTATTCTGTTAATAATTCTTTTTGCAGTAAAATACATTGAATTTAAAAAAAATATTAAATCAATCTTATGTTCCTGGAATAAACCTTATTAGGCCTTTTTATACACTGTTGAATTTGATCTGCTAACTTCTTTTTAGAATTTTCACCCTTATGTTCGTGAGGTGTCCTAGTGTGTAATTTCCTTTCCTCGTAATGTTTTTGTTAGGCTTTGTGCGTTAGAGTAATGAGGCTGAGAAGTGTTCCCTCCTCAGTCTTCCGAGTTTGTGTAAATTGGTGTCTTTTGTCCCTTTCTTTGGTGGAGTTCACGAGTAAAGCTTGTGAACCTGTGCCTGGAGTTTCCTTGGAGAAAACTAATTACAAATTCAACTTTCAAAAATAGATACACGGCTATTCAGCCTATCTATTTTTTTTTCATTGTGGTAGATATACATAATAAAATTGCCCATTTAAACTATCTTTTTGTTTTAGCCTCACCCGAGGACATTTTTTTGTTGCTTTTAGAGAGAGAGAGGGGAAGGGAGAGGGGGTTGAGAGAGAGGGGGAGGGAGGGAGGAAGGGAGGCTCCCTGGTCAGAGCCCAAGAGTGGTCTCCTCTCTCTGGAATCCCCTTGTTTCCTGCTGTGAAGGTGCTCAGGACTCACCTCTTCCTGGAGCCCTTCCAGACTCTACCTCATGGGCCTGGGCTAGGGGCTCCTCCCACCTGGCCCCCTGCAGACCTCCGTCTGAGCGCATGGACTCTTGCTGATCCTCAATTAGAGGTGACCAGGGTGTGTGGGTCACTCGCTTTGCACCTCTGACCCCTGCACGGAGTCTGGCACAAGGTGATGCTCAGCAAAAGTCTGTGCGAAGAAATGAATGCCTTCTCCTTCTCACCCTGCCAAACCCTGTGGTCAAGTTCACCCCGTGTACCCAGACCATAGCACGGCCAGTGCGGTTCCACATGTCCGACTCAACTTCCTGTGCAATCTCTCATCTCTTTACAACCCCCTTTCCCGGATTCACCCCTCATCCTATCACCCCAAATTAGCAACCTGGGTCACCTGTGACCCGACCTCACTTCTGATCTCCCTACTGCGGATGCTGACCTTGTCCACAAGTCCTTCTGCACCCCCGATGCTGCTCTCCACACCCCCCAACTCCAAAGTCGTCACAGACGCAGGCCTTACTACCTGCTGGCACTCAGTGCTGAGTGCTTTGCACACGTCTGATCCTTATCGCGCTTTTCTGTACCCTTGGGCGTCTCGAGGGACCTCCCGAACTGGGCTTGCATTTGGTTCTGCTCTTCGGTTCCGGCCGCTGGAAAGCCGTGGTCTGAGGTTGCCAAGAGCAGAGCCTCCCCCCTTCCTTTCCACTTTCTTCTGTTCCTTCACCCACGTTCACGACACTTAGATGTATCGAAGTAGTTTGTCTTCGGATGACGTCAGCTGCCCTTCCCTTGCCAGCAGCTAGGCTTGCTTTAACACTCCACCGAACAACTGTTTTTGTTTATTGCCCTGGGACAGTTTTGTGCAGTCTTCATCCAAAATTAAAATGAGTGCAACGCCTTTCCTCCCCCCGGTAATTTTACCTTTCCTCATAGTAACTTTTCCAACTTGGCCATACTTGGAAAACGTCCGGGGGCAGTCACTGCTGGTCAGGGGAGAGTGCAAGTTGGATACAAACACCGTGCTTTTAC
Organism: Macrotus californicus; assembly: GCA_007922815.1. Lineage (NCBI taxonomy): Eukaryota > Metazoa > Chordata > Mammalia > Chiroptera > Phyllostomidae > Macrotus > Macrotus californicus. The sequence goes on from VMDR010000066.1 coordinate 224,628, forward strand.
TCGGGGGCTGCCACACCTCTCATTTCTTCAGGTGGAGCGGCCGGGAGGTCTCAAGAGCATGACTGGACGTGATTTGAGCGGTGATCTGAAGTTTGGGTAATTCGTGAGTCGTTTCCTGAGCACAAGGCCACCGGTCCTTAGGTGTGCCTGGAACCCCGGGCAAGAATCCTCTGTATCTGCGGCCTTAACCCCAAGGTGTGCATCCGTGCCCGGGCACACGCACGCTCGTGCACCGCGGAGGGCCGAGGCTAGGCGTGGGAGTTAGGGCAGCAGCCGCCCCTGCAGGCATGGCGAGCGCTTTCGCTGCAGTCACCCTTCCTCAGGCGCCCGGGGCTTGGGGAGCAAGGGTAAGGCCCGGAGGCCAATATCCTGCCCCCTCCGCGCCCCGCCCCCTCACTTTCGCTTTTCCGGTCGGGTCCCTGCCCCGCCGTCCCTCCGCGACCCTCCCCGCCGCGCCCGCCCGCTCCCACCTGTCACCCCCATGCTGACCGAGGAGGCTCTGTCCGGGAGGTGTGGAGAGGGGTGGTGGCTGGTGCCCCTCTGCCTCCAGTATGCTCTTTGCTTGGGGACAGTGGGGGGAGGTGGAGATGCGGGGGCGCTCGCGTCTGTGATGTCGCCGGCTCTGTGACGTCTCTACCGCAAGTCCCGCAGCCTGGGAACAGCGCTCAGGATTTCCGGCGCTTGGGTAGCAGCGGCCTCAGGGCGGGGGGCAACCCCCGGGGAGGGCGGGCCCCACCTGGTTCAGCAGCTGGAGCCCCTCTCTGGAGACCTCGGGCAGCTCTCCCTTCTCTGCAGCAGACGCAGGGCGGTGGCGACCCCGGCGGGGCTAAGCCTGGGTCCTTCCGGGCGGGTCCTTGCACCTGCCCTGGGCGCACTGGCACAAGGCCGCTGCCCTTTCCGTGTACCCAGGACCCCTTGGAGAACCCACTGAATGTCTGGCCTTTACCCCAAGGTGTGCATGCAGGTCCCCGGGGTGAACACACCTGTGTACAGCTTCAAGGGGTGTGGAGCCAGATGAGACAGGCACCCTGTGTGCTGGTGGCAACCCCCCTTCAGGCCCCTGTCCGGTGACCAAGGTACCCACTCTGAGAAGCCATTTCTGACCCAATGCAGGCAATCAGGAGGTGGATGGAAGGGGCGGGAGTCCAGGCCCACTCTCAGGTCAGTCCCCTGGAAGCCTGGCCTCAGGGACGGGGCAGTGGGTGGGGCAGGCCCTTTCTGAGCATGCAGTGTGCACCACTGTCCAGGCCTGGTCAGTGCCCAGGCCTTCTCTTTGTCGTGTTCCTCCCCTTGGCCTGGCAGTGTTGGGCAGGGACGTCCTTGCTGCCGCCAGGTGGGACATCTTGCCCAACTGGTCTGAGTGGATAGCTCAGATGTGGGACTGGAAGCACCACTGGGAGTGGTGGGAAAGGTAGCCCCAGTCAAGGGTTGATCGCCCCAAACAGGGGGCAGATTTGACTAGGTCCCAGTGTGAAGGCCAAGGGAAGCAGCTGCTGGGATCGGAGTTTCAGCCAGCAGGCAGATGAGAGTGGAGACAGCCGTGGCCCCGATATGTGTCTTTGTCCAGAACTTTATTGCTCACAGAGGTATCTACAATTCAGGCCCTGCAGTGCGAGGGCTACAGTTCTTCCTGTGCTGGGGGCCAGGGCTCTCCCTGGGAGCTATATGGCTCCACCGAGACAGCTGGACAGAAGGCACCTTGGCAAGTCATGGGACAAGCTCTTCCCAAGGAGGAATCTCGCAGGCCCCTCAACCCCCAACGATTCACAGTTGATTAATGCTACATGAGTCTCAATCAGCTCCGGGCCCCCCCCCCCCCGAAAAAAAAAAAGACTGGACTGGGGCAATAGAGAGGAATGGAGGGGGGCTTCCTCCTAAATAGATTTGGATGTTTGGAAGGGTCACATGTGTGGGGACAGGTCAAGACTCAAGGCCCTGCACCCCATCTCCTATCTGCCTGTGCTCACGCAGAACCACAGACCTGCCCTTCGGGAGGGTGGCCAAGAAAGTGCTTCGAGGTCATCAGAGTGCAAAGTGCAGCTAGCTGTGCCCCTGTGACCAGGGGCAGGGCGGGGTCAGTGAGGGCCTGAACTGTGGCTGAGGAAGCTGGTGTGCAGGACGTTGAAGGCCGTGGCTCGGGTCACAGCAGCGTCTACACCTGCTGTGCTCTCTCCCGTGGGTCTGCCCTGTCCTCAGACACCTCCCGTCGTGGAGGTCTCACGTCACTCACCCCTCACTTTCACAGATGAGGGGACTGAGCGCCAGCCAGTCAGGGGCAGTGCTGGGCCTGCAGCTGGGGCAGAGCACCTGTGGCTCTGGGGAGACTGGTGGCCAGCAGCAAAGGGGCCTATCCTTGGGGACTGAGAACCGCATCAGTTAAACACCTTTGGTCCCTCGCTGATGCTGAGTCCAGCGCAGGGCCTGTCTTGCAACGCCATGAAAAGTGGGGCGTGTTCTCCCAGGGAGACTTCCCAGGGTCAGATGTTCCTGCCTCCCTGACTCTGTCTGACAAGTTCCTGGGTCTAAACAGGGTCAATGGCCAGTCAAGGCCAGGAAAGGGGGTCGGAGGGCCCCCTTTACCCAAGGGTGGGCACACCCACTGTCTGGCCCTGCACTGATCCTGGGTGCAGGTCTTCCGACCTCAACACGCTCACACCTGCCTGGGGGCCTGGGGGCTCGCCTGCCTCTCCCCTCCCCTCCCCGGAACCTGCTCTCTCCTAACTGCCGGTAAGTGGTTGCCGATGCAAAGGGGTCGGGCCAGGCTCTTTGGACCAAGGCAAAGAAGACCCCCTCTGTTCCCTGTGGGAAGAGGCCCCCTGCCTTCCTCCTCCTCTTCCTCACGTGGGCACAGGGTGTTCTCTTGGTGGGTCAAGCAGGACACAGGTGGGAAATCCCAGGAGGCATTTTGCTGGTGCCCGCTTTGTCCCTGGTCCCACTGCTGAGGTCCCTGGCAGCAGCCTGAGCCTGTGTCTCGGCGGCAGCATTGGGCACCGAGGACGGCCGCGGCTGGCCGAGTGGAGCCGGTGGCATAAGACTGGGTTAGGGTCTGTTCTCCAGCTGGCCGTGCTTGACCCTCCAGCTCCAGGCGAAGCTGCCATCTGGGGCCAGGGTGCACTGCAGGTCGATGCCTGAGTCTGGCACCTCCATGTCATAGCACACAGGCTGCCCGTCCTTGGTCACCAGGCTGAAGGCTGCAGCTGGGATCTGGGGCAGAACAGAGTAGTGGTCCTGAGACGGTGGCCTGGAGCCCGCTGGAAGTACAAAGCTGCCGGCCTCACCCAGCACTGGGAGATGCCTCCCTCCAGCCAAGCAGGCAGGCCTGAGGGCACTAACTGCCTTTCACCTGGTCCGAGTGGGGGTCCTGAGAATGCCTCAGTTGCCACTGCCAGTCCTGCCCTGAGCCCCTGGGGGCATCTAGGGCCAACTGGTCTTTACGGGGCCATTTCTACGTCTTCAGAAACCTTCCTTTAGGAGAGCTGAGCCAAGTGCCCTGGCTTCTGGGACTCTGCCCCCAAGTGTGTACCTGCCCCTTACCTGGCTGCTGATGCCGGTTGCGATGTCTCCCACCTTGACCCGGTGGAACTCCCGGATGTGCAGGTGTTCGCCGTTGAGAGACTGTATTTGGACTTTCACACCTAGAAGGCAAGCACAGTGATGGTCAGGAAAGCGGCTGCTGGCTCTCTAGGGAGCCCCAAGCAGAGGGAAGCAGGCTGGCGGTGAGGAAGCTGTGCAGCGACACTCAGCCTGCAGCAGCCCTCAGGTCACACACCCGCTAGCTCTTCCTGGCCACTTTCTGTCAACACCAGAATCTGGCCCATACAAAGCAAACAGCTAAGGTTAGCTTCTATGGGGAAGTAGCACCCCAGGGCATGCACACAGCAGAAAGGAACTGGAGACAAAGATTCTTAAATTAGACTGCAGGCAACTTAGAGTGTGATGTTCCCTGAGCTGGAGCAGCCACTGGCCTGCTGGCGCAGGCTTGAGGCCATGAGTCACACTGGCCCTGGGGAGGGTCATGGAACTGTGAGCTGACGAAACCCTTGTTCTCTTGAAATCACATAACTTATGTAACCAAGCTTAGAAACTAAGTTCTATGTATGTTCTTTCTCCCACTCTGACTTCAAATCCCAGAGAAGGATCCCAGCAAACCTGTGGCTGAGTTACTGATTTAAATGCTTGTCCCTTCAGGAGACATTCACTGCTCAGTTTCTTGACTGTAGGCCAAGACTCTTGACTCCTGACTTCAGACAGCACCGGCAGCCCTTGGGCGCCGAGGTCCCTCTGCCCCACCAGGAAAGTGTCATTTTGCTCTAAATGACTCAATGGCCAGGTTCTTCAAGTTCTGGCTGCCAGATGCCTTCCTCTCCCTTCCCCATGTGCCAGAGGAAGGGAGATAGAACCCTCTCAAGCTCCCTAGTCCCAGGCAGATCAGGTGCTGGGGGCTGCTGAGCAAGCAGGTGGGGGTCGGACCGTACCATTGAAATAGCTTGGAGTGTCCGTGGGCCGGCCCCGGGCCAGCACCATGTTCCAGCTGGAGCTGCGGGCCTCGGCCTGGCTGCTCCATGAGTGCACGCCGGAGCTCAGGGTGTCCCGCGAGCTCTGAGAGGCCTTTGACGGGTTCTGGAACAACCAGGGTGGGCACAGACTCAGGCCCTGGGCTCTGGCCTTGGTCTGCTTTGGGGCAAAGGGGCCCTGGGACCTCCCCTGTGGGAGGGACTGCTCTTGTCCTAGGCTGGAGCAGGGCTCCACTGGGCACTTTTGGGGCTAGGGGGGGACATGAGGTCGGGAGGGGCCCTGGGCTGGAAGAGGATGAGTGGTATTTCCATGGGGACCGAGAACCAACCTCATCCCCCACCGCCCCCAGTAGCCACCCCTCCCTCGTTCCTAGGTGTGCTGGAGACGGACCCTCTCACTCTGAGACACCCAAACTCCCTGCCCCAGGGAGGGCCCCTCCCAGGAGGAGGAGGTGACCCCGCACCTCCCTGTCTTTACCCAGTACTTGCACACAGCCCTTTCCCCAGCTGGACATGAAGCCACCTGCCCTGTGCCCTGGCACCTGGCCCACGGCTGGCTCACCTTTTCACTGTCGTCTGACAGGGAGAGGCTGTCGACGCTGAGGCATGAGAGGATTTGCTCCTGTTCCTCCAGAGAAAATGGTTGGGACAGGCTGTTCAGAAATAATTCTGCAGAAAAAAGCAGAAGATGCCGTGAAAAACTGGGAGGGCCCCGCTGTGTTGTCCGGGCCCTTCTGCAGACTGTAGGCGCTGATCTCTGGGGAAGGAGCTGGAAGACAGCGCACCCTGGCTGGAACGAGGAGGAAGCCCAGGCCGTGGCAGGGCCCAGGGACCAGAGGCCGCAGCGCCCGCCCGTATGTACCTATTTCCAGCTGCTGCAGTTCCTGCTCGGGGAAGGTCGCTTTCCGTTCTGGTGAGCTGGGGCTTTTGAAGGGGGCTGGGTCCAGGGAGGAGAGAGGCAAGGGTTCCCACGTCCCAGACTCCTCCTTGGCCCAGTTCAGGCTTGGACACTTGTTTCGCTCTGGGGGGTCTGGAGGTAGAGGAGGTTGGAGCTTGGGGGCCCCGCTTGTCGTGTCCTCAGCTGGCTGGGGCCCCCAGGACCCTGGGGACAGCTCCCTCGGCTGGGCTGGAAGGGCCTGGTGAGAGTGGGCTGGGCTTGGTGGCAGGTGGGCTTGGTGTGACGGCGGACGTCTTGGCTCTTTGTAGTCTCCCCTCCAAGGGCTCTTCAGACCTCCCACTGGAAAACAGAGAGCACATGCCATGAGGTGGGCACAGGCCAGCATAGACTTGGCGGGGCCAGGGGGCCCTTCCCGAGCCAGAGGGAGGACTCTTGCCTCCCTGAGGGACACTCTTTAGGAGGGCAGGGTGTGGTCTCCAGAGGAGGCCTCTTCCATTAGATGGCCTCCTGTAATGGGACAGGACGGTGTTTCTGGTTTTCATTCCACTTTCCTCCTAGGTAACAGCAGCAAATTTAAAAAGTGACAGAATGGGCTCCAGAGAAGGACTTTATTACTATTCATGGTCAAGGGAAGATTTAAAAACTGTTCTGGGGTAACTCCAACCCAGGGCTCCCAGCTGAACGGGCCTCCCTGGCTCTCTGCCTCTCTCACTCCCCCCCTCCAGCCAGGCTCCGGAGGGCGCGTTTCTCTGGAGGGGGCAGGGCAGGCAGCCCCCTGGCCATCCTTATAGCTTCTGTTTATGTTTGGGGTCGGGGGTAGCACTTCGTCTCTCTCCCGTTTTATTTATTCCCCACTCCCATAACCACTGCCTGCCCCCTGCCTGCCCCCCACCTAACATTCCACTACGTTCAATGTGTCATTCTGGGTTCGAGCTTGTTCTGGCAAAGTGTTTGTTGTTTTCATCTATCCATCTTCTTCATTGAAAGGAAGGTGCTGTGGTGCAGGCCTCGCTCTGCTGGTCCTCTTTTCTCCCAGCCCTATGGCTTTGGCCGGCCAGGTCGCTCCGGGAACGTGGAGTTGCTTTAACTGCTGCGTGGTTCTCTGTGGGGCACCCCCACCCTGGGCCCCTGCTCCCCTCCCACAAACAGTGCCACAGCGGGTGTCCTCAGCGTGTCCCTTGTGGATCTGGTGGGAATTCCTTTGGCGCGTGCCCCTGAGCGGAGTGTGGCTCACAGGCCAGCAGGTGTCTGCCGGAGTGCTGGGCCCAGGCTGCGGTGGGATACTCTCAGCAGAGCCGAAGGCTCCTGTCCTGCATCCCCCCCAACACTTGTTGCTGCCAGCCATGCCAGTGGGTTTCCCCCACTCAAATGGCTAGAGAGTGACAGCTGGCTTTGTTGCACATCCTCTGATCCCTAACGAGCCGACGCCTCTTTCCATGTGACCCCATGCCCCCCGGTCTTGGGCACGCTGCCTCTGCACAGTGCAACGCACTTCCATTTGCATCGCCTGGGTCCTGCTGACGAGCCTGAAGCTGGGTCATTACCGTGCTCTACACGGGGAAACCAAGGCTCAGGCAGGTTGACACCTTGACCCTGACCACTAGGCTGCCCCACAGGCTCTCTGGCCCCTCCAGCCAGTGCAGGGTTCTCACCGTGCTGCAGCGCCAGGCTGACCTTCCGCCACAGCTCTATCGCAGATGCTCGGTGGACAGGCTCTTTCCTCAGCCCCTCCTCGAGGGCCTGGGCGGTGAGGGGGGCGCAGGAAGGTGGGATCTCCCTCACGGGCGGAGGCTCGCTGGCAATCTGGGGGACAAAAGGCAACATGTGAGGCCCGCTCTCCCCTCACTTCCCAGCACCCAGCTTTGGGCTGGGACTTTTCCAAGAAGAGGGAGAATGGGGGCCAGGCAGCAGGATGCCCAGGACCTCCAGGCTCAGCCTGTCAGGAGGCAAGCAGAGGTGGCCCAGGTGTGGACCTGCCAGGATCTCAAGGAGATCCCTCACCTAGGGTCTGCCCTTGGACCCTCAGATTGGGGTGACATGTATTTTACTCAGGATCCCACATTTGTGATAAAGCCTCTTCCTGCCCCCTGCTCCCATCTGCTGCCACTGAAGAACCACTAAAATGCCAGGCTCCCTTGAGCCTGCCGCTGGGGCCCTGTGGTCCTGCCAGCTTTCCCTCCTGCTGTCTCAGGTGCTGTCACTGACCTTGAGGCAGAGCGGCCCTCGGAAGTACTGGGTCCAAGGGTGGCAGCCATTGAGCATATGCAGCATCATGCAGCAGCTGCTCCACACGTCCACCTTGGCATCGCAGGGCTGGCCCATCACCACCTCTGGGGCCATGTGGGTCTCTGTGCCGGGGATGTAGTCCCCTGTGGGGGCGAGGGAGGCGAGAGCTTGGACAGTGACCACCCCAGTCCACTGCTGAGATGCCTTGAATCTGTCCCTGTTCAAGTGCTTTAAATAGAGAGCCTCCACATCGAACCTGCTGGGGATGAGCTGAGTCAGGGGTTCTGCTGGGGACCAGTATGAAGAATAAACCCTCCCCATGTGGACTCTGCCCTTGGGACCAAATCCTTAAAGTGCTTTTTGAAAATGAGGAGGAGCCTGGACATTGAACATGAGGTCGCAGAAGACTAATTAATGGGATCATGTCCCTGAAATTTTAGTAAGGGAAAAAAACAAAATAGAAAACTTATGTGCGTAAAGACTAGAAAATTGATAGCAGATGTAAACAGTATTGTTTTCTGGTGATCTCCAGTTTTTATTTTTGCTTGGCTCTACTTTCTGCAACTATATTAGAAAAGAAATTTTTGTAATACGAAAAAAAAACAAGTTATTTTAAAGTGAGGGGCATAACGTTGGACATAACTTTCCAACCTTCAGAATTACTGTCCCAGCCCTTCACCCACAGACAAGCACTTCTAAAGGCTTGTTTTCCTTTTGCCGAGATGAAATCACTTTCTGCTTCAGGCTATACATGATAAAAGCAGGGCACAAGATGGGGTTCTAATGGCCTTAACTCTGGGCAGAAAGCAAAAAGACTTGGAAGGATTGATCTGAAATATTCAGATCATCTCTCTGGGCAAGAGGAATGGAGAGAATTCTGTTTTTCCTTCCCTTCTATACACTTGATTCAATAGTTGCCAAATATCTTACGATGGGTGTGGATTATTTTAATAATTAGAAAAGCCTAAGTTAAAAACAGATATTTCTCCAGCTACAGAGCCCAGGCCTCTGTGCCCCCAGAAAGGGGGTTCTCGGGGCTGTGGAAGGCCGAGGTCACAGGCTGAGAGTGCAGCTCCCCCAGAAAGGCTGGGCAAGAGGGATGGAGCCACAGCAGCCCCTGTGAGAAGACTGGGGACCCTGGGCGAGGCACGCAGTCTCTCCATTCCCCTGCATGAGGGGAGCATCAGAAATGAACCGTCAACAGGCATGACTGCACTGAAGCCTAACGACAAAGCCTTATATAGGGCAGTCCAGGTGGTTGTGGGCCAAAGAATACTGGGGGACAGAGAGTGCTCACGTCTCTGATTGCTGTTAGGGAAGGTGCAGGAGAAGAGACAGGGCTAATGCTTACTTACTAAGGCTGCTGCCTATCGTCATCATGTCGAGGGGTGGGAGCTTACCTGTGAGCAGGGAATTCCCCAGGCCATCGGGTCGAAGACACACAGCATGGCCAAAGTCACAGAGGGCTGCTCGGCTCCCATCATTGGACAGAAGCACGTTGTCAGCTGCCAGGCCACCCCAGGGAAGAGGAGGAACAGGTGAGTCACGGCAGGCCCTGGCCCACCCTGGGCTTCCAGTGAGGCAATGTTCTGGCTGACCCTACAAGGCAGCTGCTGCTTCTGATTAGTTTCATTAGTCATGGAGGAGGGTATCAGTTCAGGCTCGAGGCAGGCAGCAGGCAGGAGTTCCAAAAGTGACGGCACAGGAGCAGTTTACTCCTGGGGATGCTGCCACTCAGCTCTGCTGCCCCGCCCCCCAGGGGTCACCAGTGGGTAGGAGCTCAACCTGCAGTTCCCTGAGGGCTAAGAGAACACTTCCCACTGGCACAGCCCTGTCACCTGCCACTGGAGACAGCTAGCGAGGCCCAGCCGACCGGGCAGGAAGTTAGGCAGGATGGGAGAGGAAGCAGCCCGCTGGGGACCAGGGCCTCACCTTTCACATCGCCGTGCAGAATCCTACGGGTGTGGAGGTACTCCAGCCCTTCCAGGGCCTGGCCCAGGTAGTAGAGGGCTCGGTCCTCCGGCAGACAGCCCTTCTGCTTTATGAGCTGGCCCAGTGAGCCACCTAGGAGACCAACGGCCAGTCTTTACATGGGGCTCTTCCAGGCTGCCAAGCCAAGGGCAAGGGCCCTGGAAGGGCAGGTGGTGGAAAAGCAGGCCTTTCCTGCCAATGTCAGGGTTGAGAGGTTAAAATGGATTGGGACCAAGGTTAACCTGGGCAAGACCCGGGGAAACCCTTGGCTCTGAATTTTGAGGGAGAAAGTGTGGGACCTAGCAGCGCCTTACCTTCCAGCAGTTCCATGAAGATGTTGACCCAAGGACCCTCCTTCACCGCTCCATACAAAGGGACGATTCTGGGCGAAGTCAGTCCTGCACACGATGTCAACTCCTCGGCCCGAAACACATCAAGTCGCACCTGGAGGGGCCCAGAGGTGGCTTCGAGTCAGGGTGAGGGACCAGGGCTGGCTCCCCGCACAGACAGCTGGTGTTTCCAGCGACGACTCTGAGGCCAGGCAGGGCCCTGGGGGGCCCACAGGACCCTCCGAGGCTAAACTGTGCACACCTGGGGACGGGGGCAACTCCCAGGACTTGATTAAAGTTCTGCAGGGCTGGCGTGAAGGAAAGCGCAAACACCTGTGATCCTTATCCAGGCGCCTGGCATGCTGCCCACCCCCGAATCTGCCAACACAGAATTTCTTTCCCCAACACAAATGTCTGGGCATTTCCGGGACAAGGGACGTCTCATTCATCCACGTCCATGGCGACTCGTCAGGTGCTGGGTTTCTGACTTGTCTGACACCAGGGCTGCCGCCGCCAAGGTCTGACTCTGTCCATGCCTCATAACCCTCAGCGCCTGTCACCTGCCACTTCTCTTCTGATTGTCTCTTTCCTTTGAGGACTAAAATGTCCACACAGATGGGGCGGTGCTGTTTATTCTGTCTGCAGCAGTCTCCCCAGCATCTGGGCACAGGACAGGCTTCTAGGGAGGGGTTTGGCCAAGGACTGCTGTGGAATGGCCAGCCTGAGGATACCCACTCGTTTTTGCAGTGAGCAGTATGGCACGGCATGAAGAAACAGACCCTGGACACGGACATCCTGGGTAGAGACCCTGGCGGAGCCACTTCTAAAGGTAGATCAATTCCCCTAAGCTATGTGTTTCCATAAGTGAAAGGTGGGCACAGCGGCATCTGCTCCTGGGCAGAGTGGAGATTTGACGGGGTGGAAACCAGCACTGGGCCGGGCAACCAGCAGGTGCTCAGGAAACTGCTAGCTTCCCACCTCTTCCCTCCAACTCAAATAAGAGCAGCTTATTAAATGCTTAGTTAGACTTCCTAAACGGAATTGTTCTTCCTAGCTGCCCGGGGTTCTCAGGTTCGCCTTAAGAGGTACCACCAGGGGGCGCCAGTGGTAGCAAAACCAGCCTGGAAGAAATTAGTCAGGACCTGGCCGTTTTCTTTGGAGACCCGCTGACTTGGCAAACAGGAGCTCCGAGATGTGGGGTTTTGGGACTTTTGCCTATCAGTGGAAAATGTCTCTCTCCTGGTTACGTAAAGAATATCTGGTTTTGTTAATCAATTCGCGTGAACTTTGACTCTTTGTCAGTGTTTCCAGCTCTGAATCTGAGTTGAAACTGATTTGCCAACAGGACTTTTGTATTATTAGCAAATGTCTGCAACCCTAACTGCTCCCAAACTGTCAGCCGAGGCGCCTTGGGGCACCACGGGGAACTCGGGCGGGCGCGCCAGGATATTTTACTTTGGAGGGTGACGGCAGTGGTGTCCCTCGGAGGGACACCGTGCAAACGGCTCGTACGAGATGGCTCCCTTTCCAGGCTAGAGTGCGCCGCATTCTTTTTGATGAAATATCTTTATGAAGCTGGGTTTTGGGAGGTGGTTGTGATCAGCACCTCAGACAGATCAGGTGGAGTGGGAAACGAAGGTGATGGTGGTGCCCAATCTGATTTCAAAGCGAGAGAAGCTGCGCGGCCCCAGGAAGGAGGACATCCCATTAGTAATTACGGTTGTTTAAGAACAGGAGAGGAAATTTGCTTTCAGGTCATGTGCACAGTTATTCAAATGGCTACTAAGTTGTTCGGATAAAGGCGCTATTTGACCTAATTACTTAATAAATGGAGCTGTTAGGTACTTGTTTTGGCCTGGGGAGCCATGAAAAAATTAAGAGCCATTGCAATCGGGGAACCAACAAAGTTTGGGAACCTCTGCTTTAACTTTCAAGAGATCCGTAAGTCCTCTAGAGTGGTCCAGCAACGTTTTAAAACGTCCCCGCTCACCCAACCAAAGGGGGTTGAGTGGGACTCTTCAAAACACAAGGTGCTTTGGAAATCCGTGACCGCTCAGGGAGAGAAGCTGAAAGGGCATGAGGGAGCACAGCAGGGGGCGGGGGACACCCAGGCTGTGCCGCCCAGGCCAGCTCCCCTCTCTGGACTTCAGTGTCCTCCGCTGGAAAATGAGGGCCGGCCTGCGACAAGGGAGTCGATGAGAACTAGCATGGAGGGCACGCTCAGCACGTGCCAGGCCCTTGACCATTTACACCGACAACAGCCTGTGAGGTGGTACCGTCTCCACAGAGCAGGCACTTGGGAGGGGCCAGCTGTACTCAGCCAAGGCCGCACTGTCCCGCATCTGTGGCAGGGTCAAAAGGAGACCCCAGAACTCTGTGCTGGAGCCAGATGTTCTCCAGTGAACAGTCCTTAATCCTCTTCAGGCCTCAGACGCCTCTGAAAAGCTGACAAATGACGTGAGCCCTTCCCCACCAAACACATGTGTGCATCCATACATGCCACACACAGACGCACACGCACGCACACACACTTCAGTAGGAAGTTCCAGGGGTTCGTGGATCCTACGGATTCTCCCACTGACCAGGATGAGAGCTTCCACCTCGGTGTCGGAAAGCACTAGTGCAACGCACACGTGCCAGGAAGGAAATCTGTCCAGGACATACTTTCACACAAAGAAAACATGGCACAGAATCACCTCCGGGGCACAATCTCATTTTTAGAAAGGACACAACTACATGTTTGTGGAGGCACAACAAGTCTGAAAAGATCTGTGTCAAAGAATGGGACCGGGGCACACGGAGACTTGTGCTTTTTGGGTGGCGTTTGAGTTCTTTTATAATGAGCCTGTATTTATTTGCAATTACAAGACCAAACAAAACCTTCAAAAACAAACCAAAAAACCTCTACATGAAACCCTGAACTCATGACCAATCAGCATCTGACCTGGGGCCATGGGTGCTCTAGAAGGAGGACCGAGGAATGTCATCCTTGCTGTGTGCTGGACCCTCCCCAGGGAGCGTTGGAGGGTGCACAGGCTTGCTCTGACCCTATATGCTGCTTGACCTCTGACCCCTGTCTGCCCACCCTCCCCAGTCCCTCCACCCCTGCCCATCTTGCCCCCTCAGCAGGGAATGGTTTCTCAGGTCTTCCAGCTGAACATCCTAAAAGACCCTACTGCCTGCCTTACCCTCTCCCTGGAAAGAAAGGAAAGAAGGGGCTGTTGGCCCGGCCAAGGCAGCCGTGTGGGCTGCCCACAAGCCATCCCCACTGAGACCCTGGACAGCAGGAGAGTTCCAAGAGTGGATGCTCTGGTGGGCCCCAGCAGAAGCAGAAGCGCTGAGCTGACAGGTGGGAAGTCAGGGTAGTGCTTGGAGCTGGCCTCACTGCCCCGGGGAGGTGAGAAATGGAGGGTTTGTCCTCTTCTACTATGTCAGGGCTGTTTACCCTGTTGCCTGGGACTCTGAGAACTTTAGCAGGGGAACAGCTGAGAAGCCCGGTGACTAAGCTCCCCAACACTGGCCATTCATCTCTAGGGCACTTCACACCCTCTGCTCTCCTCCCACCCGCCTCCCCAGAGGGACAGCTGAGCCTTCTCTGGTGGCCTGGGGAGGGAGCTGCAGCTGAGGAGGTCAGGCACGTGGCCCTGGCATCCCAGTGGAAGATGACCCACGCTGGCGAGAACTCCGCACATGTTTTGGTCAGTGGGGGTCGACGAGGGCGGAGCTTGATTATTTGACACAGTATGTCTGAAGTTTGGGGTAATACCTACGGATAGTCCCCACTCTCGTCCTATCACCCTGAGGCTCAGACTCTGGAACTCTTAATACCCTGGCCCAAGTACGAGCAGAGCCGGGGAAGTTGGACTTACTAACATCACAATTTGTGCTTCACCCCTTAAAGCCACAGGCACCCACGACAGCAGCAGAGTTGATGTCCACTCTGCCCAGGGCCTGGTCTGGCTACATGTTTCCTTTCCATTTGGGGATCAGAAGATCCTTGACAAAAGCTGCCGGAAAACGAGGTCCTTCTCTGGGCTAGTTTATCTCGCCTTGCCAACGGGCCAAGGACATGGCCCACAAAAAAGTCTCTAATTTCTGGCTTTGGAGGTCCTGGGCGCTGGCTTTGGGCCAGGGCCAGGTGGCTCCCAGGCAGGGGGAGCTGAAAGTCAGAGGGAGGGGGAAAGGTGGCAGAAGGGGAGCAGGGCCAACACCTCCCAGGTCTGTGGGTGAGCGGCTGGTGGGCCTGAGTGTGACTTGACAGGGGGACACCTCAGTTCCAGGCCGGCTGTGTGGCTTTGGACAAAAGGCACATGACTCTCTGTGGTCCCCATTCTAATATCGGGGAGATGAGGGAGGAGAGAGGTGATTCATGCCTCCGCCTCTAATCGAAGTCCTAGGACCACAGGTCCTTCTCGCCACCTTCCCGGAAAAGTGGTTCGAAGGTGGACTCTAGTTGGACCAGCCTGGGCCTCTTGCTACGTCTTACTCCCCCATGTTGTCCATCTCCCAGGACCTATCGTACCTGGGCGATAGGAGGCAGAGCCCGACCTCGAACCAGATTGGACTCCCCACATGCACGGCCCCCTCCCGGAGGCCCCAGTTAGGTGGAGGCTCTTGCTCTTGTGATTACCTCCTGGTCCAGGTGTGGGGTGACCCCACTCTGTGGTGGCCCCACTCTGTGGTTAGGGGTTTCGGCCCCTCATGAAAAACGATCCACCCACCTTCTGGGTTTACTTGCCCCTGGCTTAGCATCAGGAGTGGCCCAGGCTGCACGCACACTTTCCGATTCCCTCTCACGTTCGCACACACCAAGTGCAGCTCCGGAGCTCGGACGTGTGACTAAAGGGGACCCAGGGGCTGCTAGGACAGCCAGGATCCATTAGCAAGTTAGACTCTCGGCCACCCGGTGACTGTCCTTGAAGGAAAGCAGAGGGAGTGCAGCAGGCCACCTGGCTCACTCGTCAGCCCTGGAGCTCTGGCACACTCTTTTTGGCATACCTTTTTGACAGCGCACTGGAAGCCAGTCTGCTTGTCCTCCACCCTGTGCACCTCTCCGAAGGAGCCTCTGCCCAGGCGGGGCTGGCGTGTGGCCCAGTGAACCTCCTCCCGGTACTCGTAATCCACCGGCTTCAGTTTCTGGAGTTGGCAGGAGAGAGGCCGGTCTCAGTGGCCAGGGCCACAGAAGGACGCCGAGGTACAGCGGGGAAGGCTCTCCGGCGGGCGGTCCTCGCCAGGCCGCTGGGGCTGAGCCCTCATACCACCGACACCACCGAGCTGGGGGCTGGGAGGGCAGGGCCCAGGAAGGGGTTATGGGAATAAGGTGAAGGCAAAGGAGGGCCTCCCGTGCTGCCCGAGGCAGACTGATCCTTATGATGAAAAGCCTCCCAGACTTGTGGGTGTGGGACAGAAATGGCATTGTCAGCAACTTGACAATGAAAAAATACAACTCAGTAGCTAAAGGGCAGAAGAAAGGGGAGGACAGTGAAGGGGGCGGTGCCAAGGGACAGTGTCCAAATGGATGGAGTAAAGCTGAGAAATGGAAGTGTGCGAAGACCACTTAAAGTTACAAAGTGTCTAGGAAGAGGACTGGAGAAAATAGGGGAAGGAAGGAAGTGGTGCAGAGGGGCGAACTCCTCCTGTTGCTCATCGGGTCACTGGGTGAGTTCTGAAGTTGATATTTGCTCATTCCTGTTTCTCAGCGTGTGTTATTCATGTAACACGCACACACACGCACACACATGCTTCAGCAATAAATAAGTAACCGAACAGAACTGAAAATAGAAATAGCTAAAAAAACGGAAAAGTGAGCCTGGAGGTTGAGCGGGGGATTACTGCTTGTCATCAATGACAAGTAATTTGCTATGACTTCATTTTTTAATCGCATGCATGAGTGATTTCGATAAAGAGAAAAATCATCCCCCTAAAGGGTGTGAACTTGACAGTGGGTCTGGCAGGTTTCCAGCGATGCCGCTTCTCCCACAGCAGCCCCCCAGTGCCCGATTCCCAGCTGCTGCCCTCGAGCCAGGACTTGGCGGTGTGTGTGTTTGGGGGCTTACTTACCTCAGTGAGTAGGACCCCCTCACTGTCTTCAGGCTTGGGGCTGGGCTCCGGTGGCCTGGAGCCCCACGCCGTCCAGGTCTTGGCCAGGCTGGCCAGGCTGTGGGGCTGCCCGGAGCTCACGCTGCCTTGCAGAGCATGTACCAGGTACTCCTCCACAGAAAACTTCTCGTGAGGGCTGCGAGGCGGGCAGCTGGGCTCCGGGGGTGGGCCAGGCAGGGGCTTCTGACTGTCTACACAGGCCAGCTTGCCCAAGGGTGGGCCAGGCAGGGGCTGGTGGCTCTCTATGCCAGCCAGCTTGCTCAGGAAGAAGGACCCTAGGGGCTGAGGGTTCCAGGGCTGGAGAGGGTGAAATGGGAAGGGGTGGGGGAGTCTACTGTAGGGGAAGGGGTGAGTGGGCTGAGGCAAGGGGCCCATGTCCTGGGGGTGGTGGAGTTTCCACACGTGGCTTAGACATTGCAAGGGGCTGATCAGCTTGTGGAGTTCTGATCGAGGCAGCGCTGGACGCAGTCCCTCCCCGAGTTTCTTAAAACAGAGTTGGCCAAGGCCTGGCTCCTTCAGAGGCTTGGTGAACTGGGGGGCATTTCTAATATATGGGGCGCCGAGTGGGAACTCGTCCTCCTGTGGGGAAAACGCAGGTGTTAGGTCACAAGGCCAGGGCACAGGTGCTGTCCCCAAGGCCGCAGGAGCCAGGTCCGGGGATGAGGACGGGTCTCACCTGCACAGGGACTGTGCAGCTCTCCTGCTCGGGGGTTCTGGGAAGGGGTCTGGCCAAGGCCACTCCCGCTGGAGCCAGTGGCTTCGGGTTCTTCTTCTTGCGTTTCTTCCGGGCTTTGCTGCGACGCTTCCCCTTCCAACACACACGGGCCGTCTTGCCCTCAGTTGCGTGCGCCACATTGTTGGGGATCTGATCAAGGCTCTCAGACTGGCTGTCAAAAGAGCGACAGACCAGCATTTTGAGAGTGAGGAGGTAGGAGGACACACTGCTGAGGTAACTGCGGTTAGAGTCGTGACAAATCCCAGCTGACCTGGTACTAGTGGCAACATGGGCACGTCCCTTCAACCCCAGGAACCTCAGTTTTCTCGTCTGTAAAATGGGTGCAGTATTCTCTGCCATGTGGGTGGAGAGGTTTAAAGAAACAGCTCATTTAAAAAGCCGACCTCAGTGCCTGGCCCCGAAGGTGAGCCTCCAATGAACAATATTACTATCGTGACAGCGTGCACGCTGCCCTATCAGACACACACACCGATCCCTGCTCTCCAAGCTGGGCTGCCCCTGGAGGTCCCAGAAGGTGGCGTGTGACTCGGGGGGTGGGGGTCATATTCCAAGGTGGGTATTCTTAGCTCTGACTGACAAGAGTTTGTTTCTGTCACCTCCAGAAGAAGGGACAGTCGAGGTCAGTCACCTCTGATACCTGGTGGCCACAGGAATGTGAGGAGCCACAGAAACAGACATCTTGCCTGGACGACCGAGGACTAGGGGAGCCTGGCCTTCTCTGATGGCCCGAGGCTCACCACTGTCATGGCTGTCACTTGGCTCTTACCTCTGCCCCGTCAGACCACAGCCTCGCCTGCCCTGCCCTGCCCTGGCCTCGTCTCCTGCCTCCCTATGGGAGGCAGACTGACCCAGGCCTGGGAGGCTGCTAGAGGCCCACACACTTCTCCTGCGTACCTGAAAGAAGTGGGTCCACAGAGACCCCCGGCCCTGGGCAAAAGGCATCTGGGGCAGCGTGAGGAATCTGACCAAACACTGAGCGTTTCGGCTCTGAGGGTAGCAGCCCACCCCACAACTTTTTTTAATCACTAGGGTTTCCAAATTCCAATGATAAAAAAGTCCGACTCGGGGTAGAAGAGGAAGTTGTTTCCAGGTTCAGCTTTCAGTTGCCAAAAGCCATCTTTGGGGACGGGCAGCCTGGGAACAGGCTGAGCCTTGCTCGGCCTCTGTCCTGCAGGGCCACGGAGCTGTCTGTTGGCCCTGCCCCTTTGCCAACACTCATCCCTCCCGGGGTGTGCCTCGCAGGAGAAAAGGCGCAGCAGGCTTCTCCCACAGTCCGAGGGGCCCCTCTGGGCCTGAGCCTCTGCCACACACCAGTGAGAAAGTGCCTCGTGTTCCCAGCACCCTCCCTAATTGATGGGAAACGAGGAGGAGCAGCGAGGACTCTGAGGAGAACAAAAATAAAATGTCAAGCTGATGTGACCCAGAGGCAGTCATCCACACACTGAAAAGCTTTTGAAAAGCTTATCTGGCTGAGAGAGCAGCTCAGCCAGGAAAGCCTGGGCGGGTTCCAAGGCTGCGCCACAGGTGCTCAGGGCGGGAGCCAGGACCCAGGCGGGTGCGGCCGGCGTGGGGGGGGGGTTGGGGAGGGGGGCAGCCGCGGGAGTGAGGACGCCTTCTCCGTGTCCCCCGCAAGCTCACCTCCTTACCTGTACTGTTTCGACCCAGCGATGAAAATCCGTTCGGAAAAGGTGGGGCTGAACTCTTGGCTGTTCTCACCTTCGGAGTAAAGAAAAAGGGGTTGGACAAGCAGAAGGGAGAAGAGAAGGAATGGGGACTCGGCGCTTAGGAGGGAGGCATTTTCCCGCCGCCCGCTCGGGCCACCTCCCTGTCTGGCGGCTCCCCTCACGGGCTGTGTCACCCCACCCTCCCAGTCTAAGGGTCACGAGCACAGGGCCTGCCTGTAATGTGGGGTCACAGGGTGCCCACCCCACTTCCTTCACTGTGAAACCTAAGTGAGGTGGGCCGCACAAAATCCTCACCCCAGGGCCTGGCACGTGTAACGGCTCAAACATATAAGCTGTTATTTATCTATTTACACACATGTGCACATGTGTGTCTGCAGGAGTCTCAGTACAGAATGTCACTCACTGCACTTTAGTGCTTATTCTCTTATCTCCTCAAAAACCGGGCAGAAGGCGGGGGAAGACGAGAAGGGTGTATGTGGGCAGACGCCAGCGCAAGCTGCCTGTCTTTGCCCCAAGAAACCCCGTGGGCCAGGGAAGAGAGGAGACTCTCGGTCCTCCCCAGCCCTCCCGGGAGCCTCAGGCTCTGGGAGCAGCCACCCTTCAGGTCCTTCTGAGGTACTGTCGGTGGGAAGGGACCGGGCCAGGCCCCACCCTGCCACAGCCTGCCGCCTGTCAGCGCACCCGGTGCCCCAGCAGGTGCTCATTCTCTGGGGTGGGGCCGCCTGAGGTGGAAAGGAATCAGGCCCAGAGGGGCTTTCCAGGAGACCTGGCCTCTCCTGTTGGGGCCTCTTTGGAGATGCTCCGGCCGCCCAAGGCCACAGTGGAAGGCTAAGGGCCTGCTTGATGAGCCGGCAGAGTCCCCAGGACCTGCAGAGCCCCCGACCTCCTGCCTCCCAGACCTCTTCCCTGCTCTGGTCACAGTGGGCAAAAGCCCCCATTTGCCACCTCTCCCTTCTTGCATCTCACTCCCCAGCACTGGTAGGGCTCCCACTTCACCCTCGTTCTTGGCTTCACTGACCCCCGAGTTGCGTCCCCTGAGAATCATATAGAGTGGTCACTCTGATCTCCCTCTTTCATAGGGGTCCCCGAACCTCACCTGTGCCATCCACCCTTGCACAAAGAGTGCACCCACCTGCAGGCCCACCCTCCTGTCCTCTCTGCCAACACCCCCTAAGCCGGGGCCCCTTACATTCAGCCTGAGCAATGATGGAGATGGTGGCTGGCCCTCCCTTGGAGCCTTCCTTGGCTGTGCCTTTGGTAATCACGTCATTCAGGATCTCCCACTTCCCACAGAACACGGGGCTCTTCCCCACGGCCTCGAGCTTGTTGACGGGGCTTTGCTTCTTCCCTGTGGCCTGGCTCGTCTCCTTGGCTTTGGCGAGCTCCTTCTTCTGCCCGACCGCCGAGCCAGGAGCGCCTGGGCAGGCCATCTCCATCACTGCCATCTCCTAGGCTCACGCTCGCCCTGTGGGAGAGATCAAGCACAGAGCAGGTCACTCACCATGAGGGGCCTGGGTCTGTTGGAGGAGAAAAACGGGGGGACCCGGGGCTCGGCCTCTTTACACCACACATATTTATCCTCCAAATGCCCCAAGTGGCAAAGAAGCCCACCCCTCAGTATATCCACACTGCCCCACGAGCCGGGAGCGCCCAGTCTGACCAGCACAGCCTCTGTAAACAGCCTCCACGCTGCCCAGAGGAGGCTTCCAGGCCACTTCCTCCAACAGCCGTGGCACCGGCATCTGGGCTGGTTCTCTGTCGCCTTTATAAATAATGGCTGGATCTCCTGTTGTTTGTTTTATGGCAAAGTTTGCTTCCCCAGAAGAGGGTGGTGGATCCTGTATTCCAAAACCATTAGTCACGGCACTGACTGCCCCAGCCGGGCTTTCGCAGAGAACATGTCTACACCGTCCACAAGGGCTTTGCTCCAGCAGGAGTGAAGAAAGCTGTTGTTCCCCAGCAGGAGGTAGATATATGTATGTGTGCATGCATGTACATATGTGAAATCTAACGAAGTCTAAAAATCAATGGCAAAGGGCAGCACCAGCACTCAGCTCCTGTCCCAAGAAGCATCTGTTGGTGGCTCTCCAGAAGGATCTGTACAGAAGGGTCACGCTTCCTTCTGCACCGTCCAATCTCATTTGCTGGAAACCTCTCCTCGGTATCATTTTTCTTTCGGGCAACGATAGTGGTGGAATTTATATGAGAGCCTCCAATGCCAACCTGCACCTCTAGAAATATGAGGGCAGAGCCCCAGAAGTCACCTCTCTCTGGGCTCTGTCTCCACCAGCCCTGTGTGTCACCAGGAAGCCGCAGGGTGAGCCCGGCGTGGCGACAACCGGTGCCAACAGCGCGTGGACAAGAACTGCCACACGACCGAGCAGCACCCGCCTGAGATTGTGACCGTCGGGGACCCTTTTCGGAGACTGAGACTGTGAACTCCCAAAAGCCTGAGAAGGCACCAAATGCAAACAGGTCTTTCCTAAGTGCTCTCTGGCCCTGGCTGGTATGGCTCGGTTGATTGGAGCATTGTCCCCGTGTACCAAAGGTCACAGGTTCAATTCCCTGTCAGGGCACATACCTAGGTTGTGGGTTTGGTCCCCGGGCTCCTGGGTGTGTACAGGAGGAAACTGACTGATGTTTCTTTTCTCTCTCTCAAATCAACGGTGCATCCTCCAGCAACAATGGAAAAAGTGCTCTCTGGTGGCAGTCAGGTCTGAAAGCTGTTACTAACAGATGTAGTCTTCCCTGCTGTAGATGCACTCATCCTGAATCACGGATCACGCCTCCGTGCGCTCTTGGGGCAGAAAGGCAGACCATGTGAATGCAGCCAAACCTCTAATGCCTCTGGCCTTTCCTCCTGTCAGGCTTAAATGAGACAGTGGGAAGCTGGGACACATTAGGCTGAAACCTTCCTACTGACTCTGCCTCACCGCGGCGGCTGCGAAAGACTGAGCCAGTCTCGGAGGGCGGGGGATGGGGGCGATGGGGGTGCTGGTCACGACTACTGTGATCCTTACATCTGTGCCGCCAAGGGCCTCCTTGCTTTGACTCAGTGGCTCCGGCTTTCAGCACGAATGCCTGGGTTTGGTCCTGCAGGCTAGATGCTGAGGAGGCTCCGAGGGTGTGACCTCACTGTTACCTAGTGACCTTAAGAAGTCTGGGGAGTGTTCTGACTTCAGGCAGACAAACGCCCTCCAAGGCTGGCTGTTTTCCTCGTAAGCATCCTTTCTTCCCACCCCACACCTCCTCAAGCCCTGCAACCTCCAGAAAGGAACTGGTTACCGTACCTCCTGCCCTTCCCAGGTTCTTTACCAGGGGAACTGGGATCTTAAAAACAAACCAAATCTCCAGACCCAACAGCCTTAGAGGTCTGCTCACAGGAGCTTCCATGTTACTCTAACCTCCCCATTTGCCCTTGAAGAAACTGAGGCCTAATTTGGCAGTGACTTGCCCAAGGTCACCCAGACAGCATGTGGCAGGCAGGGCCAGGAACTAGAATCCTAGCTCTTGGCTGTGCGGCCCGCTCCCCAAGTCTCTTGGGTTGCAGGCAAACACAAGGCGGGAGCTCATAGTCCTCCCTGGCCAGAGGGCTCCTGAGGGCACAGCGGGGCTCAGACAAGACAACTGAGGTTGGCTGAGTGAGGGAAGCAAGGGTAAGCTCCAGGACAAGATGGTCCTGAGCCTGAGGAACGAAGAGAGAGTTCCATTGGATGAGGGAGGGAAAGGAGGCCAGATGGTGAATGGTTGCCCAGCTGTTCAAGATCTGGCTGTGCCGGGGCTCCTGCAGCCACCTCTGTTGGACTAGGCTCACCCTCAGCGAGAGCTCCACTGGAGAGGCTGCGGCGGACCCTCTCACCCCCCGCAGCCACCCTGTCTCCTTGGTGGTTAGGTGGGCCACTGGCCAGGATCCCTGATGCTCTTTCCACGAGCATGTCAGCTCCCCTGCCCGGGAGAAGCCAAGGCGGAGGCAGCTGAGCTCAGGGCCTCCGTAGTTAGTTCCCTGGTGACTCATCCAACAGCCTGGCAGGCAGAGAGAGGAACAAGAAGACTGTTGAAAAGCTAAGCCAGCAGCTAGCAGCTGAATCTGTGAAGGGCACAGGGAAAACGGGCTGACCCTCACCTCCTAGGGGCACGAAATCACGGCCCGGGAATGGTAGAGCTTTTCCTGTGGCTGGCTCTCCTGGGCCACATGACCATGACTCAGGCCCTCATCAACAGACTCCAAGTTCAAGAGGCTATTCTCAGGACACTCTGGCCTCACAGCAGCTCTTTTACACACACACACACACACACACACACACACACACACGCTCCTCCCCTCCCCTCCTCCCTGCTTCTATTCCCCACTTCTGCACTGGTTCTGATCTACAAAAGCAGGTTCTACATTATGCCTGGGACTGCTGGCCAGGGGGCCCTCCCAGCCTCGGGGTTTGGTCCCTGGCTTGTTACTCCAGCTCACAGCCCTGCAGCTCTGCTCCCTCTTCTCTCTCCTGCAGCTTATAGAGAGTGAGGACTAAGTGGGAGCCAGTTACGTCTCTGCCTTTGAAGGCAGGTCAAAATCCTGATCTATTACTCAGCCTGGACTCTCCCCGGCTCCACTCAGGCCTCTGCTCTGTCCGAGCTGAGGACGTATGTGAGCGGTCGCAATCACCAAATCCAGTTAAGCTCAACCACAAGGCCGTGAAAACAAAAGTGGAAGGGAAAGGGGTGGAATTCATTCAGTGCTCTTTTGGGGCCTGATGCACGTACATTGCCAGTTTTCTCTTCTGGGGAAGTTTGGGGGTCGGAGCCACTGTGATGGGACCAGACCAACCCTTGGGAGGATCTGTATGACAGGCCTGCTGTAGACAAGGCTCCTGGACCCTGAGACTCAAACTTGGCTCCCTTACGGGGTGCTCCAGTCTTCCGGCCAAGAGGTGGAGTTCCTAATGTGGGTCCTAAGGATGGCTTCAGGGTGGTCTGTGAACCCCAGAACTACACACAGTTTGAGTTTTTTTTCCAAGGAAGAGGCCCATAGCTTCCATCACATTCTGCAAGAGTCTGACATTCCCCAGAAGGTTGCTGTAATCCCCCAAAAGGTCAAGGGCTAAATGCCTGACGCTGGCTCTGCTCTCCCACCCCAAGGAAGAGATCACGCAGCTAAGGCAGCAATTTCCAACCTGACTGCAAGTTAGAATAACCAGGTGAGTTCTGAGGATGCACTCATACTAGACGTACTGGATCAGCCACTGGGTACCAGGCCCAGAATCTGTTGTTTCACAAGTTCTGTGGATGACTCTGATTCCAGGTGGTCAGGGATCGCCATTTTACCCCTCTCTGCACTGTAAGGCTGCGCTGTCCAACATGGCAGCCACTAGCCACACGAAGCTATTTGCCCTTCAATCAATTAAAATTAAATACAATTTAAGAATCAGTTCCTCTGTTACTGTCGCTACCATGGTGGACAGTGCAGCTGGGGAACACCTCCCCCTCTGTAGAAAGTTCTCCTGGAAGTTCTGGTCTAAGGCTATGACAGCAGGTTTCCGTTCCTAGGATCCTGAGACAGGAATGGCATTTGGATTCAAGAAATTGTTAATTAACTGCAGGGTACAGAAATAATGCTTTAAACTTTATCTTCAGTGTTGATAACCTCTCTCAAATGTATCATGTTTCACTTCTCTGTTTTAGTATGTATGGTAAAAACACCAGACTAGGAACCAGAAGGTAAGCAATTTAGCCTTGGCAAATTCAAACAAAAAAAAACAAAAAAAAAAAAAAGGAGGGGGGACCATTTTTGTCCAATGAAATCACGCCTCAACTCCTAATAGACAGAAGAGCTAGAAGCATACAACTGATACGTAGCGCACAGTAGGATCAGCCGCTCCGCTACAGAAGGTGGGCAAGGGTCATCCATACTTAGCTCCCCTTCGCCCACCGAGGCCCTCGGTGGACTCCTAGGTTCCCAAGGAAAAGAGTTTGCAAACCAGTGGCCTGGGAAATCTTCTGAGGTTCCTTCTAGTTCCCCAAATGCCACCGATTTGTCACAGTTATTTGAGGGCTGGATGACTCCAATTCGGAATGATCACTGTCAAGATTTACTGAGCACCCACCATTACTAATTTCCTTTTCTGATGTGAAGACCGAGGCTGAGGGAAGCTCAGAAACCCACCAAAACGGACACATAGTCACAAGTGGCAGAGGCGGGGCTGAATCCAAGCTGCTGCCCGCCCCCCACCCCAACCCCGACCCCGAGCCTGCACGCCAAACCTCAGGAGGTCCCCCTGTTTCTTCTCTTCGCGTTTTCGGAGTTATTTTGAGGCCTAAGTGAGGTAGAGCACAGAAACGCTGATCGGTTTGCCTGGCCAATGGGAAAGGCTAAATGAAAGTTTACTCCCTTACCCATCACCAGGCCCATAAAAGCCACGCTGAGACAACGGGGCTTCTCTGTTTCATGTGGCTGAGGGGTGGAGTCTTGCTTATGCCATTCAGCACACCGAGCCTCGATTCTCTGTATGTAAAGGAGACAGAAGGCTCCATCTCACAAGGTCATCTTGAAAATGTCCACTGAGGGGCCAGGGCAGACCAGGGCAAATCCCTCTCATGACTATTTCATCTGGAAGTAAAATCTGTCCTTCTCTGAATGCCCAGAGGGGACAAATAGCAGAAGTGGAATGACTCAACTTCCTTAATAAGATATTCGTTGAAAACTAATCTTATTCTGATGCTTCCTCTTTTAAGCCCCAGCTTGCCTGGCCACTAGGCCACACTGGGCCAGCCTCTGCCTATCAAGAACGAGGGGCTGTTCAGGAAGGGGAACCAAGGGCCAGAGCCAGGCGGAGTGAGCTGGCCTGGCAAAGCTGTCTTCTGGCCAGGCAGACACAGAGATCCCCAGGCAGGCCCAGCCCTGGCTCCCTTTCCGCCTTGCCTGCCCTCCCCAAACTCCTTGCCCAGCTTCTGTTCTAGCCAGACTGCCCTTTTCACTGGTCCTCACAGCGCAGCGATGGGTAAGCCTCAGATTCCTGACCTCTGCTCACCCTGTCGCTCCCACAGAGAATGCCTTCTTTCTTTATTACTATCTGTCCGGATCTCACCTATGTTTCATAGCCTATCTCGTCGATGAAGCCCTTCATGGTGGGCCCCTGCGTTCATTCAACCGGTGTTCAATGAGTGTCTGCTGAGGGCCAGGAACTGTAACAACCACGACCAGCCATCAGACGTCTTCTGTGTGCGGGGCATGTGCTCGGTGCTTTACCTCCACTGCTGATGAGCCTCCCCGCAACCTGGCAAGGTTGGTGATATTATTCCCATTTGACAGGTGGAGAAACTAAGTTTCCAAGCTATAAGTTGCCTGCAGAAGTAAACGAAGCCAGTTTATACAACTAGAGTGTCTGACGTGGGGTTGGGGCTAAAGCTAGGACATGCCTGGCCCTTTCCCCTGGGACTCAAGGATCCTCAGTTCCTTTCTAGAATAAAAAGCTTGTTGGCAGAGGTACCTGGAACAATCGGGAACTGAGCAGTAATACTAATGTGAATATTACTACCCTCATTTTACCCACAAAATCTACCCACTGTTGGTAACAGTTTCTTATCCTGTGGACACACAAGAATTAAAAATGAGGGGTTTCATCAGTAAGGGCTGAATCGACAAAAAATTGGTCAGATTTCTAGGTGACTTACACTTGTACCTGTCCTTGGGGTGTTACGATTTTTAACTTGATTAGCTTTGACAGGTCATTTCCTTTTCTTAAAACAATTAAAAAGAAATTCATACACAACAGACGTACAAACAGGAGCTCCAGGAAAGAGGGCGCTACCTTCACCAAAAGAACCACTGAAAATGTCATCCCAATAAATTCAAGGAAAAGGGCAAAAAAAAAAAAGAGAAAGAAAGAAGGAGACAACCACTGAAGGATGTGTGTTGACAAGTAGACAAGTAAACCAGAGGAGAAAATGGGAGGTAAGAAACAATGGTGGGCGCAGGAATCAACATGACATGCCGGCCAATGTAACTAACAATCGACTGCTTAGAAAGATGTGAACCATTTTAAAACATTTCGTTCCAGACCATGCAAGTCAGGAAGCAGGGTGGAGTGGGTTGCTCCACAGGTAAAGAGTGATAAGAGCCGTGTCTCTAAGCGGAACTGACGTATCAAAATGTCTCTACCTCGTTAGGAAAAAATCAGAGTTATACACATATGTTAAAATTTAAGAGTGCCTGTATGAATAGAAATGCAGTTCAGAGTTTCCAAACCAGAAGGGTGAAGAAGGGAAAACAGACGACTTGGTTGCTCTGACGAAAGGTAAGGACAGGAAGAAAAAAGAAGCAGAGGAAAAAGACAGTGAGTGTAAGAGGCAACCCAAGTTAGGGTGGCACAGATAAGCTGCAATATTAATATATCACGAATCACAACAGACACGAGTTGATTAAGACCACCTATTAAAATAACCGGCTAGGATTTTAAAAGATCCAGCTGGCTGGTGCCTACAAGAGACGAAACACAATTATACAGAAAGGTTGAGAGGAAAAGGTGGAAAGAGATGTCCAGGTCAATACAAAAACATGCAATATTGATATCAAAGCACTTAAGACAAAAAGATGTAAGAATCCCTTATATGCACACCCAATAAAGAGCCTCAAAGCCCAGAGACTGGTGTCGGGCTGAGGCTTTATGGATGAGCGAGTTCTTGGTTTCAGAGGGCCTTGTCATAGGGCAGAGGACCGCGGGGGCCTTGTGACACAGCCTTCTTTGGGCCTGCACTGGGTCTGCTGGGGCCGGGCCCTGGGCTGAGCACTGGGGTGCTCGGAGGAAGAAGATGTGGCCCCTTGAGAAGCTCACAGTGTGCTGGGGGGAAAGAGACACACAGTCAGACAACTACAGCACAGCATAGTGATGCAACAGCGCACACACACACACACACACACACAGCAGATGCAGTGGGAACACACACCTAGCGCAGCCTGCTGGGTGTCAGGAAAAGCTTCCTTAAAGCAGGTGAGGCCCATGCTGAGCCTAGAGGGTGAGCAAAAACTTCCCAAGGAAAAGGAGAGGTACTTCAGGTGGAGAGAATGGCCGACGTTAAGGCACGGAGTGAGTCTGCGTAGCAATCACAAACAGCTCGAAGCTGCTGCTGGGTAGCTTAGGTCAGGAAGCCACAGAGATGAGGCTGCAGATGGGGTTGGCGTACCAGACAATGGAAGTGTGTTTGGTCCTGATACACCCGCAGGGGTTAAATTCTCAGGAGAGAAGGTAGGGGTATAATTCGGGGCAGATTTCAGATGGAGGAGCCTATGGGGTAGGTGCAAATGGCGGGTGGCGGGGCATTAAACGAAAACCCTGCCATTGGGACAGAATCTCCCCCCACCTCCCTGGCTTGGGCTGGCAATATCGCAAGCCATGGGCATCTGGGGGGCTTAACTCTTTCCCTCAGGTGGAGAGACCGAGTGGGCACTGGGACCCAGACGCAGGCCGCCGAGGAAGGAGCAAGGAGCGCTCCGTTGAAAGTTGAAAACCAGCTTGAGGAATCGCAAAACCTGCCTCATTTGCCAGCTTGAGGCCTGCTTCCCAGGAGAGCGATTTCTGCGTAAGCATTTCCCATTAAGGAGGCTATGAAATGTGAATGTGCATCCATCATTAAAATCTTACAGATCAATTACAGAAGAGCAAACTGCCATGCCCACAAAAACACAGTCTCGCTGCCAGCTCCATAGGTTGAACTGCCCGGTGACCGAAGTATATGGGGTGAAATTTATGACCGTGCCTCACTTCCCACCATGCCTGCCGCCACTGGCTGGCCCTGCACACCAGGGGTACTGCGGTCCACGGGCCCTTCAAATGCTTAAGGCCGTCATCTGACAGCTATTCTATTAGCAGAGGTTTTACTCACTTCTAGCTTCCCCCTACACGCTCCCATCCCACATGGATGCTGAGCTAATCTTAGAACATCGTGCCCCGAAGACAACCTCAAGCTCAAAGACATCCATTGGCTCTGTACTGCTCACGGGCCCCGTCCCAACTCTGTGGTCTATAATGTGTGACCGCTGTTTCCCTAAACACGAGGTTTGGCTCTGGTCACTGTGATCTCTTCGCACCCTGCTAGCGACTCAAATCCACAGGGCTCTAGGAGAGCGTGCCACGTTCTGTGTGGGCCACCCTGCCGGTCCTGCTTGTCCTCCACAAGCGAAGCTGAGGCCTTCCACCTCCAGGAAGTCCTCCCAACAGCTCCGTAGCACGGGCTCCTTTTCGACTGCGTATAGCACTGGGTCTTCTCACTTTCCTCACCCTCATCCTGGCCCTTAATCACACCCCTCCTCCCTTTAATCCTCACACGAAATAATGTAGATGAGAAAGCTCTGGAGAGGATAAGGCATCACACCAAGAGAAGATAGCCATTTCTGTGCACGTAGCTCAGTTCTGCGGTCTAGGCACGGAGCAAACAGTGATACGGAGAAAGATGCACAGAGATGTTCAGTGTATTTTTCTAACAGTAAAAATCTGGAAAAATGTCTAATTTTAGGGGAAGGATAACTACTAGGTAAATCCCGGTACCTCCATTAAAACTGCTTATAAATAATTTTGAACTCTGCGGAGAAACGCTAATGGGGCACAACGTTGACAGGAAAGGGTACAGAATTATGATCAAGTGCGATCCCGCCTGTCCTGTGTCTGTATGTTGCATCCACTTTGACAACAACGCGACACCTACCACGGACCCGCAGCCACGCTCCTCTCTTGGAGGTGTTTGTTATTCTTCAGACTTCTGAATTTTGTCCACATTTTTTTTCGGCGAGCATGTATTGCTTCTCTAAACGCTCATTTTTTTCACAGATGTCTCCGAGTGGTTCAGAAATACAGAAAGGACATACGATGACAAGCGCGAGTCCTTTCAACCCTTCTCCCATTTCTCTTTGGGGGTCTCTGTTACCAGTTTCTCATAAATACATGTCCCCAGAGAAGTTCTCCAAATATTACTTTTATCGTGAAAAAAAAAAAGCTATAACTAAAAAAAAGGGGCCTCTAAGTATGGGATGAGAATTTAGGAGGCACTGGTCCACCTTCGCAAATGAGGCTTAATAAGCAGGGGATGACTGTCCCCACTGCTGTCCCCCCACCACTCACACAGGAAGCCTCACCAGAATCGCTGCGGCTGGCCAATGAGACCTGGCAGCACGGCCACTAAAACAGAAGGCTGGGGATGATGAGCAAGCTCATCCCTCCGGTTCTGGTTGTCATTTTACTACCTTTCTTGTTCTCCCCTGGGGATAGTGGGTTTGATCAATTATGGCTCAAAGAGAAGGAAAGCGGTCAAAGATGGCTCTGTCAGCTGTCCTCAATTCCCACGGCCATCGCTTCCCTGCTCTTATTTACCACTGTCCACTGACACGTGCACACGGTGGTTGTGGGCCTGGGCTAGTGCTGGGCGGCAGACATGCTGTGGGCACGAGTGGCCCCATAAAGAGCGGGAGACAGCGGAACTGGACCTGAGAGAAAACCACCCGCTCCGCCCTGGATGCTGACGTCAACAGGTAGGACCCGAGGGCTGGTCCTGATTGGGAAAACTGGAAGGGGCCAGTTTCTCTGGCTAGTCTCTCCTACCTTCCTTATATAATAGCTGACCCTGCTTTGAAACAAAATCTGTTTTCAAACACAAAAGTAATACCTGCTGATTGTAAAAATTTAAACAACACAAAAGTAGGCAGAGAAAAAAACAATCCCTGTACTGTTTCCTCCTGCCCACAACATAAGGCACACTTAAAAGTTTGGTATGAATCTTTTAGTTCCGTCTCATACATATACAAACATAGAATTTGGGACTATCTACAAGATTATACATACATAGTATTTTATAGTTCTAGGTGGTAAATTCCTGGAATCGAAATTTCTGGGTGACCCTTTTCTCAGTGAGTTCTCTCTTCTCTCCTCTTTCTACATGTTGGGGAAGTAGGCAGCGTCCATCAGTCAAGGACAGGTGGTCCCCAAACATTATATTGGTTATTTGCTAGAAAGATATCCTTGTCCTCAAGGTGCTTACAATCCAGTTGGGGAAAATGGGTGGATGGGTACATAAATGATAAAGGAATTACAAAATGATCTTGGGATGAGAGGACCCCAGAAGTCATTTATTCCAACATATCACTTAATAATCCTGAGGGATGGCCATCCAGCTACGTAAGGGGATGGGCCTGAAGTCAAAAGATCTCGATCCGATCTCAGTCTTTCAACACTGACGTGTGACCACGGGCAAGTCACTAATCCGAGACTCAGCTGGCTCATCTGCTAAACAGGGACCCTGAAACCTACATAACAGCATTTAGTAGGACCATTCCATGTAAGAAACAAAGTTTACCTGCCCAATACAGTGCCTGGCATGTACATAGTGGGTGCCCTATAAACATCAGCAGAACCTCCAGAGAGGCGGAAGCCGTCCTAAGACGAGCTGCCCTTCGAAAGTCCTTGCCTACACAAAGCTGAAACGCACCTCCCTCAGCAGCTTCCACCCAGCGGCCCTCGTGTCAGAAGGAAGATCTGGACCAAACACTCTCGAAGAAGGGGGCGAGAAACTCGAGAGCAGAGGGACAGAAGCAGTCAGGAAGAAAAGGACAACCCAGGAAGCAGAGTGTTCTCAGACAACCCCCACACATGCTGCCCGGCTTCTCTCCCACTGGCAGCGCCTCAGCTCTCCTGGGCTAAGGATGGCCCGCCGGTGCACGATGAACCAGGACCTACAATTCCTTGGCAGCTAGAACTGAAACTGGGGGTCCTGCGCGCATCTGTGGGTGTTTTTTCGGCCCTCTGCTGCTCCATGTGTACATAATTACATGCCGGTTGTCAATAATAATAAAACTAATAATGACAGCTATTATTGGTGGCTATGAATTAGGTCATACACGCATTATTTCTTGAGTCCTCCCAATAACTCTGTGGGCAAGGCACTAATGTGATTCCCTTGATACGGAGGAAAACTCCGAGGCTCAGTAGGTCAAGTAACTTGTTCAAGGCCACACTACAAGGAGGGGCCAGAAACAGGAATTGCACATGGGACGCTTCCAGGTCAAAGCCCCTGCTCTCAGCCACGGCACTGCAGCCACTTTCAAACGATTCAAGTCTTAAAAATTGGGACCCAAATGCAGACGCTGCCAAAAGCCAAAGGTTTGTTAGCGAGAAACCCAGGGACTGACCCAAGAGGAAGCATCTTAATTAGGAAGCATAAACGCAGCCAGCCTGCGTTCTGGGAAAGGCAACTTTAAAACGGCACTGAGGACCAAAGGCTCTGGGCCAGACAGCAGCTGGCCCCTGTCCACAGGTGACCCCTTAGTTCGCGGGCCGGCACTCAGTCCACTGAGCCACACCAGCCAGGGCTGTTGTTGCTGTTGTTTCTTTTTTTAATAGCAAAGCCTTGAGTATCAGCTCCTGTCTTCATAAATACAGTCAGTACTTGGTCTCCAGGCCCCTGATTTGAGCACCAAAGAAGCTTTAAAAGAAAAGCGTGACAATAGCATTTTCAACTTAACTTTTAAATCCTTTGCATGAGGAAAGCCAATAGCACCTAGAAAAGATGCCCCTGGGACATCCTGGACCCACAGAGACAATCATGCAATTGGTGCCCAGGAGCGTGGGGGTGGACGTAGTATTAAGGAAAAAATCCAGCCGTGCATATGTTTCATTCCATACAATAAGCAACAAGGAATTTTTAGTGTATGTTCTATAAAAACGATCGAGTGTCACTGAAATCTATGGATGGAGGCTTTTTGTGTAACTGAACATTCTGGGCTGCAGTGTAGATGGGTCAGTAATGACCAGTTTCCCGAGATCACAGTGCCACAAACTGCCCTAAACGTGACATAAAATTAGGCCAGACACAACAGGCCTTCTCTGATGAGTCAAAATGCACTTCTGGATTGTGCCAGCCTGAAGCGTCATTACAAGCAATGTTTAGTTGTGGAAAACGCTCTCCTTATGTAACCTTTCCGACTGGCTTCTGAGCAAGGAGCAGTTCCCGGGGCTACGGCCAATCCACGGAACATGGCCACTCCCCTCGTCCCTGGGTTTGCAACTCCGGTTTTCCCAGGTGGGGCCGGCTTAAAGCACAGTCTACCTGTATTCAGAGAAGATGGAGAAAGACAGGCCCAGCCTTCCTGTAAGGGAGGAGGCTTCAAGTTCATTGTAGTCACTGGTGACGGGTTCTGAAATTGAGGAACTAGTTTGAGGAACTTCAGAACAAACGAGAAGCCCAAACACCTCGGCTTTCCACCAAGGCTCCCGACACTGGGAGGCGAGTGGAAGGAGACACGCGGTCCAGCTCTGCCCTTGGGCAGGGGGGCCCTGACCGTGGCCTCCTTTCAGATGCTGCCCTCCACGCCCTTTGACAGACTTGGCCTGAGCAACCAGCTTGAGGACATGAGTAGCAGGGGTGCCTTTGACATGTCCCTTTACAATGGAGGTCCACATTCTTGTCCTACCCCAGAAGGGAGAAAGGGCTTGGGACCTGTGGTATGACGGAGCAGTCACTGAGGATCTGAGACCAATTCCTCGGTAATAGAGGGGGGACCGTGAGACAGCCTATGGTTCTCTCACCCTCCCTGGGAGCAGCAGGGCCTGGAAGAGGGAGTGTGGCCTCTGGCCTTGCACTCTCATTCCATGACAAAGCTTAGCCAGTGGCCGCCACACTCCAGGTGCTGCGCTGATCAGAGCAGACGTGTCGGTGACCGTGACAGGCAAGGTCCTCGCCCTCACGGAGCTTTCACCACTGTCCTCCTGGAAAGGCCCTCCTGGAGTGCTGGACCCATCACTAAGAAGCCCTGTCATGGATCAGGCCGCGGCCTAGGAGTCTGCCTCAGCGGCACCACACCACGGGATCTGCCAGTCTGGTCGCTGCCCTGTGTCCGAGGCAGGGACAAGGCGGCCGTGTCTTTAGTCGCTGGCTACTCAGGATCTGCTTCTGCTCTGAACTGTGTTTAAGCACGTTTCCACCCACAGTGCCTACACCATTGCACATGACTCCTTTCCGAGTGCTGAAGTTTCCAGATTGTTCTCGAGCTCCCATTCCAAGCTGACAAGTGGTGCCAAGCCCCGAGGTGAGTGAAATGCTGAGGGTGTTCCTGCCCCGACACCTGCAGGGTGGGGAAGGGGTGCGTGCTCTCCCCTCTGAGGAGTTCCGTGGGTGACAGTCACGGCGGGTCAAGCTGGAGATGGGGGGTGCCATCTGGGCGTGGTGCCTTCCTTGCTCCTCTCCAGTGACCCCCATCACAGTTCACAATTTGGCACCTGTGACCTGTCCGCTTCCACCCCACCTTCCCCCCGCCATGGTGAGCCCCTTCGAG
The DNA here is from genome assembly GCA_007922815.1 of Macrotus californicus. Classification (NCBI taxonomy): domain Eukaryota; kingdom Metazoa; phylum Chordata; class Mammalia; order Chiroptera; family Phyllostomidae; genus Macrotus; species Macrotus californicus. Next base: position 258,387 of record VMDR010000066.1, read on the forward strand.
GGCAGCACCCAGTTGTCCCCAGCTTCATATTCAGGTCCCTAGCAGAGCCGGTCACGCCGATACACTCGACAACTGGGCACCTGACCAAAGAATGGTGGACACACTCTGGAGAGACAGAGGAGTGCCATGGGCTCTGGGTACCTGACTGGCCCAGGACGTGAGTGTCCAGACTGTCCCATCACCTGGAGAGCTGGAGGGGACGAAGCCAGCTCCCTGTGTAAAGTGTCCCAGCATGATGTACTGTGACTGCAAGCTGGCTGTGCAGCCACCCTTGTCCTTCCGTTTCCCACATGCTGACCGAGAGACCTAGTCATTTCTACCTCCTAGAGAAACGGCCCTTCGGAGCTGAATGACATCCGTCTGTGCTCAGAGGTGGACATGTGCGCTGGGTGGGAGGCAGCACACAAATCTCTGCCTTTGACATTTATCTCTACAAAGCTATTTCCGCCTCTCCAAGTTCAGCATTTGTCAGCTGGGACTGTTGAGCCTGGTCTCGAGGAAATTGGTTCATCCAACTAACTTCCTGGGCCAAAGGGATCTATTTCTAATCTCAGTTGGCAAAAGTGTCCTCATTGGAGGCTGGCTAAGCCCCCCTTTCTTCCCAAGCCTCCCAGCTATCCCTCGTAGTGACCAGTAGACTGATTCTGGCCCAGTAAAAGAAAATGTCACTGTCAGCAGGTGGGTGGGAGGTGGCCCTTGGATACAACAGCTCTTTGTGATTGCAGGGGCCACTATCCAGATATGACATCATGCTTTGCCCACAGGACAAGTCTCTTCACTGACAGGAGCTGGAGGGATCTTGCCAGGATGACGCTGCCTCCTCTGGCTCTTCTGGCCACCTGCATGCCACTGGCCACAGTCTCTGCTTCATGGGACAAAGACGCAGAAGAGCTTCCTGGTGCCCAGTGGGTTTGTGCCCTCGCAGTCTGTCATTCACAGCAACTGAACGCCCACTTCAGGTTAGACATTGCTTGGCGAGGTAGGAAAATGCCCTGCAGGTATGGGCAACCTTTGAGACTTCCGGGTAACCCTGCCCAGAATTGTGTTTTCTTATCAACCTTGACCTTCTTTTGCTTACATGAACTTCATGGTACAAGAGAGTGCCAAATAAATAGCTTTCTGTTTACTTTTTCTGAGACCCAGGGCAGCTGCTGCTCCGACCCCACCCTTCCCAGGTCTGCCAGAACTTGCAGACGGCCGAGCATGATGGGGTCGGGGCGGGGGGAACAAGGGAGGGACAAATGCAATTCCTTTGTACCGTGGCAGCACAGCCCAGTGAAAAGAGCCTGGACTTTAGTCACTTTTAGTCATTAGCTGGCTTTGGGCAACTCGCTTGCTGTCCTTGGGTCACCATTTTCTCTCTAGTGAAATAAAGGAGCAGGCAGCCAGTGAGTATCAGGTCCAGTCTGTAACCCTAACAGCACTTCCTTGACAGAGCACTTTAAGGCCCGATGTCACTCAGCCATTCCTGCCTGAAGAGCCTGCTGGTTAGTCCAGATTGATGGGGTGTGAACCCGGGGCCGGGAAAAGCTTGCCGGCCACTTGCGAGGCAATACTAATTCTTTCCCTGAGGTTTCAATAAAGCGAAGCCCACTTCGTGGGTGACTCTGGATGTTGATTACAAATGTCCCTGACTACCAGCAATCAAGCTCAACAACAACTGCCCTGATCTAGAACACAATCTGAACAAATTCTTTGTCTTGGTGGACACCTGGTCATGGCTTTAGTGGGAAGAGGGTCAGCAGAAGCCACAGCAACCGGACACTGTGAAAGCGATGGCCAGGTGTTCCTCGGTGGCTCCTTTCTGAGTCCACGCAGTGGCTCCAGAAGTGCAGAGGTGGTGGCAGACTTGGAGTTCCACAGTTTCCAGAAACGCAGGGTGTGATCCAGCCTTTCCCATTCCTGGAGCTCCTGGGAGCTTCCAACGCAGGTGGTGAAAAGCAAGGCAGGTAGGAGAAGGTTGCCCCAAAGGCTTTTCACACCAGAGTACGGTTTGTATCTCTCTGCTCTTTGCCAAGGGGTTCCCCAGCTGCGGGGAGTCAGAGCTCCCCTCCTGCTTCTTTGCTGACTGTCATGGGAAGCTGGCCATTTCCACCCCCATGGTGGCTGGACTCAGGAGGCCACTGAGATTGCTGATCTGGGCTCTGTGCCCTGGATCCATCTCTCTGTCAGTGGGCGGGCCCTGGGAGTCCACGTTGGCTCCCGTGTCCCTGCCTCCGATGCCCTTGGCCTGAAATGAACATGATCTTTGGCACAGAGCTTCTCCACCAGGTCTGCTCAAGACTTCCTCTGCGACTGTGTTCGGTGAATCAATCGCCTGTCACCTCCACCCCTGCATGGGTGACTCACCTTCCAGAGAAAGTACTCTGCTCACCTAAGCAAAGCTGCCTGGAAAATGACGAAGGCACCTATTAAACGCAGCCCGTGAGGCCAAACAGCTCCTGAGCCCGGCCCCAGACACACTCTGCCTCTCACCTCCAGCCGGAAGTCAAGTGTGGAGCTGCCACTCCAGGCCTGCTGGTTTCATTTTCATCTGAACATGATGCTTGACATCCGGTAATCTATTTTTTCTAAAAACTAGGTTCACTTTAGAAATGACTCTTTGGCCATCGAGACAGCTTCTCCAGGAGAAAACAAAATGTTATTTAAAGGGAACATCAGCCTGGTGGGAGCCTATATTTTTGTTTTGTAGTAAAAAGGGGAAAAATAATTTAGAATGTAATGTGAAACCGTCTCCCCCACCCCTTGGGTGATTTAAAGGGAACTCTGCAAGTCACTGACTACAGAGCCGGGGCCCCCCAGAGATGGCACCAGTGAGAAATCGACAGAGGCTTATTTATAAGAGGAGAGGATGGTGAGCTGGGGGTGCCACGTGGTTGTGGGAACCCTACCCCACAGAGCCAAAACTGCCTCCTAGTCCCCTGAACAAAGAGGAACAAGTCCTTGTCGACTTGCCTTCTACACAGCATTTTCCTTTTCCACCCCCCGGAGTTAAGGTTGGGACCCACCTCACCGCATGGAGGGCTCAAGAAAGCCCTGGAAAGGCCCACCTCTGCCTGTGGCTCAGAGGCCTGGGAGGACCAAGGGTGCCCAGGATTCAGAATCACCACTTCTGCCCAGGCAGAGCCTGGCTCAGTCGGAGGGTGGTGAGGACAACGTCTAGGGTAAGACAGGAAGAACTTGAAAGCTAAGACTTCTGGACAGAAGAAATGTCCCCCTGGGGGTGCTACCGAGAAAATGACTCTGCCTTGTCAGGCAGCCTGATCCACCCTGACATCACCTTACAGAAGACAGGTCTAGTCGATGCGGTAACTGGCACGTACTACTACCTCTATTACTCCTGCGGTTATTGCCAGCAACGTGCAGAGCAGACACCACCACCATTGACAGCTGTCCTGTTCTGCGGCTTCTTACACGCCAGGCACTGAGCGCGGCACTTAGCAGATACCCTCTCGTTTTCTACTCGAAACAACCCCATGCAGTGTTTCTGATTCCATGTACAGAGGAGGCACCCCATGCTTACAGAAGTGAAGTAATTTGCCTGAGGTCACAAAGATAGTGACAGACCTGGCCCTGGCCCCCAGGTCCGCCTGCCCTGACAGCCCGAACCCCCACATTGGACACGGAGACGGCATGGACCTGCTCTGCTACTTCGGAGAAATCATTTCCCCACTCTGCCCTGAGGTCCGCATCTGTAAAACGAGGGTGAGCAGGTCCATCCAGAGGATGTGCTGTTCATCTTCTGGCATTTTTCATCATTATGAATGGATGCTGATTACTAATTAATGACACACATTAATATTAATTAATACTTGCTAACATAAATCGATAAAGAAGCTACCCTGATTTAGTTACTTTCAAAATTGACATGTTTCGGGGAGAAAAACAATTTATCCTTTCATGAGTTAGAAAAAGCAGCAAGGTAGGTGTCAAGGAATGTGAGTTTAGATTCTGAGCGTGACATTGATTTCCCGAGTAATCTCGTCCACTTTATTTTTCCTTACCAGGCTTTACTCTACTGTCTTTCCTTATATGAATATTGTGAGACAGCACAAAAAATAGCTACAAAGTGCCATTACTCTCGATGCCATATAATTTCAAGGCATTTAATCGGAGGGTAAGGGATTCAAGGACATAAAATAGCAAGAAGGTATGAGACTCACTTAAGCTAGAATACAGAGAAGGGTGCCCAGGCCACCGAGGAAAAGTGACTTTGCTCTGCACTGTCACTCAGGCTGTGAGGCTGGCCCACAACGAAGGGCTTCCATCCAACACACTTCAACGTCTTGCTCGGCTCCACCAAGACAGTCTACCACACAATTTGCCCTACGTTTGGCCTTCCATTTCTAATCTACTGCTTTCGACATCTCAGGCAGCATCGCCAAGGACATGCAAAGCCTTCACACATGCCTCACTTTGATTGCTCACCCTCTCCCCCGAAGACGCTCACACCCACTCCTTTCCCTCAGTGTGCAGAGGCCAGGGGGGGCTGGCGGCTCCTGAGAGACCCCCAAATCCACTCACGTGGATGCATTCCCCTCCCCGCCAATTTCACATCGATGCCACCAGAAGTGCCCGTAGTGCTCAGATGTTTCCAGTTTGACTGAAATACTAAAATGGGACAAACAGGAAGCATCAGACACAACTGCGGTGGTGACTTATTAATCATGAAAGCAGAATTTTAGTTGCATTTTAACCTTTTGCCAGGAAAAAAAAAAAAACAGCCCTGAGATGGTGAAAGCCGTTGGTACAAACATGCTGCTGATAGGTGTATCAAGCTGACTTTTTACTGCTAATTTAGAACCGAATTTGGTTTTAAGGTTTCTTAACTGTCCACCCAGAAAGACCCATCAAGTCAGCCAACATGAATCTGCCAGCGCTTCATCACTGTAATCGGGCCTGTTGGGGAGGCTCGTGTGCTGCTGTCCACTGAGACAGGAAAAAAAATAGGAAATTCAGAGTGACTTCACAGGCCAAAGCGATAAGACACTCTTAAGGGGGTGCCAACAACGAAGAAAGCAACCTGGGAGGAAGGCTGACCTCATTCACATCTCTGGCCCTCACCAGCCTCCCCCGGCCAGGATGAACTATTATCACGCACCAAAAAAATCACAACAGTTGCTTGGAGTTGGACGACCAATCAGGGCAAGCCTACTTCTCAACATTAAATGATATACAGCCACTCCAAGCATTATCACAAAGAAGTCAGTGTTCAACAGGAGAACCAAAATGAGGAAGCAAACCTCCATCTGTTGAGGCGAAACGGCCAACCAGACATTTTTGTTTAATAGATGAAGGCTCATTTGGCAAGGTCTCTTGTCTGTGGTGCCACTCCCACAAACTCTAGCAGACAATGCCAGGGGCAAAAAAGCCCCTTTAAAACTGCTCCTTATGTTCTTAAAACAGAAGATGACCTGAATGAAGTTTAGCAACCGATTGCTGTCTGATTCACAAAAGTGCCAGGACACATACCTGGATACGTGTTTCTAAGCTTGAAGTCAGCGACGATTACTTTTATTTTGAGAACTCCTGAGAAGTTCACCACACCCTTCAAAATAAATGAGGATGTCCCTAAAGGAGTCTGAGACACTCAGAGGTTTGGCATCACTGCACCAAAGGAACTGACTTTGACATCACTTAAAAAACACCAAGAGTAAATCCAATCACATCACAAGCAAGACAAGCACCTGACCACCTTTCTCCCACGTTAAGAACGTAATTCCACACCAAACATTTCTCCCTCTTTTCTGCATCTAAGTCCCAGAATGTGGTCCTGGTCCAAGATGAGGAGCCCGGGGGGATACTCCAGTGGCCTAGGCTTGAGTCCTCATGCTAAGACCTAGCTACTAGGCTTTAGGCAAGATATACACCGTCCCCCTCCTCAAGGTGCCTTACCTATAAAACAAGATAAGACTATCTATCTTATCACACATACCTGTCTGAAGGAAAAAGGAGGTTACAGGTATGAAGATACGAAGTAGAAAACACATCACTAATGTTAAGATACCATCTCCTTCTAATCTTTCAGAACGACCATGTTTCTAGTCAAGGGGTTTTCAACATTTTTCCTGGAATAAACTTCAGACGGTTATTTTGAATTAGGCTCCTCCTCTCATCATTTCATTTCACTTGCTTTTAGAGTTCTTAAGTCACTGGCGTTCACTCTCTCCATTGAACAAAAACTGATTTCTTTACTCCATTCATCCTCTTTCTCACCCATACTCATTCCCCATTCCGTCATTTGGGACTGACAGCAACATTTTAACTTTAATACGGAAGGAAACGCTTTAAAAAAAATTACCCTGCACCAAGGAGGCTCCCGGGCAGGTGAGATTCTATGCACTGTACAAGCAGCCTTTTTCTGCCTGGTGCCCGGTGGCTGCAGGTTGCTAGGCGCCACAACGGGCTTCTAAGATGGGAACATATTTGAGCCGACAGATAAAGTCCCGAGTGGAGCGGCCAGAAGAATTACAGAGGAGTCAGGGGGAACAGGAGGATGCTGCGAGTGGCCAGCGTGCTCCGCTGAACGCCAAGGGCAGGCTCTGCTCCTTCTCCCCGCCTCGGGGTGTGTGACCGGAGAACTTCCCAGGGAAGGCCAGAGAGTTTCACTGACAGGGCAGGTGGTAGGACGCACGGACAGGGACCACTTGTACACCTTCGGCCCCGACCCGAGGGGAACCCCTAGCCTACCGAGCACCCAGGGAACGAGGCAGGAGGCGCAGGCCTGGCAGTGGGGGCAGCTGAGCACTGGGGAATCGGGATGTTGGGAAGGGGAAGCAGGGCGCCCCCGCGCGCGTTTCTGGCGACCGTGTCGCCTGCAGGGGTGCGGGGCGAGCAGCGCGTGAGACCGTGGTCCTGGCAGCGTGCGCGAGGGCGCGCCGGCGGTGAGACCCTAGGGCTGAGGGCCCGCGCGCGAGTGGACTCGTTCGACCGGCCGCGCCGCTGACCCCACTATTCTGGGGTGGCGCGCCAGGCCACATCCCGATCCCGGGCTGAGAGGCTACCCATCCCTGGTGCTCCCCGCTCTGAGACTCCGGGTCCCGCTCAGTCACCTACCAGCCGAGCGCCGATCTCCCCAAGCAGCGACTGTCGCGCTCCCCTCGCCCACGATCTCCCGCCGCCGGTCGCCGACCGCTGTGCTCTGGGCCCACGGTCGCCCCGCCCCACGGTCGCCCCGCCCCGGCCTAGGGTCCCACCCCTTTATCTTCTTCCCGGCCGCCCCGGGGCCACGCCTCCCTCGGAGGCGGCAAATTCGCCTTCGTTCGCACCTCCTATCTTTGGCCGCACCTCGACCCTTGGCCACGCCCACTTCACCAATCTAACCAATAAAATGGCACGTCTCAGTCCAGTCACACCGTCCCCAACAACGATTGGTTAATGAGGCCTCGCTTCCAGAAATGGGCACTATTTCCGGACAATGTTTATAGTAAAGAGTTTGTTGGCCGGACGGATTGACAGAAGGCGGAGGCGGTCGGGGTTTGGTCTAACCACACAGGCGCTCTCGACTTCTGGCAGTTTTTTTTTTTACGGGTTGCGTTCTTCTGGAGATTACGGGAAGTAAGAATCACTGCGCATGCGGGGGCACTCCCAACCTTGGACTTCAGTTACCTTGGAGACAGCGCGGCGTTCTCTCTGCTTGGCCAAATTCTCCCTCTTTGCTCGAGGCCTTGACGGCTAAGGCAGGTGGGACGGAGGGGTGGGCGCGTGGAAAGTGGTGGTGGTGGTTAGAAACATTTTTATTGAATATTTACTCGGTGCTCAGCTCTGTAGGGTCCTTGGGCACTAGGAAGACAGGTTCTAGTTCCTGCCCTGAGAAGTGTGGGGAGCCAAGGGCCTACACGGGTCAGACCTATGTGTTGAAACCCAAATCTGATGAGAGCAGGTGGATGGCATGGTGCAACCCCTTCCCACAGTCAGAGAAGCAACGTGGTGCCAGCGCTTTGCGAAGCGTCTCCTTGGTGGGTTCACAGGTTACAGAGCCAGAAAGAAGACCATAACTTGACTTGAAGTGTGAATATGCACCAAGGTGTCAACAGTGCTTTCTTTCTGAATATGGCAGTGGGGGCGAGGGGGGCAGTTAAGGAAAGTATCGATATTTTTTCTATTCAAATATTTGCTTATCTGTATTTTCAATGAGCTTGTATTTTATTTGTAATACAGAAAAAATAAATCCCAAACTTATAAGTTTGCAAAATGAAAAAGGTATACCACCACTTGGCTCCATCAGTGGTCCACAGCAGGCAAGTGTGGTAGCTGGCTTAGTGGTGGGGGTAGATATGCCCCATCCAGAGCTGGGAGTAAGGATCCCCTCAGTGCTGGAAGGGTTGGAGCACAGAGCTGCTCAGCGCCACTCTTCAGACAGTCCTTGGTAGTTCAAAGCCTGTTTCTGGAGATCTGCACCTGACAGACATCTCCCTTGTTGGGGAGTGGGGAAGACCATTCATTTAGGGAGGGGTCAAAAACAACTAAGGGCCTCACCCACTCATTCATGCTGTCCTTTGTTTGGCTGGTCCAATGTATTTTTATATTTTTAAATTTGAATTTGAATGCCTGAGGGCAGAGCCTGCCGTTTCCCCTAGCCCCTGTCCCTGTTGTCTTACACCCAACATTTAACTTTATGTCATCTGTCTGACCCCTGAAGCATTCTAGGTTGTGGCCCTGGTAGAGCTTTGCTTTGGAGCTGAACTGTCTCTGGTGCATAAACTGGCTGTGCTATTGATCGGCTTGCAAGATGGTAGGCAAGAAAGCCGGTGACCCCTAAAGCTCCTTCCAGCGCCAGGGTTTTTCATTTCAGTGACTCAGGGAGAGGTGGAGCTTGGCCAGATGGTAGGTTACAGGTTCGTATCAGCAAGTCCGGATGCAGGGCTTGCCTCTTCTACCACCTGTTTGCCCCTGGGCATACCAGTTCTCAGGAAAGACCTGGGCACTGGTCCAGAGTCTGCAGATGCTCCCTGGCTCGCCTTTGCATTTTCCCTCTGTCGCCATACCTCCTTTAGGGTACCCAGTGCCTGCATACTTAACCCAGCTTCCCTTGACACTCCTCCGGGTCCCTGCCTGCCCACATCCACCTTATCAAGATCATCTGCCTTTAAATCTATTTGTTAACACTAATGTGTATTAGTGGGAGAGAGTGAATGTGATGACTCAAAACTGCAACTCCCAGGAAGGAATTTCGCAGCAGAAACTACTACAGACTAATGAGGAAGGTAATGTAGGATAGGACAGGTCTCATAATTTCAGCTCTTTTTTCAGGCCTTTCCAAACCCCACCAACATGGCGGCGGGGGGTGGTGGTGGTGAGGTGAGAAACAACACAAGACCCACTCTGAGTGAGCACCATGGACTCTCTGAGCCTTGAAATGCTTGCACCTTCTGGAAGGAGAGCTTCAGAGCATAGTTACCTCCTCCTAGTCCAGCCAGTTAAGTCACGGACAACCTGAGAAGGCTTCTAGCCCTGAGTCACTTGTGTAGCCTCAGCTCTTTAAGTAAAAATGAACGGGCATTTACTGGCTGACTCACACCTGGAGCAGTGATCTTAAGAATTTCCACATTCCACCTCAGTGGTTCAAGTCTGGATATAGAAGGGTAAGACTGGGTCCTTCCAAAAAGAATAGCAGCTTCTGTTTTTTGAGAGCTTACAAGAAACAAACCAGGCACTTCTAAGAGCTTTTTGTGCATGATGTCGGAAGATTCACTCTAGCCCAGGGTTTTCCAACCTGGTGCCATTGACATTTTGGATGGGATACATTTTTTAGCAGGGGTAGGGGTGGCTTGCATGTGCCTCATAGGATGGTTGAAAGTGTTCCTGGGCTCTGCTCACCAGACGCCGTCACCCCTCCAAACCCAGCTGTGACAACAAAACGTGTCTTCAGACATTGCCAAATGTCCCCAAGGGAGCAAAATTGCCCTCCGGTGAGAACCCTTGCAGTCTGACCCCTCAGAGTAGGTGCTATTGCTACTATCCTCACTTCACAAGATGAGCAAACTGAGGCTCAGAGGGAAGTAACTTTCCAAAGGTCCTTTTGCTGCAACAGAAGACCTGGGGTTCAAACTAGTGTGACCCCAGGGTCGCTGCTGTTCTCCATACAGGATTCTACAAGGGGACTTTGGGCCTCGAGGAGCCAAGTGCCCATCAGTTCCGTAGAACAGTGATGACGAGCGAATGAATTTTGTGCATCAGTGAGAGAATGCTATCCTGGGATCAGTTTTCCTTTTCTGCTTGCTTTGGAAGAAGAGAAATTACATTCTGGTTTTTACTGCCTAAGCACAGTTCATGGTGTCTATGAGAAAGTGGCTGGTAAATCATCTGAGTGTCTGTGGCCCCCAGGCCCCAGATTCCTGTGAGATCCTGAAGTTACACTTGAGAAGAACTCGGATGTGAGGCTGAGTGAGATCAGAGATGACTGGGGGCTGGTGGTGGATGCTCCCGAAGGAGATGCAGTTTTACTCCCCCCTCAGGGGCCTCCCTAAGGCTGCAGCTGGGCTACTGTCCCTGCCTTCCCTGGCTTGGACCTGCCCCACTGCTGCCACCCAGTCTGGAGGGGCCAGGGAGGCAGGAGAGAAAATGGATTCAGGCACTGGTGTCCTAGAGCTCTCTTACTACTCTGCGAGCAGTGACAGTTTCATGTTGGTAGCTTGACATCGAAACTGATGGGAGTATTTACACCATAGAAATTGGCAAACAGTATAAACCAGGGCTACCCACCCTCAGCCTGGATGTTAAACGTTTACCAGCATACCATTGCACACAGATTCTGGACCCTGACTGTCCGCTGATGTGGGCAAGAAGAAGAGGTCCCAATTTCTGCAAAGGATGGAGTTGGCAGAGTGGGGGTCTCTGTGGGGGCACTTGGCAAAATTGACCTTCCCAAGACCAGGTCCTGGACGTACCTGTCTGAGACGCTTCCCAACTTCGAAGCCTTCTTAGGGAGCCCTGGGTTAAGACTTGACTCAAATGCTTCTCACTTCCTGATTGGTTATCCCCTTGTAACTCATCTCTCTGCCTCCAGTCTCCTCTCTGCGCTGCCCTCAAGCCTTCTGGTGGATTTAATCCTCCTAAGAGACCACTTAGGTGATGTGTTCCAGCCCCAGTTTCCCTACAACTGCTCCCCTTTAGCTTTTTCCTCTCAGCCTCGAAGTGTGACCAAGTCTCTGCAGCCTAAAGACAGACACAGAAAGAAAGAAAGCCTCCCTCTGTCCCGGCTTTCCCTAACACTGTTGGCCCAACCTTTTCCCCTCTCCACTCCCAAACTTCCTGGTCCTCCTTGTGTCTGCTTCAGCTGCCGCTTGCATGTGCACCTTACAGTCTGGTTTCTGCCCACCACGTCTTCTCTCCATGGATGCCCACTAATTGCTGCCTGGTCAGGTGACCTCCTCTCAGCTCTCATCTGCTGTCGGCCACGAATGTGATGCTTTGAGCACCTATGATGTCAGGCCCTGGAGAGGGAGTGTGGAACCTCCAGACCAGGCCCTGCCCTTAGGGAGCTGCCAGTGTAGTGGGTGGGTGGACCTTGAACAAGTGGCTGCTCACGAGTACCAGGTCATTTCAGGGGATACGAGGGTGGGTAGAGTGTACTGCATCAGGCAGGGCCCACTCGTGGAAGCAGAACTCACTCTGAGTTTTTATACATGGAATTAGTTTTTTAAAGGGTGAACAGTAATAGTTCTTTTATTTTAAGGATTTTTAAAAATCCTCACCCGAGGATATGTTTTATTGATTTTAGAGAGAGAGGAAAAGGAAAGGAGAGAAACATCGATGTGAGAGAGAAACATCAATTGGTTGCCTCCTGTACCCCCAACCTAGGAGTGTGCCCTGGCTGGGGATAGAACCCCCAACCTTTGCTCTCTGGGATGATGCTCCAGCCAATTGAGCCACCCGGGTAAGGCTCTACATGGAATTTGAGGCTAGGATTGGTCACACAGAGGATGGAAGAGCTGAGCAGCTCAGCAGGAGGGGATGGCAACATAACCAGGAATCCACTACTTCCCTAGGGTGGAGGGACTTCAGGGGAAGCACTGTCATCAGTGGTTGGAGGCAAAGGTCACCTGGAGGAAATTGGAACCACCGAGAAGACACACTCCCTTCCATAGACACCACTCAAGACTGAGATGGGTGAAGATTCTCCATTCCTTCCACCCTCTGGTCTCCTGCCAGTTTCTCACTGGCCCGGGAGGCTGCAGGGGCCAGTCACCTGCGGTACAGAGCAGAGCAGAGAAGATAGGACCGATGGGAGGGCGCACAACCCAGGACTAGCCCAGGTGTGGGGTAGGAGAGGATAGTGGGGGGTGGAGGACTAGCCTAGTGGAGAGGGCTCAGAGAAGGCCTGGAAGGAGAAGGGGAGAGTTAGAGGGAAAAAGACACTCAGCAGTCACTGTCATTTTTTATTGAATGTATTGGGGTGACATTGGTTAATAAAATAATACAGGTTTCAAGTGTACAATTCCAAAATACATCATCCGTATATTGTGTTGTGTTTTTTAAGACTACTTTTTAGAGCAGTTTTAGGTTCACAGTGAAACTGAGCAGAATGTCCAGAGACTCCCCATACACCCCAGTGCCCCCTCATACAGCCACTCCCACTATCAACACCCCGCCCAGAACGATTCCTTTGTTACAAGTGATGAACCCACATCAACACATTACATCACCTAAAGTCCATTGTTGACATTAGGGTTTGCTCTTGGTATTGTACATTCCCTGGATTTGAACAAATGTGTGATGACATCCACCCATCATTATAGTGTCACACAGAGCGTTTTCACTGCCCCAACTCTTCTGTGCTCTGCCTGTCCATTCCTCCCTCCTCTCTGGCCACCAGTGGACTTTTTACTGTCTTCATAGTGATAACTAAGTTATGACCCATCCAGACAATGGAATGTTATTCAGTGCTAAAAATAAATGAGCTACAAAGCAATGAGAAGATGCGGAGGAATCTTAAAGGCATGTTTCTAAGTGAAAGGAGCCAGTCTGAAAATCCTCCACACTGTATGATCCCAACCGTGTGACGTTCTGGAACAGGCAAAGCTACGGAGACAGTAAACAGATCACGGGTGTTTTAGGCCCGTCCTCTTCCCAACACTTTGGAGAGGCTGTATTTTCTGTTTCTCTTTTTTTTTCCCTCATTCTTAAAGACTGAGGCACTCCCCAAATTTCAGTTCTAAGCTCCCCCCCTTCTCTACACATTCTCCCTGGCAGTTCTCATTCACTCCTGATTTCTTTTAATCATTCAACATACATTAATTAAAGACCAATTATGTGCCAGGTAGTTGATTAGATCCCAGTGACAAAGAGAGATGAATGAGTCATGAGGCCAGCCCTCCAGGAAGGAGATGGATGAGGTTTCAATACAACGTGGAGGGTAGAAGGAAGCCCTGGGGGAGGTAAGAACACATATCAATGATCAAAGAAGGCTTCCTGGAGGAGGTGATGCCCAAGCTGATTGCTGCCAGGTACATTAGCAGTAAGCCAGATGAATGAGGCAGGAAGAACATTCTGGCAGAAGAAATGAAATGTGAAAAATACATGGAGACAAGGGACGTATAAGGTCTGTGCTGAAAAAGTCCAGCCATTGTTAATATAACAACAATGGTTTGTGTGACATGGATGTAACCTGACAGCCAAGGAGAGTGGACTGGAATGCACATACGTATACAATGGCGACTTCACCAGACTAGTCAGTGGGGGTGGTAGTTGAGTGAATATGTGTACTGTGTGGCCATCGCATTCAACATGAGCAAATAGAGCAACGAATCTGCATCAAACTGTGTTAACCTTGAACATTCCTCCAGGGAAACTATTCAGATGACTCAGTAGGTTTTGGGGACAATGCAGTGAGTGCAGCGCAAATAAAAATGTGACACACGCTTCAAAGACGGTTGAGAATCTATGGAAAGTGATCCACGTTCTGGAAGGCCCACAACAAGCAGAACACCCGAGAATGTTGGACGTGGATGGGCTGCAATCCACAAACATCGGTGAGTGAGGGAAGAAGGAGCTGAACTGTGTGTGAGATTTCGAGGCAATATCTTGGCAAGAAACATGTCGTGGCAAAGTCCGTTCTGTGACTTCTGCAACCAGAGCAGAAGGAACATCGTGCCGCGGTTGGTTACTAATGACTTGATTCAAACCACTGCCAACAAAGCAGATTTCCTCGAGGAGGTTGAAACCAGAGACGAATGGTGGCTGTACGGCTCTGATCTGGCAACGAAGGCCCAGCCGTCCCAAGGGAAGTCGCCTGGTTCTCCAGGCCCGAAGAAGGTGTGGCAAAGGCATGGAAAAATGGCAGCAAGATTAAGACCAAGTTAACTGTGGTTTTGGGGTTGGGAAGGTGTTGTCCATCACAAGTACGCCCCTCCAGGCCAAACAATTAGTGAGGAGCACTAACTACCTCAGTGTTCTTCGTCTGTTGCAATGCGATGAAAACGGCCACAGCTACGGGCAACTGGTGATGGGCAGCTTCATCCCCACAACGCGCCAGCTCATGCTTGTGCAGGGTTTTTTTGGCAAAACATCAAATCACCCACGTGACTCAGCCCTGCCTACAGCCCAGATTTGGCACCCTGCGACTTCTGGCTTTTCCTAAAACTAAAATCACCTTTGAAAGGGAAGAGATGTCAGACTGTCATCAATGAGATTCAGGAAAATATGACGGGGCAGCTGATGGTGACTGGGAGAACTGTGTGAGGTCCCTACTTTGAAGGGGACTGAGGCATGAGTGTCCTTTGTACAATGTTTCTTGTATCTTGTATCTTCTTCAGTAAATGTCTCTATTTTTCATATTACATGACTGGATGTCTTCTGGATATTTGGGGGAATTGGGTGGGGGTGTACAAGGGACAGAGTAGGAGAGATCCTCAGGCTGGTCCTGCAGGACTGTGGAGGGCCTTGTAGGCCATGCTTAGCGGACTGAATGGGGGAAAAGACAAGTAACCTTTCTAAAATGGAGTTTTAGAGACATTTCTCTGCAGTGTGAACGGGTTGAATGTGGGGGAAGGGGGTGCAGGCTACAGTTTAGGGGGGCAGCTGTGAGGCTTTGCAGTAAACCCAGTGAGAGGTGATGGAGGCTGCACTAGGGCAGTGCCAGGGGATGGGGTGCCAGCATAGATTAGCAGAATGCAGAGAGATTCAGAAACGAGAAAATAAGTCAGATGACAGGGTATGGATGGAAGCTGGGAGGGGCGAGTCTGGGCTGCCACTGCTGAGGTCAGACACCATAAAAGGAGAGAGATTTGGAAAGAAGAGAAGTGTCAGCTTTGGACACAGTGTATCCTTCTGGGCTGTTGACTTCCAAACTAATACCTTGCTCTCTGACTTCTAATCTGAATTCTGAGCTAGAATTTCCAGGGTAAAGCATTTCCACTTCTAGCCCCCTGTCATCTTCACTATACGGTCCCCCAAACGTGTTCCTCGCCCACCTCTCTCTGTTGCAGACATTACCATGAAGTCCAGGGGGCTTCACCAACTCCTCTTGCCATCTCACCCCAAGTCCTTTGAGCCTGTGGCCTCCTGGGTCTCCCCTTTCTGCCAGCACCCTCATGGTGTCTCCCCATTTCCTCTTGCTTCCTGTCCTTTCCATTCCAATCCTTCCTATTCTCTGTTTGTCACTCTCTCACTCAAAACTTTCAGGGCTCCGCGTTGCCTACTAATAAGCGCAGGCTTGCTGTCTGGCTCTCAAGGCCCTCACGGTCCAGCACCGATTCACTTGCTGCACTTTTCACAGCTTCCCTGCAGACGCCCCTCTGTGCTAATTACGTGCCATTGCCCGGAACCACTGTGCGTTGTACATCCAGACCACAGACTGTCCCGAAGACTGAAGTGCACCCCTCCGCCTCCGTCTATCAAAGCACACCCATCCCTCAAGGCCCTGATGAAATGTCTCCTCTCCAAACATCACATTTCCCCATTAACTCCCTGCCTTATCTCTCTTAACAAGCGGTAGGCACCTTGTGGGTAGCTTATAATCATTGCATGGTGAGTTGGTACTCAGTAAAAGGGTGTTGAACTGAATTGGCTAAAAAAACCATTCCTCTGATCCAGAGCCTACTGTGGCCTCCTATTGTTAAAGGCTGCAGAAGCCTGCTCCTGTGGCTTCCCAGGTTTCGTCTTAGGTGTCTAACCTTACTCTCCCACTGTTTCCCCAAATAGGTCCCACGCTCAAGTTCAACTCTATGCTAGAAGTGTGAAAGATGTAAAAGTGAATAAAATACATCTTCCTTGCCTTCGCTTTCCTTACTACTAGAAGGATGAGCTATGCATACTAATAGCTAATAGAATGCTAGTTTAAATTCTGCAGTATCTTTCACTCACGGGTTATCCTGCCTCTCCTTTAAGATAGTAGCCTAATTTTGTTCATACTGGTAACCTGTGCAGTCTTAAGTGCTTCCCCAGACTCCCTTGCAGCTAGAGTGGCCATTTGACAAAATTCTTGCCAGTGAGATGTGCGTGGAAGTCCTGGGTGGGGCTTCAGGAATAACTTGCTGAAGAGGACCAACTCAGCTGGCACATGCCCTTTTGTTTTATCATCCTTCTCAGTGTGGAATGTGGACCTGCTGCCAGGAGGTGTAGCAGCCAGGATTGGAACCTGGAATGACAGCCTCATTCTCTGAAGGCAGAGCAGAAAGCTGGATGGGCTCAGAGCCCCTGCTGGCCTCGTGAAACCGGGATACAACCAGGGACTGCCCACATCCAGTTTCTGGTGACATCAGGAACCCACTGTGGCTGGGTTTCTGTTACATGCAGTAATGACGGATACAGTGAGATGTATAACATTTGTGTAATTTGAGAATTGCCAACAGTGAGGAATGGTTCCAGGATGAAATCACACTATATCAAGCCTTAATATGCAGTGAGCTTCTGATGATGAGGGATTGCGTAATGTGTGGGAACAGCAAAGGAGACACGTCTGTAGCCCAGGTCGACTGAGAGCGGCACTCCTATTTTCCAAGGAACCTCACCTGGAGAAAGCCGTGGAAAAAGGTGAATGACTTAATGGGCTGGGGAAGATGCCAGAAATGTCATTCAAGGACTACGTGACTTCCTTGCTGATGGGCCATGGCTTCTTTGCCGATAGGCTGATCAGGACCAAGATATTTTACCCAATTACAATCAAAGATGCTCAGATTGGGCAGAGGGAAAACCCAGGTATTAAAATGCGGAGATTAGAGCAGATGTCAGTCCATGCTGTCATAACATCTGTGTCATCCTCACAGGACTTTCTTACGAACCACAGCTTCCCCGGGGGCATGCGGTCCCCCGTGCTGCGTGGGTGACACGTGGTGGTCCCCAGCACTAAATAGCGTTGAATCTCATGTGCAGAAAGTTGTTCTCTCTCCAGTTCTTTCTTTTTACATCGTTCACTCCTTGAATAGTTGTTGTGTGCATCTGTGCACATTTCAGAAGAGTGTGCTTTTCCCACTCTGGCCTCGGTTCTCCTCTTTGGAGGCAACCGTTCTTGCAAGCTTCTTGTGTATTTTTCCAGATAGGTTTTGTGCATTTACCAACAAATACGTTCATATAACTTCTTATTGAGAATTAATAGAAACATGCTATACACAGTTTCTTTGTACTGGGCTTATTTTACCTGACATAGAACTGCCTCATCCTCTTCCATTGGATGGCTGGTCCACAATTTACCTGGTCCCCTACTGACGGGCTTACCTGACTCCAACCACTTCGTGTTATAAGAATTGTTGCAGAAAATATCCTTGTACCTATTATCATTTTGAATATTAATTAATCTATGCATTTAACAGATATTTCCCGAGCAACTGTTATTCGCCAGGCCAGCTCTAGGCACCGTGGATTGCGGTGAAGACAGGCCTTGCACCGCGGAGCCTCCATAGAATAAATCCCTAGAAGCAGGTCAGGCTTCAGCCTCTCGAATGGAGTCAAGAGGAAAGTCTCACTTTGCTGAGGAAGTCTCACATTAGTGCCAAAGGTCCTTAACACCTCTGTCCACCTCCTGGTCCTCTCTAAGATAGGCTGTTAGTCTCAGGGTTAGAGTCTTTTGCGGGCCGCAGAGCCCAGCTAGAGTTTAATAACCATGTTTGGTTTTTACTGGATTTATTTTTACGTAGCAAATGATACTGATGTGCCATCTATTGTAGCATCAAAATGTGAAGTTTCCATTCAAAGTATGACGGTTCTTTTTGAAATAATTTAAGTTAAAAGAAAAAGTGAGTCACCCTGGCTGGTGTGGCTCAGAGTGGATTGAGCCCTGGCCTGCAAACCCCAACATCTCCAGTCAGGGCACATGCCTGGGTGCTGGGCTGGGTCCCTGGTTGGGGGCGGTTGGGGGTGTGCCAGAGGCAACTGACCAATGATCAATGTTTGTCTCACACGGCAGGCAGGTCGGTGTTTCTCTCTTTCTCCCTCCCTTCCCCTCTCTCTAAAAATAAATAAATAAAATCTGAAGAAAAAAAAATATATGAGTCAGTTTAAGGAATGTTAAGTAAATAATAACACAGGAGGAATTTGGAGGTGGAAAAAACCCAGGAAGGTGATATTCAAATGACTGAGATTAGGAAACTGCTGATGTAAACAAAGCCAGGAGAAAAGAGGAGGCCCTTCATCCCGCAGTCGATGTTTATTTTTGCATCCTCACTGATCTTTGGTGTTGAAGCGGACTTGCCTCTGTATTTCTTCCCAGGCCACTTATTTGTTTGTCACTTATTATGTTTATTTGCTTGATAATTCTGATGCTTAGATTTCATTGGGTTTTGGATCCTGAGAGGGATTTTTTTTTTTTTTTTTTAAAGTGATCTGTTATCAATATTATTCTCTCAGAAAATCTCTTTCTCTTGAATTCCCCAGATGCTCCCGCCTCTGTGTCACCACTGGCTCTGGAGCTATTTGGAGCCGCCTCTGCCCGGAGCATTTGGGCCGCAACCTTAGTTAGATTTTCATAATCTGGCTGAGGCTGGCTCAGTGATTCTCTGAAAAGATGACATGATGAAACAGCCAAGCCCAAATAGGCCTTCGAGGAGATTTCAAAGCCAGAACCTTCTGAACAATCCTAACCAGCACCAGTGGGCCTGTGATCACCCACAGCTTGTTAGCTAAAGACAATGAGCTTGGTGGTGGGATATGTGTCTTCCTTACATGGGTTTTTGGGCCAAGTAGGTGGTCATAAGCTGTTGGTACTGCTTGTCAGCTGTGCTCAGAGGGTCGGGGGTGCCTCAAGGCCACAGGCAGAGAACATTGGTGATAGGACATAAGAAGGGGCCAGGATCCATTGGAGGGGGAACAGCTGGCAGTAGGGGCAAGCAGAGCTATAGGCACCAAAGGAGCCTTTGGGTGCTTGGAATATGAGAAACAGCAAAAAGTAAGGCCATCCATTAGCAGATAAATCTTCAAGCTTTAAAATCTGATGGTGTTTAACTATGAGTCAACTCCTGAGGACCTACCATGTACCAGGCATCGATTTAAGAATTTTTTTAAAAGGTTTTATTTATTTTTAGAGAGAAGGGAAGGAAGGGGAAAAGAGAGGGAGAGAAACATTGATGTGTGAGAGACACATCGATCAGCTACCTCTCACACGCCCCCCAGTTGGGGACCTGGCTGGCAACCCAGGCATGTGCCCTGACTGGGAATCAAACCACGACCTTTCGATCCTCAGGCTGGCACTCAATTCACTGAGCCACACCAGCCAGGGCTTAAGAATTTTACAAGTACAAACTCAATGGTTCTCAAACTGTTTGACTCACTCTTAAAATTTGGGGGGGACCCCCAAAGAGCTTTTGTTTCTGTGGATTATATCTGGCGGTGTGATGTTTAATGGGGGAGAAATCCTGATTTGTAGCATTTGCCAATTCCCATGGTATAAAAACTTCTGCTGTGGTCCATTTCAAGGTTCCAACCTGACATCATAAAATGCGAAGTGTGAAGAGAGATGCACAGTCAACTCTCCCAGGCTGGTGCAAGCTGACTCCATCCAGTACACTGCTGTGGTGTTTATCGATATTGAAGGTATGAGAAGTTAAAACCGAGAAAATTAAAAAATATCCATTCATTAGAAATACTAATAACAAACCCATTACATGTTAGTATAAATAACAATCTTTGTGAAAATAACTATATTTTCCAAAATAAAAAATATTGAGTTAAAAAAGGTAACTTTCAAGTCCCTGACCAAATAGCTCAGTTGGTTAGAGCGTCGTCCTGATACGCCAGGGTTGCAGGTTCAATCCCTAGTCAAGGCACATACAAGAAGCAACCAATGAGTGCATAAATAAGTGGAACAACAAATCAATGTTTCTCTCTCTCACTCCCTCCAACATCAATAAATAAAAACAAAAATTTTAAGTGACTTTTTGAAATATATGTTTGCAACTCCCTGAAGTGACTAGTTTAATTAAAGACAGCTGGATTCATGCATCTTCTGCATGCATTCTGTTGTGATGTTATACATCATGTGGTCTCTGAGTAACACTGGAAAGCAATGAAGACAAATAATGTCTTGCTGTTACTATGGAAATAGTTTTGACCTCATGGACACCCAGAAAGCATCCTGGGGACCTTCTAGAGGTCCCTGCACCATGTGTTGAGAGTTGTTTTACTAAATGCATTTAATTTTCCAAACAGCCCAAAGAGGTCAGTTTCTAATTATCCTGATTTTACAGATAGGGAAACCGAGGCACGGGGAAATTAAGTAACTTACTCAAGGGCACTTAGCTAGAAAGTGGCAGTCAGAATTCCAAGTCAGTTAATAGAGATGACACTGAGTTGGTGACTGTCACTTACTAGATGTGTGATCTTGGGGGAAGTCAGACTCTCTGAGCTTGAGTTACTGTCATTTGATTAACCCACTGTCATCCCCTAGGTTGGATTGGACTTGACTTCCTTTGTGATGGGCTCCTTACCTGGGTGTCCTTAGCATTCTCTCTTTTTTCCTGCCCACCTAGCACTGGGCCCCACGCCATCGTGCCACTGTTTGAGCGTTCCCTTTGGACTGTACACTCCATGAGGACAGTCACCGCATCTACCGCAATTACAAGTGTCTCACTGGGGTCCGGAACAGGTGCCGGGAAATCTTTGCTGGAGAAAGAAAGGAATAAACAAATGCCAAAGGCAGGATGCAGTCCATCCTGCTCCGAATTCTCCGGGACTCCAGGAAGGGACAGAGGAACAAGCACAGTGGAGGAGAAGGGGATGGTAGTGCACTTGTGTCCACCTGTCCAAGCCTGTCACATCATCATGATCACAGAATTAATCACAGACTAAGAAAAGCCTCCTCCTAAATTCTGCAAAGCGTTCCAATCATCTTTTTGCCCGGAGTCACTTCTACTCAATGTGCCTGCCACTTGGCACTGAGACATTCGGTTTAGCCGTCCCTCCAGAGATCCTTTATCCTGCCAGAAAGTTCTGCATCTCCCCCTGTGCTGCTGAGGGGTAGCATGGGGGGGCTCTCTGCTTTCTTCCTTCTACCCTGGGGTTTGTCTGTAATCAGCAGCTTCCCCACCCTTTTCTAGAAGAGTTAATCCTTTTTATCTCATCGCCCCTACAAGGGGGCAAGCTGAGAGAAAGGAGCTGTCCTTGCTCCAGAGCCCCACACCACTTGGCACCTAATTCATGCCTGCACTTCCGAGGCTGGAGACCCCAGGGAGAGCACGGCCTGGCAGGTGGGAAGAGTTCGATGGAGGCCATCTCCCTGGGCGGGAGCTGCTCAGCTTCCTCTTTCACTATCTGTACGGTCCTTTCCAGCCGTGACCTTCTAGGATTCTCAGAAGCCCCTGAGGAGAAGTGTGATTGTGGGGGAGGGAAGGAGGCCGCACAGAGATGATCAGCCAGGATTCTGCCTGGAAGGTCATGAGGCTGAGCTCCGGCACCAGAAACCTTTAACAAGACGCAAAAAGGAACTGAGAAAACAGCCAGGAGCCTGCTCAGCCTGGAGTTCCTGGAATTCTGCTTTGTGTGCGAGCTTCCAGCGGCAGCCAGCCACAGCACCGTGGACAACAGGAGATGAGAATGGGAAGTGAGAGGGTGGGTGCAGATGGGACAGGCAGACCTGACAGCTCTCCGAGGCACTGCCAGCCCAGAGGCGGGCTCCGGGTTTCCTCTGGGAACTGACCTTGGTCTACCCAGAACCTCACCCACGAGGGGGGCAGCTGCCTGCCCACTGAACGAGAGGCCAGCCAGATCACTGAGCCAGGTCCTCTTCCCACTCAAGCTCTCTATCCACCTGGTCTAGAGCAGGCAACCAAACAGAGGCTGTTATCTCCAGAAGGCCATCTTTAAAACATGACCCTTACCCAGGAAGGAACACACGATCCCACGCCCATTTTTATGATTTGGTAGTTGTCATCCTGGAAGGCACTGAGGCCTGGAGTGGGCCACAGGACTGATGGACTTCAGTGGGGCGGTGGGGGAGGGGGTGAGGGAGGAGGAGAGAGCGGGAAAAGTAGTGCAGTAGGGGCGGGGGTGAGGTCCTTAAGGAACAGGTACATGCTGGGATCAGAATGATGCCCCAAGGTTGCAGACGAACTCCAGGATCCCATTTCCTCCCTCCACCCAACATTAGTGCGGGCGATCTTGCTAAAAATAAAAATCAAGGGTAGCCTCGGTGTGTTCTTGTCTTCTCACACTGCATCACAAGAGTCATTCACATGTCTGCCCCCCACCTAACCTGTGAGCTCCTAGAGGACAGAGGGCTGGGGTGTACTCCCCTCTGTTTCCCCGAGTCCTGCACTGGGCCTGGCACACAGGGAGGGTCCAATAAGTATTATATGAGTGAATGAATGAATAAATGAATGGGGAATGAAGCTGTAAATGTGGAGGCGACAGGCAGGCGTGGGGTGTTGTTGAGAGGAGGCCATGCAGCCAGAAGGAGCTGAAAGCGAAGGCAGGCTGGGGAGGCGGGTAGGTGCACAGTCCTGTTGCTGCTCTGTCTTAAGGCCTTAGAGCAGCAACCTCCTGCTCCTTCTTCTCCCCTCCCCAACAGCTGCCCTGGTCTCTAAACACTCAGATAAGGTGGTTAATCCATCCATTCAACAAATATTTATCGAGTGCCTGCTGTGACAAGCCCCGGGTTCTGAATAATCAGGAAGGAGACAGACCTACACATTGCCTGCCTCAGGGAGCTCCCAGTCGAGTGCCAAAAAATAGGCAATTATAATGAGCTGTGACAAGTTCTGTGACCTGGTAGGCCTCATGGAGCTGGGGTGATTGTATAATTTCTTATCTTAATTGAGATGCTTTTGAGAGTTAAAGTGATAGTTGCAGGCTGAGTTCTCCAGGAAGCCGACTCTGAGAGTGAGATTTGAGGGCAGAAAAATCATGAGGACCGACACCTGTGGAAAGGAAGGGACAGGGGCCAGACTGCGCAGAGGGAGGGGATGAGGTGTGCCCAGCCTTAATGAAGGCCTCATCACCCCCATGGTGGGGCCCAGAGCTGAGATGGCCCTTCAGCCTCATCTGCAGCCGGGTGAGGGGGCCTGGCTCTCCTACCACCACAGTGATCCCTCGTTGGCTACTGGTTGCCTCTGGAAGGAGGTGTGACCTTGGGTGAGGCTGTTTTCTTCAGTCCCCAAAGAGGGCTGACAGCTGAAGGCATCTTCTGGCAGCACTCCTGACAGCTGGGGATTTGGGTGGTGCCCCGCGGCATGTGCCACTGGGACACTGATGACAGCCATGGGCAGACAATCGGCGTAAACCAGGCTGTCCCAGGTGCCCATAGCCGGAGCACCTGCTGGGTCTTTCGGCTGGAACCCTGGGCCAGTGCAGGGTGGCATAAGGCTCCAGGTGACAGGAACAAGCTCAGGGCTGGTTCAGTCTGCAGCCTTTCCATCGATCGCTCCGCTCCTTTCTCCCTCACCCATTTCCTTTGCTTTTTAGGACCATTTGTGGCTTTGCATGCATTGCTTCATTCACTGAATGTTTATCCTGTCATTTAATCTGCAGCGAGGTGGGTGTAATCGTTACTCTTATCCCCACATCCAAACTGTCAGGGAGCTCTCTCACTGTTACCTCCAAACAGAGCCCCAAACATCACTTTCCCCACCCTCACCACCTCCACCCCGGTGCACGCCACCACTGCCTCTCTCCTAACTGCTGGCGTGGATTCGGTTGTGAACCAAAGTGGCCAAAGGCACGAAGCTGCTGAAAAGATGGGTGACAATATGAACGACAACAAAAAGGACAACAAGAAGAGAACACTGCCGGAGCCCCAAGTGGAGCACATGCGCTAAAAGTCTTCAGGGAGGCCAAATTTGACCTGAAAAGAAATCAGCACATGACCTTGGTGTTGAGGATATTCTCTCTCAGGAATACATGGAGAGGCGGGAGGTACAGTGGTTAGCAGCGTGGCCCCTGAGACCAGACTGTCCAAAGGCCAGCTTCTTGATTTCTCTGTCTCGGTTTCCTTGTCTGTAAAACCGGGTGATGGTAACAGAACCCTTGTAGAGGGTTGTTATGAGAAGTAATGAGTCACACGGGTAAGACACCTGGGAGTACTCAGGAAGTGTTCTCCCAGGTTGGCTAGAGGTTCATGATCTGCTATCTCCGTCCATATTCAGCTCCCAGATGTGGTTGTTGGTGCCCCTTCCAGTCCCTGTCTTCTTTCTGTTCCTGTCTCTAACATGCTCTGCCCTACTCTCACATGAAATCATGAATCCATTCAACAAATATTTATTGAGTGCCTACCCGTGGACCACACATTGATCTCTTGTTTTATTCTTCTGCATCCCACAAGTCCCTGAGCTAGTGAACAGGCTGCCCTGGGCTTGCTTTTGCTAGAGTTGGGAGGCTCTGTCCCCTGTCATTTCTTGTTGATGCTCAGGGTCACCCAGATGAAAGGCCAGCTTCGGCTACCCCTCTCCTACCTTTTGGACCCTCCTCTTGGACTCAAAAGGGTTTAGTGGGAGAGGAGGCCCTTTGCAGCATGGAACTTGCTCTCGCATGTGGCTGCATTCACCACATGGTTCTGACCTTGGCCGTGGCCTTATATACACCTGGTCCATGTCTCCTCTTCTTGGATGTCCCTCCCAATCACAGTAAGGCCCTGGAAGGGACGAGGGAGACGTAAACCAGATAGAGCAGGGGGCAGAGCAAGTGGAAGAAAGGAGTGAGGGCAAGTGAGACGAGAGGATTTGAGAGGGAAGAAGGGTGGGAGGGTGCTGATGGTGAACGGACGCATTTGACACCTTAATTCACACAATTGCTCTATGAGGTCAGTGCTATTATCATCCCCATTTCACAGGGGAGGAGGCTAAGGCAAAGATGGCTTATGAAACTTGCCCAAAGCCTTATGGCTTTTAAATGGCAGAGCTGAAATTTGAACTCAAAGGTGGCCTGGAAAGAGGAGGGTACAAAAGTCCCAAAGGGGCAGTGGCCAGTGAGGCTCAGCTGGTTGGAGCACCATCCTGTTGTAGACCTACGGGTTGTGGCCTTGATTCCTGGTCAGGGCACAAACCCAGGTTGTGGCTTGATCCCTGGTTGGAGTGTGTGTGGGAAGGCAACTGATGGATGTTTCTCTTTCATGCCTCTCTCTCTCTCCCCTTCCTCTCTTCCTCTGTCTTTGAAAGCAGTGAAAAAAACCTCCCAAAGGGACATTCTGAGGGCAGGTGCCTGGCATATACCTGGTAGGCAAAGAATGGTGTTGAATGGATGGTGGTGCAGGAGCTGGAGGCCACAGGCTGGCTCTTTACAGACCCCTGGCATCTGTTGGCACGGCCAGTGAAGCATCTGACCTTCCCACCCAGTAATTCCTTAGCACCTTGGCCAGAGGGAGACGTGGACCCATCAGTTCTGTGTTGGCTCTGCCTGCACCATTTGTGTGAGGAGGACATGGCTGTTGTGTGGGCCCAGCTTGACATCGGTCACTTCCTACTCCGGGGACCAGAGATGAGGAGGAACTTAGGCTCACTTTCCTCCATCACAAAATAGGAGTGGTAGGTCCGGTGTCGTGGGGTTTTTGTGAAGATGAAGTTGCACAGGGGCAGAGCCCCGCAAGGAAGGGGGCCAAGAAGCAGACAGTTATTATTATGGCCCCTGGTTACCAGCTCTGCTGCTCCCTTGTCAGCCTCATTCGGACCGCTTAGCAGGAAGGCAGGTACTGCAGAACCTCCCTCTCTGTTTCATAGATGAGCAAACAGAAGCACAGGAGGTCAGAGAGGAGGAGGAGGCCCTGCTGAGGTCTGTAGGGGGCCCGCAAGAGTGTCAGGAAGAGGGGACCCCCTCCAGGTCCTGGCTCCCAGTGTAGCCAGCCTGCCCATCCCTCTTCCCTCAGCCTTGGAGCCCATCAGCGTGGCTGGGATCTGTTGGCCCATGTCTGGTCCCCACGTCCCTTTCCAGCAGCAGCAGCCTGACCTCGTCCACTTGGAAAAAAAACAGGAAGCTGGGCTCTGCCAGGAATTGGAACACACCCTTCCTCAGCCCTGGGCCGTGAGGACACCGCCGTGGTGGGGGGCTCTCGGAGCAGGACATGGGACAGGGCGTGGGTAGGGGCTCTGCAGGCCAAGCCAGGGTGGCCTGGGCCTCACTGCTTTGCCAAGGCATTTGGCTTTCTAGGCTGGGTCTGCTCTGGCCTGGCCTTGCTGAGCCCCCCAGGAGCCGACAGGACTCAGCCAGGCGGGGAGTCCCGACGAGGACCTCCTGGCCTTCCTCTCCTCTGTGGGGACCAAGTTCTGGGGCACCAGGGCCACATAAGACTTTTGCCTTTGGGAACCTTTTCCTCCATAAAAAATATTAAAAAGTATATTATACAGCTGCATTGGTACAAAGATGAATGCAATCCAAGCAGGATTCATGGTTATATACTCATTATTATTTTATTCAGTTTCTCTTCTGATTTAAAAGAAATTAAAATGAAAACATTTTCATGGGCCCCTAAAAGTACTCCTAGCGCTTTCCTGCCCCATGGAAGCTGTGCCCCACCCCCCACCCCACCCCACCCCATGGCCGCCTCTCACGGGGACTAGCACTCAGATGGGAGAGGCGGAGGGCTGGCTCAGCCCAGGAATAGAACTTCACCAAGCCTCAGCTTCCCTTTTTGTGAGTGAAAGCATTTGGTTCTCGATGCTCTTGCGAGATGATCCTGTAAAAAGTGTCTGGCCCAGAGCCCGCCCTAAAGGGTCCCTGTTGTTTTCACAGCCCAAGGGGACCACAGCAGCTACGAGGTACCACGCAGGGGGTTTGGGGATCCCCTCAGGGCTCCTACATCTTTCTTTATTTTTAATCCTCACCCAAGGATATGTTTATTGATTTTAGAGAGAGAGAGAGGAAGAGAGAGAGAACAAAACATTGATGTGATAGAGAAACATGATTGTTGCCTACCATTCGGTATGTGCCCTGACTAGGGATCGAACCCGCAGCCTAGGTATGTGCCCTGACCGGAATTCGGACCCGCAAACGTTTCGGTGTACAGAAAGACACTTCAACCGACTGAGCCACCAGGCAGGGCGAGTTCCTACATCTTTAACTTTTTCCTCTTCTCTAGGACCCCTTCAGTGTCAGACTGAAGGCAGCAAATTAGCTAATGAATGGTGTGGGCCCAGCCCACAAACTCCTTTTACCCCATGACCTTCTCAGTCCCCTAAGGAGTGTCTTATGTGATTATTCACCCTGTTTGCTCTGAGAGGATACTGACCATCAGAGAGGTTGGGTACCTTGTCCAAGGTCACACAGTTCACAGGGACAGAGCTGCGATAAGAGTTTAGATCTGACACCCCATAAGTGCAGCAGGTCTCTAGCTGTCCCCACAGGGGTCCCCGAGGAGCTGGACTTTGTGCCCCTGCTGGGTGCCCTGAACCCCTCCCCCCTTCCTGTGCTCCTGCTTCTCTTCACTGGCCATCGCCTTCCCCACAGCACAGGTTAGGCCCCTCCTGGGTGCAGAGCTCAGGGAAGAAGGTGGCTTAGGAGAACGGCCATATTTCATGTCAGAGTTTAGAGTCATCTTTAATTGTAAACTTTTTATTGGAAAATAATTTACTGTCTTTAAATATACATAATCTCACAAGTAGGAATATGCTGAAAAGCTGGTACTCATGTTGGACTCCAGGGAAGAAGACAGAGGCCCCAGAGGAAGAGGTCCACACCCCCAAATACTGTTTCGGCACAAAAAGTAACTCCTAGGGAACGTCCACAGAACTCTTTTTAAACACTTTGAAGGAGAGACTGAGTTTCCAGCTGGTAGGGGTGGTGTGGGGTAAGGTTGTTATTTTTGTGATGTTTCTGATTAAAACCTCCCAGCTCCTCTGGCTGAATTAGGCCGCATTACGCTGTTGTTATTTTGGTATTTCCTAAAAATCTGAGCTGGGGCTGGATAACAAATGGGCTCCTCAGCCCTGTACCCATGGACTCGGTGGGCCGGTGGCCTAAGATGTCACTGGTCTAGTGTCTCCTTTGCTAGAGGAAGATGATGGTATGGGTTGACGTGCGGGGGGGGGGGGGGATGGGTTACCCAGCTGGTAGGTGCTGAGACCGACAGTGAATCCTCTTGCTGGGAGGTGGTCTTTTAATGACCCAAATCTAATCCTGTCACTGCTCTGCCTGAAACCCTCAGGGGCCATCTCTGGCTCTCCTAGTAGAGGGGGAGGCTGGGCAGCCTATTCAGGCCCAGCAGGGTAAGGTCCCTGCTCACTGGAACCAGGCTGATTTGTTCTCCAGCTCTTACTTGCTTGCTTCCCACCACTCTGGTTGAAGCAGGTCCTGCTGCCCATTACTCCTCATCTCAGCCTCCTGTTGGCCCCCTTCATAGCCCTCTGCATCTGGAAATGACCCATCTATTCACGTGCACAGAAGTTTGCGTGGAGTCTTTGAACAGAGCCCTGCTATGTTGTAAACTCCATGAGGGCGGGACAGGTCCCCACCCTACACCCAGCGCCCGGCTCAGTGCCCAGCCCACGAGAGGCACCCAGGAAATACTTGGAGAAGCCTTGATTGCATTGAAGCGTATAGTAGTAATCCACAATAATGATTTCAACAAACATTTACTGGAAGACAGGCTTAGGGGTTCTCGGAGACCGGGGTTTGTTCCTTATGTCATCGTCCAAGCGCTGATGATAATTGCAACTGGCCGGGCAACGGGGGAGAAAACAGGGCATTGCACGGAACGGCTGGCGGGGCAGAGCACGCACACAGCGAATACTAGCCTCTCGGGTGAGGATTCCCTCTTGTGACTGGCATGGGCCAGGGTGAGGGCCCAGGACCCATTGCACAAGGTCCCATGGCTTTGTCTACACAAAGGGTGGACACTCATCACCACCAGCACAGTGGTTCCAGCCCTTGTTGGCTCGTCTGATTTAGAGTGGTGTTTACTGTCCTGAACGCGGCTGTAGGTCGGAATCAAAGGGGAGTTTTTAAAAAAGTTCTAATGACGCCTGAATTCAGCCCCCAGAGATTCTAATGTAATTGATCTGGGGCATGGCCCGGACATCAGGACTTTTTTTATTATTATTTTGTTATTTTTAAATCCTCCCCTGAGGATATGCTTATTGATTTTAGAGAAAGAAGGAGGGAGACAGAGAGAGAGAGAAACATCGATGTGACAGAAAGAACGTCGATTGGTTGCCTCCAGCATGCACGCTGACTGGGGCCCAAACCTGCAGCCTTTCGGTGTATGGGACGACGTTCCAGCCAACGGAGCCACCCTTCCAGGACAGGACAGCAGGACTTTTAAATGACCCCTGGTGATTCTGCAGCACAGCCAAGGGTGAGCACCACTTCAGCTGTTGTTACTTCGGGGGCCTCTCGACTTCTCCCCACTTTCTTCTCACCTGCCAGAAATTCACTTGACATGGCCCAATACAGACAAGTGACTCGATATGCCAAGGACGACTGAACAGGGAATGGCTGAATCTCTTTCCCACACACGCTCCATCAGCCAGCCTTCGGGTTCTCGTCTGCCTTCCTAGCAGGAAGGGGTTAGAGCAGAGGGGCTGGGTCTCAGGAGTGGGGAGGGAAAGGGAGATCGGACCTGGGGTCTGGAGACCCATGTCTTCACCTCAGCTTTGCCACTGTGTAAATGTGGACAAACCCCCCATCTCTCCCCATGCTGGGTCTCAGTTCCCCGTCCATGAAGTGACGTTCCTTTGACAGCCAGCATCATAGAGTGAGGGCCTGTTCCACAGTCCCTGAGAACCGGCTGGCCGGCAATCCTAAAGCCTACACATACACAGCTCCCCTGGACTCTCGCTTGCCCTGTTCTCTGAAATCTATTTAACACCATCGAGTTATAATGAAGCTTAATTCCCAGAAGACATCGCTGCACTTTTGAGATTATGAAACAACTCTTAGTAAATTTATGAGGTGGTGACAAGTAGAGGTTGTGGGAGAACAGCTTTTTATTGCAGAGACGAGAATTTTCTATAGTCAGCTAGAGGCTCATCCGGAGCTGGATGTTGGCTGAGAGTAAAAATGCTTCCCCTTTTGAGCAGGTCACTGTGGAGTCACTGTAACAACTTTTTTATAGGAGTTGTTTAAAGGGAATCCTATTCTTGTTCCTGCAGTCACCGTTTAATTGACGAGATTTTTATAGTTCTTGGAAGAAAGAAAATGGAAATTCCAAGGAAACGACAGGAGTCCTTTTAAGCACATTTAATGAGACACAGGAATGAGTAAGGCTGAGGTAGGGCCATGTCCTGCAACCAGCCTGAAGGGTGGGCCCAAGAAGGCATCCCTGGGCCACACTCTTGGCTTTCAGATTTTCTACCAAGGTCAGGGCTGAGGGCCTCCCAGCTACGAAGCCCAATCAGGTCACAATGGTTGCACAAATCACAACCATCTAGCGCCAGCCCAGTTAGGCCCAAGTCCAACTCTTGAATGCTAGAACTTGAACATTTGAGGTCAAACTCTGTTGGACACAGAAAGAAAGGGGTATTTGGGAAAGGACAGACTTCTTCCAGAAACTCTCTGGCACACGGCCCCCTACCCCCCAGTTCAGGGATGGGAGCACATCCAAAGCAAGGCAACCTCACAAAGACTCCTCAGATACACTGGGAAAACTTTCTAGATGAAATCCACTCAATCACCTCCAAATACGCTTTGGCTGAGTCTCCTTGTGCCTCGCACTGGGTTAGATGCTCAAATCAGATGTGGGAGACAAGTAAACTGGACATCAAACCTGTGCTCTTTCTGCGAGGGAGTGTCCCAGAATTCTGAGCAGTCCTGTGTTCCAGGCGCTATGAAGTCAGACTGGGGCCTGAGAGGTTGCAGAAGACCTGCCCCTGTTCTGGAGGGGTTCACAGTGTACAGGGGAGACAGGCAACACACCTGGCTTGACCATCCTGCTGCCCTGGGGCTGGACTCTACCTGGACAGACCCTGGCTCCCATTTTTATTCACAATGATCCTTAAATACCCATATCCCACTGGCTGCCTGATGGGCTATCTGGTCAACCCAGACTCCAAATAATAATTTATCTTGATTATTGAGTTTTTTGGCAACTCCTGAAATTTTACTTGGGAGGCAAATGCCTAACTCATCAAACCCTAACTGAGACAGACCTCTGACTGATGGCCGCACATATACAAGCAGCTGCGGGTTAGAGGGGTGAGTGCTTGGAACAAAGCCC
Source organism: Macrotus californicus (assembly GCA_007922815.1). NCBI lineage: Eukaryota > Metazoa > Chordata > Mammalia > Chiroptera > Phyllostomidae > Macrotus > Macrotus californicus. The sequence continues at coordinate 289,891 of VMDR010000066.1, forward strand.
CATGAGAGTTTACAGGGACATCTGAGTGATAGAGGGGCAGTGTCTACCAAAGTGCTCTGTGAAATACCACTCCTACGAGGCGCTCCTCCAAAAATAAAAGATTTTGTGGACACCTATGTTTGAGAAACAGTGCATACTATAACTTCCCATTTAGATATTTATGATGGGCATGAACACATCGAAGGCTCTGAGACCCCTGCATGAGAAAAACATTACATTTTTAGCCCATCATCTGTGGCTACTTCTGGGTCAGCTCAGGCAGGTTATCAATGTTTATGAAAGTGAAATGACAAGGCCTTTTTCTCAGCAGCTCTTGGGGGTGCTTGTCGGAAATGCAGAGCCCCAGCCCTGCTGCAGACTTTCTGAGTCAGTCTCTGGATCCATGACCCAGGACTCTGCTTTGAACAAGCTCCCGGTAGATTGTGATTCACACTCAAACTGAGAACTCCAGATGAATCTTTTCAGATCTTGGCTTTTCCTCAGAATGTAAAGACCAAGACCTAAATTTGACCAAAATAGTAGTCAAATAGAAACCTAGACACTTCCCAATTTATTCTATGACACCAGAATACCATGATAACAAGTCCAGGCAAAGACATCACAAGCAGAGAAAACTACAAACATACATATAATGAATATAGACACAAAAATCCTGGACAAAATACTAGCACACCAAATCCAGCAACCTATTAAAAGGATTATACACCATGACCAGGTAAGATTTATCCCAGAACTGCAAGCTTGGATTAGCATTCAAAATCAATGAATACAGTATACCATATCAACAGAATAAAAGACAAGGACCATGTGGTTATCTCAATACATCTGGAAGAAGCAATTGACAAAATCCAACATCCCCTTAAGCTAAAAACACTCAAACTAGGGATAGTAAAGAAATTCTTCAACTCGATTAAAGGCATTTTTAACCAAAGTTAACAACACATTTAAGGGGGAGAGGGTTCATGATTTCCCTCCAAGATCAGGAATAACCAAAACAAGCAGGCCTCCTCCTGTCACTTCCGTTCAGCCTTGTACCAAGCAGAGAGCAGAAAGGTAGCTGCCGGGGGCTGGGAGAGGGAAAGATGGGCCGCTGCTGTTCAATGGGCGTAAAGTTTCAGTTACACAAGATGAGTAAGTTCTAGAGATCTGCTGTACCACACAGGGGTTATGGCTAACAATACTGCACTGTGCACTTCAAAAAATAGTTTAAGAGGGTAGGTCTTATGTTAACTATTTTTTTACCACCAAAGCCAAAACAAAAAAAGGACACGAAGAAACCATTTGCAGGAGATGGATATATTTATTACTTTGATTGTGGTAGTTTCAGAGGTTATGTATATGTACAAATTCATCTAATTGTATACATTAAATACCTGCAGTTTTTGCATATTAATTATATCAATATATTTTGTGTGTTTAAGTCCTTTGTCAGATATGTTTTATAAATATTTTATTCCAGTCTGAGGATTGCTATAATTTTCTTAATAGCTTATTTCGATGAGCAGAAGTTTTTCATTTTTTCCTTTTGAGAAGTTTTTAATTTTTATGAAGTCCAGTGTATCAATCTCTTCAAAATAGTTATTGCTTTTTAGAATCTATTTAAGCTAACTTTGCCCACCCCCAGGTCCCAAAGATACTGTCTTGTTTTCGCTTAGAGGCTTTATGGTTTTAGCTTTTGATTAATGTCTATGATCCATCTCAACTTTGTGAATGGTGCGAGGGATTAAAGTCTATTTTTTTTTCTGTAGGGACATTCTGCTGTTTCAGCACTGTTCTTTGGAAAGACTTTCATTTTCCCATTGCATTGCTCCAATGACTTTGTAAAAAAATCAAATGCCTGTTTAATTGTGGGTCTATTTCTGGGTCCTCTACTCTATTGATCTATTTGTTTGTCCTTTTTAAAAATATATTTTATTGATTATGCTATTACAGTTTTCCCATTTTCCCCCCTTTATTCCCCTCTGCCCTGCACACCCCCTCCCACCCACATTCCTCCCCTTTAGTTCATGTCCATGGGTCGTACATATAAGTTCTTTGACTTCTCCATTTCCCATACTATTCTTAACCTCCCCCTGTCTATTTTTTTACCTACCATTTATGCTTCTTATTCCCTGTACCTTTTCCCTCTCTCTTCCTCCCACTCCCCCACTGATAACCCTCCATGTGATCTCCATTTCGGTGATTCTGTTCCTGTTCTAGTTATTTGCTTAGTTTTTGTTTTTGTTTTAGGTTCTGTTGTTAATTGTTGTGAATTTGTTGTCATTTTATTGTTCATATTTTTTATCTTCTTTTTCTTAGATAAGTCCTTTTAACATTTCATATAATAAGGGTTTGGTGATAATGAACTCCTTTAACTTGACCTTATCTCGGAAGCACTTTATCTGCCCTTCCATTCTAGATGATAGCATTGCTGGATAGAGTAATCTTGGATGTAGTTCCTTGCCTTTCATGACTTTGAATACTTCTTTCCAGCCCCTTCTTGCATGTAAGGTTTCTTTTGAGAAATCAGCTGATAGTCTTATGGGCACTCCATTGTAGGTTACTGTCTCCTTTTCTCTTGCTGCTTTTAAGATTCTCTCCTTCTCTTTAATCTTGGGAAATGTAATAATGATGTGCCTTGGAGTGTGCTTTCTTGGGCCCAATTTCTTTGGGACTCTCTGAGCTTCCTGGACTTCCTGGAAGTCTATTCCTTTGCCAGATTGGCGAAGTTCTTCATTATTTTTTCAAATAAGTTTTCAATTTCTTGCTCTTCCTCTTCTCCTTCTGGCACCCCTATGATTCAAACATTGGAATGTTTAAAGTTGTCCTGGAGGTTCCTGAGCCTCTCCTATTTTTGAATCCTTATTTCTTCCTTCTGGTCCAAACCGTTGATTTGAGTCCCAGTTTCCTTCCCATCACTGTTGGTTCCCTGTACATTTTCCTTTATTTCACTTTTCATAGCCTTCACTTTTTCCTGTATTTTGTGACCATGTGACCAATTTGTGCTCAAAATTCTGTGAGCATCCTTATTACCAGTGTTTTGAACTCTGCCTCTGATAGGTTGGCTATCTCTTCATTGCTTAGTTGTATTTTTTCTGGAACTTTGATCTGTTCTTTCATTTAGGCCATATTTTTTGTTTTGGCACATCTGTTACATAGTAAGGGGCGGAGCCTTAGGTACTGGCCAGGATGGGGCAACCCACGTGGCTGCATTGTAACGCTGTATGTAGGGGGCGGGTCCAAGAGGGAACAAGCTGCTTGCTCAGCTCTCTCCTGACTTTCAGTCACTTTCCCCCGCTGCCCACAAGCAAATCAGGCCTGTCTGGTGCTGATTCCTGGGTGGATGGGTTTGTATACATTCTAGGACCCTGTGGGTCTCTCCAACAACCTCTCCTGTGAGGCTGGGAGTTTCTCCTGTTGCCACCACAATGCCCACAGGTGTTTACAGTCAGAGGTTTTGAGGCTTTATTTCCCCTCACTGGGACCCTGGGTTGAGAGGTCTGTCTCGCTCCCCAGTTGTTCCTCCTGGTTTATCTGCTCGTGGGTGTGGGACCACCCAGTTCACCAGCCGCTGCCTTGCCCACCCTGGTCTCCAGCTGCTGCCTTGCCTTGAGTTCTCTCCACCTAGCTGCCCATCTCTGCCCTTCCTACTGGTCTGGATGAATGTTTCTTCTTTAACTTCTTAGGTTTTGGACTTCCATACAGTTCGATTTTCTGTCAATTCTGGTTGTTTTTTGTTTTTAAATTTGTTGTTGTCCTTCTTTTGGTTATGCAAGGAGGCACAGTGTGTCTACCTACACCTCCATCTTGGCCGGAATTGTTTGTCCTTTTGATAGTGACACAATGTCTCAATTGCTATAGTCTTATAATAAGTCATGAGATCAGGTAAGGTAAATTCTCCAATTTTGTTCTTCTTTCTCAAGATGCTTTGGATGTTCTAGATCCTTTGCATTTTCATAAAATGTTAGAATCGACATGTCAATTTCTACAAAGGCATCTACTGGGATTATGACTGAAATTGAGTTGCATCTAAAGATTTTGGAGAGAGCTGACATTTCAACAATGTTGAGTCTTCCAAGCCATGAACATACCTCTCCATTTCCCTAGGTCTTCTTGAATTTCTCTTGGCAATATTTTGTAGTCCTCAGTACAAAGGTTTTACACATATTTTGTGAAATTTTCCTAAGTATTTTATATTTTTTAATGCTATTACAAATAGCATTCTTTTTCACATTTTTTTTTTTTTTTATTGCTGACAGCAGAGCTGAATGCCAGAACAGTGACAGACAAGACAGCCCATCAGGAGAGCCTATGGGTGGGGAAGCGGGGATGGGGGAGGTGCCATTTATTTATAGGCAATTGCACAGGGTCTGAGAGGGTCAAATATCACGTGGCCATGTGATGGGAGTTTAGATGCACAATATAGTCTGGAAAACAGATTCTTTTTCCTCTGTTCTGTTCCTGAGAAGGGACATCTTTCCTCAACATTCTCCCAGGAAGGGAAGGCAGGGCAGTGCCAAGGGGCCTTGGGCAAGCACTCCTGTGACCCTCCTCTCCAACCTCCAGAACTGTGTCATTCAACCCATGGTCTGGGATCGGTGGGTCCCTCTGTGGACAAGTACGCTGGTCTCAGTGGTGTAGGTGGTAAATTCTGCTCTCTGTCCAAGAAGCTGCCATAGCCTCTGGTCCTTAGCTGGCTTAGCCAGCAGGAAGGAGAAGGAGGCTGAAACACCTAGGATTTACTCTGCTAAAAGCTTCCCAGCCAAACCCCAGGGCTGGCTGGCTGCTCTCCCTTACTGACCACCACCCTCAGTGGTTTCTCCAGCCGTGTTTCACCATGTCGCCCCACCCAGCGATAGAGCCAGCTGCCCACACCTCTCACAAGGGCCAAAACTTCCAACTCATGCTCTGAGGAGAGATTCTCAAGAAGCAGAAAACTGGACAAGCCCAAACACCACCCATCCTGGGTCCATCCCTATTTCATCAGGAAGAATGTATGTGGTGGGAGTGGGAGGAGGAAGGCTGGGAGCTCCTTGCTTAGGCAACCGGGCTCTGTGTGTGTGGTGACGGGGGGACAGCCTCACTGGGCACTGCCATCCTTCTCTACTTTCCATGACGATCCCAAAGTCCCTTCAAAGAAAGATGTACCCACTATGTTTTAAGATAATGCTAATTGCTGTAACAAGTAAACCTCCAAATATATTGGGTTTATTTTTTTCTCATTCAGGTACCAGTTCATAGCAGCTATTCCTGGTCTGCAGGTGGCTTTCCTCCATGCAGCCATTTAGAGATGAGGATTTTTGCCTTTGAGGCTCTACCATCCCTTGGTCTAACCATCATCCTTGGCACACGTATCTAGTAGGAAAGGAAAGAAATACTGTGGAAGGCATAACCACTTCTCAAACCCTTGGCATGCAAGTGGCACATATATTTTGCTCACATTCCCCTGGCAAAAACCTGCCATGGGGCCACACTTAGGTGCAAGGGAGCCTGAGAAATATGGCTCCCTCGATTCCCAGTGACAATTTGACCCTAAAGAGGAGAGCTTGGGTTTTGCTGTCGCTGCCACTGATTCCTGCTGAGTTTTAACCAGTTCTGTGACCAGGTTCCATTGTACCCAACCTGGGTTTCTCTTGGTTTCTTCTGTCTCTGAAGTTGCTTTCCACCTCACTCAGCCACCTCAAGTTCCCCTGCTTTCTAGATACTTGCCAAAAGGTGACCTCCTCCAAGAAACCTTTTCAGAGACCTTAATAGCCACCCTGAGGTCTCCCATTCTCTGGGCGCCTCATTTGCCAAAAACATGAGCCAGAGCTGCATTTGGGAGCTGGTCTTCCCTTTCTCATCTCTGCTCAGAGCGTGTGTAACACCCTCAGTGAGGACCAAGACTTCCTCCCCACGGTCAGCACTGAGCCTTCAGATAAACACACTGGGAGAGGGGCAGAACTCTCACACCCTGCGGATCCTTCTAGAGGGAAGGGAAGGAGAGCAAGGGGACCCTGGGCTGAGTAGAGATGGGGGGCAGTCGTAGGAAGGGAGGTCTCTGGGTCTGACACGAGATTTGCTGATGTCTCCGCTCTAGTTTTCAATCATATGTTGAGTATCTTTGGCTTTTTCTAAACAAAATGAGGCTAAACAAATAGTGTCCATTTATTATGTGCCTAGCATCAGTAAGCATATTTTATGAGCATTACCTTTACATTTTTTAAAAAAATTTTATTTATTTTTAGATAGAGAGAGGAAAGCTGGGCAAAGATGGGGGGAGAGATTTGTTGTTCCACTTACTTATGCATTCACTGACTGATTCTTGCATGTGCCCTGACCAGGGATTGAACCCACAACCTTGGCATGTTGGGACAACGCTCCAACCAACTGAGCTACCCGGCCAGGGCTGTGAGCGTTACCTGATCAATCTTCCCTAATGAGGTAGGGACTTTTACTTTATCTCTATTTTGCAGATGAGGAAAGTTAGCCTCAGAAATGAACTTTCCCAAGGTCACATAGCTAATGAGTAGAAGAGCTTGGGTTTGAATCTGGATTTCCAACTTCAAAGTCTGCTAATTCCTCTGTCCCTATGTCTCCCACTTCCCTGGGACACCCTGTGAGGCAGAGGCACTTAGTGCCGGCTGAACAGCCATGTGCTCCTCCAGCCTTCCTTGTAGTCATGTCGGGGCCATGTGACAAATTCTGATCAATGAACAGAAATGGTATACATCATTTCTGGACCAAAGCATTTAAGTGCCACAGATGAGCCCTCTTGTTCTCTCTTGTCCTTTAGTGGTGACTGTAAAGCTCATGGCTTGAAATGGAGGAGCCTCTAGAAGGCAGTAGTCTGGATCCCTGGGTCATGGCACAAAGGACAGCTGACCTGCAGCAGCAGCTTTGCGTGAGTGAGAACTACACCTCTGTCGGGTTAGGCCACTGAGATTTAGAGATTCATTTGTTGCCACAACAGACTGCATAGACTAATAACACACCGGAAGAGGCTGGCGCGTAGAGCACTGTTTTGCCAGTTAGCTCCTGAGAAGGCAGTGTCCCTCAGACCCTCGGTTTTGTGAACTGCATAGTCCCCCAGGGTGAGGATGGCTGCCCCAGGACAAGCTGCCAGATGGGAGAATACTGAGGGTCGTCCTGAGCGCCCCGAGCTGCAGTTCTTCCTCTGCCAGGCATCAGGCTTCTCGCTGTTGCTGGTTTCCAAAGCTGCTTGAGTTTGGCACAAGCCCTCTGTCTCCACCCCCAGCAGACAGCTTCCAGAAGCCAAGGCCCAGACGCCACTGGCCCTTATCCAGGTGCCGGCCAAAGTGCCTGGAAGTCTTCTGGAGCCTCACATTGTCTCTCAGATGTGTCCCCGGGGGAAGCGGAGCTCTCGCAATCCAGGAAATCACCGACACTCTGCACCCGTCTCTGTTCCCTCAGCCCCCCGCAGCCACCGCTCCACGTTCTGGTTCTGTGAATTTGACCACTCCAGGCACCGCACACGAGTGGGATCGTGCAGTGTTTGCCCTTTTATCTTTGACTTCTTTCACCCAGCACAGTGTCCTCAAAGTTCATCCATATTGTAGCATGTGTCAGAATTTCCTTCCTTTTTAGGGAATAACATTCCAGTGTATTTGAGGTCTGTCAGGAAAAATCCAGCCATTGTTAATACCATGAGAACCTGGCAGCTGAGGAGAGTGGACTGGAATACGCATGTGTGAACAACGATGACTTCACTGCACTAGCCGGTAGGGATGGGAGACCGCTGAGTGAGCGTGTGTACTGTGTGGTCGTCACATTCAAAATGAGCAGCATTATTTACACTAGCCAAGTGCTGGAAACAGCCTAAGTGCCCATCAGTCAATGAGTGGATCAAAAAACTATGGTACATTGACACAATGGAACACTAAGCAGCAGAAAGAAAGAAGGAGCTCCTACCCTTTGTGACAGCACGGATGGATCTGGAGAGCATTATGCTAAGTGCAATAAGCCAGTCAGTGAAAGACAAACACCGTGTGATCTCACCTATAGGAGAAACCTAGCGTACAAAAACAAACTGATGAGCACAATAGAACCAGAGCCATGGAAACATGGAAGAGTCTGACAGTGACCAGAGCGGGGGCGGGGGAGGGGGATGATGGTGGAAAGAAGGGGAAGGGACTGGTCAAAGAACAGGCATGCATTGGCCCATGGACACGGACAACAGGGTGGAGACTGACCGTGGGAGTCGGGGTGGACTGGGTGGAGGAAGAGCAAAGAGGAAAAATTGGGACCATGGTAATAATAGAACAACAATATAATATCTTTTAAAAATAAATATATTTACTCAGAAGAAAAAAAAATGACCGAGTAGAGCAAAGAATCTGCATCAAATTTTGCCTTAAGCTTGAACATTCATTCCTCTGTGGAAACTATTTGGATGATTCACATGCCTGCAGCTACGGGCAACTGCTGATGGGCAGCTTCATCACCACAACGCGCCAGCTCATGCACCACTTCTTGTGCAGAGTTTTTCAGTGAAACATCAAATCACCCAGGTGACTCAGCCCCACCACAGCCCCAGATTTGGCACCCTGTGACTTCTGGCTTTTACCAAAACTAAAAACACCTTTGAAAGGGAAGAGATGTCAGACCATCTATGAGATTCAGGAAAATACGAGGGTAGGCAGCTGATGGCGATTGGGAGAACTGTGTAAGGTCCCAAGGTGCCTACTTAGAAGGGGACGGAGGCGTCATTGTCCTGCGTACAATGTTTCTTGTGTCTTATTCAGTAAATGTCTCTGTTTTTCACAGTACATGGCTGGACACCTCTGGACAGACCTTGTGTACCACATTTTGTTTATCTCTTCCTCCCTCCATGGACACCTTTGCTTCCAGCTCTTTGCTATTGTGAAGAACGTGGCAATGAATATGGAGGTACAAATATTTCTCTGAGATCATTACATCTTTACATTTTTAAATCAAATGAATGAAAAAAAAAAAGATTAACTTATTATTTGATAAAATAGTAAAGTAAAATTGCAAAGGGTGAACTATAAATCAACAGAAATGGAAGTCGCACTATTTCCCCCTACATCCCTTTTGGAAGCCCACGAGCAGTCAGTCTCATGTTTGCCTGGGGTGTCCTCTCCCGCTACCCCCACACCCCACACCCCATCCTATGCTAGCAGGCCAACAGCCAGCCACTGGGACAGGCAGGGGTCCACAGAGAGGGTCTTTCTTAGTCCCAGGCAGTGGCGCAGCACAGCCTTGCCCTTGCCTGCCCGCCGCGCACCGCTGCCAGACAACTGGCCGGGACACATCCCTAAACTTGGCCTGCTGCACAGACGGTGACTCGTGGCCCAGGCTGCTCAGGAACGCCCGCGCCGACTTGGGGCTCACAGCTGCTGGTTTTTCTATTTGGAAACCCCTTTGCCGCCTCTGCTCCAATCAGCCCAGCCTCCTCCCTGGTCCCCAGCATGCAGGGAAGGAGGGCAGGGAGGCTCAGGGACAAACACCGTCTTGGAGTGTGCAGTGAGTGAAAGGATCCACCCTCCTTTATCCCTGACTCCAGAGCCCCAAATGTCTGAAAACTAAAAGTACAGGATGACAAAACACGACTTGAACTGACAGAGACAAAAGCAGAGTCTGTTTCTATCCTGTTGAGTGTGTGCCTCATCGGTCCATGCCTGCTTCCAGGAGGCTGTTCCAGGTCCCCTGGAGGTGCCATATCACACACAATCCAGGCATTGGATTTTCTTTCTAAAATCTGAAAAATTCTGGCCCCTGCCTGGTGGCTCAGTTGCTTAGAGCATCATCCCAGTACACTGAAGTTGTAGATTTGGTCCTCAGTCAGGTCACATACAGGAGTCAATGAATGCATGAAGAAGTGAAATAACAAATCAAGGTGTTTTTATCCCCTCTCTCTCTCTTTCCCCCTTCCTCTGTCTCTCATATCAATCAATATATTTTTTTTAAACCTGAAAAATTCTGAATTCCAAAACCCAGCTGGCCCCCAGGATGTTAGGTGGCAAAGGAGTTTCCAACTAGGAAAACCGACTGTGAATCTGTGTTGTGTCCGTTTTACTGAGCAGAGTCAGGGCCCAGAGAGGTCAGCTATGGCTGGGAATGGGCTGCTGGGTCTACTAAGGGAGCTGGTGCCTCCCTAACCCACCTCCCTCAAGAATCTCTCGCCCTCTCTGTCCTGTCTCCTCTCCTGACCCCCCTCTGGGGAGCCCTTCTTACCCAACCAGCCAAAGCTGTAGCCCGTCTTAGCAAATGGCCACTCCCTGGGGAGTCCTGAGTCCAGCCTGATGCCCGCCATTTATGGGCCCTTTGTTGCGAGGCTGGAGAGTACAGCAACTGAAGAAGGCTGATCGGAAGCTGCAACTACTCAGGACCCAGCCTTGGTTTGGCCGTTTTCCAGATGTGTGGCATCGGGCTGGACTCTGGGACTTACCCCTCTATGCCTCAGTTTCCTCATCCATAAAGGGGCATAATAATAATGATACCCCTCCCATAGGGTTGGCGTGAGGGTTAGAGAATGTGGCCTGCCAGATAAAATGCAGGAGGCCCACGCTGTATGGGACATACTTATGCTAAAACATTATTCCTTGAAATCCAAATATAACTGAGTGTTCTGCATTTTCACTTGCTGAATCTGGCAACTTCACCCTGGCACAGAGGTATCCCCAGTAGATGTTAGCTGCTGGATTAATAATAAATGTTGAACAACCAAGTGGCTGTGTATCATAGTATTTGTATAGGCCTAATCTTCCGTCCATGAGTAAAACCACTTCAAAAGCATTCATTCATTTGTTCATTCATTCATTCACTTAACAGTTATTTATTGGGCGCCTACTATATGCAAGTCAGAGTTCCAAGCTTTGGGGATAAAGCCCTGAACCAGACCTGGCCGCTGCCCTCACGAAGCTTCCAGTTTGTCAAGGAAGGTGAGTATTAAACACCAGTTACCCAAAATGATTAATAAGCATTGTGACAAGCCCGAAGGAGAAGTCCTAGCTGCAAGGACAGTCTATGATGGGGGTCTGAGCTGGTCTGGGGCGGGTCCTAGGCCTTGAATTTTCCAGCTCTTCCCTCACACCCCTGCTCTCAGTGCCCCACCTGGTGGGTGGCTGGATGGTGGTGCTGATGGAGAAGGGCTTGGTGAGGATGCTCCTGATTCCTGGGGAAGGAGGGCTGATGTGACCAACGGTGTCCCGGCAGTGCTGGTGGCCCCCGCAAGCTATCCGTACTCTATCCCCACCCTCCCTGTGGGTGGAATGAGCTAGGAGGTGGCAGGTCTAGTTGGAGACTCAGCCTGAGAACAAGATGGAACTGAGCTAAATCCACACCCTCACCTTTAGGAACATCCTGCTGTGTGCTTGTCCATAGAGCGGGCTCTGAGTGGGGGCTAAGAGAACGGGCTTGGGGTAAACGATGTCTCTTGAGTCTACAACCGTCAGCTGGTGACATCAGGTGAGGGAAGCGCCAGAAAGACCAACCACCCTGACATTTGATGGAGGAGGAAACTGAACACTCAGAGAGGGAAGCGATTTTTGAAGGTCACGCAGATCTTTCCTGGGGGAGCTGCCACCAAAACCCAGGCTGATTCTCAGGCCAGACAGAGTCCCTGCCTGTCCCCTTCTCCCTCCCCCCTCCACACACACTGCTGTTGAAGAAGGGCCCTGTGACTTCGTGCCCTTCCCCCAACTGGGAATCCCCAAGAGGGGTCACCTGGGAGTCCGCAGCACCCCTTTTCCCACATCCCCCAGGCCGGTTTCGGTGCATTTTCACGCCCCTGACCAGGGCCTCCCGGTCTCTGCCTGCAGCTCTGACCAGGGGAGCCACTGAAAGCCAACCTCAAACAACTGATGAGAAAGTTGGCCTTGAAGAAGTTTCACTTCCCAAGTTTCACTGTGGTGGCAGCATTCTGGGCAGTGATGTCTGACACCCTTCACGCTCCCTCGCCAGCTCCTTGCAAAAGCCCTGAGGAGTTTGGCCTGTGACCCATTCAGGCTCACTGAGTGCAGGACCCGCCTCCTCCCTTCTCCCCAGTGTGAGATACTGGTTCAGGTCCCCAGCCCTGGGGAGGTGGCTCCCTGCACATGCACATCCTAACCCCCAGACCCATCCGTCCAGCCTGGCAGTCCCCAGTCCTTTGTATGCTCAGCTGAGATGTCCATAAGGGACAGGACAGAGCTTTCATCTTGTTAGTGTCCCTCCTCTCTGTCCCCTCTCCATGATCACCTTTACTGACTCAGCGAAGACTCTTCCTTGTCTTTCCTGGCAGCCTGGCATCATGTGAAGTTCTGTGGCCTCATGTGTGGCCTCTGCCATCAGGCATCCCAAGTTCACCTTCCGATGCCACCACTCTTAGCTGTGTGTAGCAGTTCGGAAACATGTCTGCCAAGTCTTCGGCACTTTTCCCATTGAGAAGTAGGGTCTCTGTCTTCTCTCCTTGAAGCTAAGCTAATCTTATAGAACATGGTGACAACAGGGCATGGCAGAAGTGTTGTGATGTGACTTCCAAGAATAAATTTTCAGGACAATCAGCTTCCTTCAAGTTCCCTGGGGACACTCACCACTGGAGCTCTTAGCTGCCATGTAAACAGCTCAAGGCCGCCATGTTGTGAGGAAGCCGGGACCATGCACAGGTGCCTGACCAATGGTCCCAGCCAAGGTTTATGCCAACAGTTGGCATCAATGGCAGACAGTGATGGATGCTTCATGTACAAAGAAATGGATGAGCCAGGAGTTCCTGCTAGGGATGCTGGGAACTTCTCAGTCAGGTCCCACTAACAGATAAAACCTTGCTTGGCTGGTCCCAAATCTGGCCTATAGGCCCAGAACCTCAATGTTGTCGGGGTCTCCAGAGATGGATGGAATGAGGGGATCAGACTCCTCTACTCCCTGGGTTCACAGTGATGAGAGACACTGGCTCTGGGGGTTTGCCCCCAGCTCATGAGCTGGCACCCTCATCCCTCCGGGCTCCAGCCCAGACAGAGTGCTCTTCCAGTCACTGAGTTGGAAGGCGTCAGTGGTCTGGACTGGTCAACCACACCAGCTCTCTAATCTATGTTTCCTTTACTTCTTTGTTATTATTTAGCTCTCTCCATGAAGGCAGGAGCTCACAGGAGTTTATCTGTGTGGTAATCTGCTTCTCCAGCACTTACAACAATGCCTGGCACACAGTAGGGACTCAGTAACATTTCCTGAGTAAGTAAACGAATGGACAGGTGGATGGTGAGTCCATCACGGTGAGGCCAGACCAGCGGTAGACAAGGCACTGCTCCCTCCTCTGTGACACGGGTGCCGTGGTAGGGCCCGGCGGTCAAGGGGACTGGTGGGTGACTTGAGAGGACAGACTAGTTTTCCTGCCTAGTGTGTCACTAGCACTCAGGTGAGGGTCACAGGAATTGTTACCATTGTCAGTTATCACCAGGCCTCTGGTTGTGTCCCCTCTGAGTAGAAGGCATATTCAGGCTTTCTGACCCCTTGGTCCTGGCTCCATTGCCTAACCTATGAGCAGATTTGGGCTTCTGACCTCCCAAGCAGATGAGGCACCCGCCTGGGGCTCCCATAGCTCCCCCCTCTCCTCGCTGCTGTGTGAACTCCAATCCCCACTCTGGTGCACGGAGCACTTGCTGGTCTGTGGAATTCCAGGGTTTGGGACTGAGCCTCGTCCCCTCTATTCCAGGTCTAGCCCCACGCCTTCTGAGTGCTGGGAATGGATAATGAGGGGATTGAGTTGGTCGGGGCTTCCTCTGAAATCACCGGATACCCTCCCATTTGTCAGATTTTTGATCCCAAACACCAGAGCCCAACTCCATCACACCATAGGGTTACTGTTCTGTGACAGGCAAGATGGTGGGTCCCAGGGCCAGCTTCTTCTCACTTCCCTCCCAGAGTCTCATGTGAGCCTGCCAGGGGGAAGATGGTAGTACTGTTAAATGGGTCCCGCCGGCACACACAGAACAGGTAGCTGCAGTCCTTTGGGGGGTACCTGCTTTTCCGCAGCAAACACGGTAGGGAGACTGCGGGGGGCCTGGTGGCTAATCCAGCACCCCTGACGTCCACCACCAACCCTCCTCGTGGTCGAAGGCCTTTCTGTGGCATTAGGTAGCCCCTTTCTGGTGGCCCCTGAATTATCTGCAGAGGAGCACGGGTAGGGAGATGGGGCCTGCCCTCCCTGCACTCCTCACGTACTTACAACTGTCTGCCCAGGCTCCGGGCCCCATTTGGGGAGAGGACCCCTCCCTCCAGAGTGGGCTGGGGAGACAGCCAGGTTAGAGCCCCAGTGCTGGGCGGCATAGGGGGCGGGGGGCGGTCATGGCGGGGAGTTTGAGGCAGTTCTAGAAAATCTAGTTAACCTGTGCTAAAAGCTAGTTAACTTCTCACTGTCTTTGGGACCCTCCCTCCCCCCACAGTGTCCTCTATCACCAAGACCCATGGTCTCCACCTCCTCCTTGTCCCTGTTGGCCCGTCTTTCTACGGCAGCTAGTTGGGAAGTCTACCAAGTGTGGCCTCAGCTTGGCCCACCTCCCTTCCAGGCCTCTCTCTCTCAGCTCCTCAGCAGCCCTGTCTGGAGCTCCGGGGCCCTCCGGGCTTCCCCCACCCCCTGGTCCTGGTGAGCACTTCCCAGCAACCCTTTCAAGAAGAGGCATCTCAGGGCCAGGAGGTGGAAGGGGGCACCCGCCCTGTTCCCTATGCAGTTTCCAAACCATTCCTTCTCCTCCTTCAAACCCCTGGCTCCTTTGAAGGCACAAAGACCAGCTATGCCACCCGGTGTTGGCAGCCCCCACCTCCCAGCCACTCTCCCACATTCTGGGTGGGGTCTCATTGCCTGCCAGCCACCCCACCCTCATTCCCAATAACTCCAGCATCCACAGGGATGCTCCAGCAGCACCCTGGCCTCCTTGCTTCCAGACATTACTTTCTCCACTCCACCCAGCTGCCCACTCCCAGGGTCACACCCTAGACCTTGTCCTCATTGCTTACAGTCCCATCCCGAGTGTCCACCCTGACCAGCTCACTCTCTCCCAGGAAGGCTCCTTCGGAAATCCCCACCTGGCGGCTCACTCACTTTCTCACCTACCATCACCGCTCGCCCCATTTCCCTTCTCTCCTTCCCACCTTGGAGTTCATGGTCTACCCTTTCGATTATTCTCTTGCAACAGCCCCGACTGTCGTCCCCATTGTCATCCTGTCCTGGCAGAGCCTCAGTGTGGCTGAAGCCAACTCTCTGCTTTCTCCCCACTTATACCGGAGCAGCAGAGAGCTGCTGAGACAATCCCACAGCCAGGCTGCCTGGTGCACTTGAAGCTTCATGGCACTCAGCCCTGCCCGGAATCTGTTCCATTCTCCTGGTCTGACCACAGACAGAACTGATCAGGAGTAGGCGAGAAAGGGAGAGAGGACTCAGGAGGGGCTTAAGAAATTTCTGGCTGGGGCAGTAGAGTGTATGGTGGCACTGTTTTCTGAGATGGAGAGAAAGGTTTGGAGCAGAAACCAAAGCTGCCCACTGTTGGGTCTGACAATTTTACACACCTGCCCCCCCACCGCCTCGAAAGTCAAGGCAGATATCTCACCTTGGCCCAGTGGTCTTGGTAGAACATCAATCAGAATCCATCAGCTCATCATTGCCTTGAAACGTTTCAGTGCACCTCACTGTAGAGCTCATCCAAATGTCTACAGACTCTCGTAATCTGGCTGCTGGCTTCCTCTTCCACTCTCCACTGTCCCCCGATCGGACGTGTCAGTTCCCCAGCTACCAGGAGCACCCCTCTGCCCCTCCAGCCCTGGGCACTGCTCCACCCCAGCACCTTTGCACTTACTGTGCACTAGCCTGCCGTGCTCTTTCCACGGCTGATGGCTTCTCAGATGTCACCTTCTCGGAGATCTTTCCCTAACACACATTCAGTGCAGCCTGCCAGTCACTCCTGGTCACTCCCCGTCACATCACCCTGTTTGCCACGTCTTTCATGTGATGTATAATCTAAGATTACCTCGTTGGTTTGTCTGTGAGTTTCTTCTTCCCCGCCCCCAATGAAGGGGGCCTCGTTTGTCTCACTTGCTTTACGTCCCTGGCAGCTGGCACACACTAAGCACTTGATACACATTTGTTATGTGTGTGACTAAACGAATGGATGGTTGGATGGGTTCCTTTCTCTAGGGTTGCTGTGAGGATGAGCTGCGACACCGGGTGGGAAATCACTCTGGACACTGGCCCATGCTGCACTTGGTAGGTATTTTGCTTCACCACCACATTTGGCACATAGTAGGTACTCAGGAAGTGCTGATGAAGGGACTCGTGGCAGGAGGCAGGACTTGGGTGTGAAGGAAGTGTGGACAAAGTTCCAGGGGGCGGTGGCCTCATTAGAGGAAGGGGATGGGTCCACTGTCCTATCCTGCCTGCCTCGTCCCTGCCAGTCCCCGCCTGTCCCCGCCTGTCCCATCCCAGCTGCATCTCATTCTCCTCGTGTGTCCTGTCATTCCCTGCCACCAACCACCAGTCCATGTTCACAAAGTGCCTCCCTCTCAGAAGGCCTTCAGAAAGGCCACCTATCC
Organism: Macrotus californicus; assembly: GCA_007922815.1. Lineage (NCBI taxonomy): Eukaryota > Metazoa > Chordata > Mammalia > Chiroptera > Phyllostomidae > Macrotus > Macrotus californicus. The sequence goes on from VMDR010000066.1 coordinate 306,391, forward strand.
ACTCACCCCTCACATCTTAGCTGAGCTATGATGCGATGGCTTCACGGATGGTAACTGAACACCTGCTCTGTGCCTGTCACCGTCCCAGACGTTCAGGTGTTGGAAAAACAGCTGAGGACAAGGAGTGGGGTTCCTGCCCTCGAGGACCTTACATTCCGTCGGTGGAACAGAGCACAGGATCAGCCATCAAAACATTAACCTCCTCCAGGAAGCCTTCCCTGACCTCCCCTCTCCAAACCTGGTGCCTCTTCTGTGGCTGTCTTCAGGGCCCTGGGCTCCTCCCCAGTCATACTCACTGCCCTGTACTGTGAATTCATGTCTATATCTGTCCCCATTTAGGAGATAGGAAGGCTGGGATTCCCATCAATTCTGCCTCACCCCGACCAGCGTAAGGCTGGCACTTAGTAACTGTACCTTTGGGCTGAATTCCACAGGCCGAAAGTTGAGGCACTGTATTTGGGGCTGAGGGGCTGGCAAGGGCAGAGCCCTGGCGCTGTGTAGGCCCCTGGGGAGATCATGGGGTACAGGACGGTGGGATGAAGTGGCATGCTGGTTGGCACCGCATTTTGGCTTGCAGGGTTCATATGGGGTTCTATAGCACTTGCCTTGCTAAGGGCATGTGTCCTGATGTACCAAACCACCAAGGACGTCATGGACCCAGTCCCATGTGGAGTCACATCTGAACAAGTTGCTCCGCTCTCCCCGCTGCCCTCCCGATAACTTAGAAAAGTTTAAAACAAAGTGTCCCTGTCACACACAGCAAGTGCCTGGCTTAGGGAACCTGCTAAACTACCAAGAGGTTAAGGAGACATTGGAGGCACTCTCATGGGTGACCTATCCATATAGGGCCATAAAGGGAACTGGGATGACTTGGGGACATCCCTAACCTTTGAGGCTGACGTCATGGTGATAACCGCTCACCCACAGCACATCTCGTGGTGCCAGTTCTTCAGAGAGGAGAGCGAGGTCCCTCAAGCCGGGCTGCGTGTCTGAGAGTCTTATGAGCACGCAAAGGGAACCAGCCCCTCTTCCCAAGAAACTGCAGAGAAGTTAGAACCATTTGAAGAGCTGTCCATTCCTTCCTTTGGCAGGTGCATGTTGAAAGCCTTCTCCTGTAAGCCAGTGCCGACACCTAAAGGAGTGGCAAACCACGTAAACCGCAACTCTTCATGGGTAAATGGCACAGAAGGGGGGGGGTGTACCTCGTGAGGGGCGGGGCTCCTTATGGGAGGAGGTGCTTAAGCTGGGCATTGAAGGATGGGCAGTGCGATGGTCAAGTGGAAGGGCGTTCCGGAGTTGTGGGGACAACCTGCTCAGACACTTGAGGTGCACAAATGTGTGAACAAGCAGGGCTTGTTCAGGGCGCAGCAGGCAGCCGAGTGTGGCTTTATCAAGTCCACCTTTTGTGCCCAGTGCTGGGCCATTTCCTTCCACTGATCAAGCCCATCAGCCGTTGAGGTGATTGACAGATGAAGAAGCTGATGCTTGGAGAGGCTAGGTAACATCTCAAGTCCCACTGCCAGTGGCAGAGCTCAGGATCAGACTCAGGTTCAAACTCAGGTTCACAGGATTTCCGAATCTGTCACGCTGAACTGCCCTATGACATGATGCTGACCTGAGGAGCCAGGGATGGCCATTTGGACTTGACTGTGGAGGGCAGAGTGCCCCGAACCCCTGCCTTTTGCACTCTACCTTCAAGAGACCTGTCATGGCCCTGGCCAGTGTGGCTCAGTTGATTGGCATGTCATCCCATAAACCAAAAGGTCACAGGTTTGATTCCTGGTCAGGGCACATGCCCGGGTTGCGGGTTTGCGTTGATGTTTCTCTTCTTCTCTGTCTGCCTTCCCTTCTCTCTAACATCAATAAGCATGACCCTGGGTGAGGGTTAAAAAAGAGAGAGAGAGACCTGTCATGTCCTCAGACTTCCATTTTCTTAATATTTGTCTTTAAATGCTTTACTTTTTAAAAATTTAAATTCAAGTACTTTTTCTTGACGTATAGCATACATACAAAGAAGTATACAAATCGATTAATTTTCACTCATGTAACAAACGGTAATTTTTCACCCAGGTCAGAAACACAATATTATGAGCCCCCCCCACCATAGCTGGCCTGGTACCTCCTCCCAGGTGCAGGCCCACAGGTAACCCGTCTTTCTTGTGTCTGGCTCCATACTTGCACAGTTTAATTTATTCATTCCCACTTTGATACGGTGTCCCGGTACGTGAATATACCAGGGGTATTTGTGCATTCTACTGCTGACGTGGAGATTGTTCTCGATTCTTGGCTACCATGAAGAAAGCTTCTATGGTTATTCGTATGCATGACTCTCAGTGAGCGCATGCACTCCTTTCTGTTGGAATTATACTCGGGAGTTGAATTCCTGGGTCAGGGGTAGGGTGGGTATGCTCAGCTTCAGTAGATACAGTTGGCTTCTCAAAGTCTTACAAATTACACCCTCACTACTACCAGTGAATCAGAGTTTCAATTACTCCACGTCCCTGTGAACATTTGATACTAGAAGTCTTTTTCATGTTAGTCCTGGTGGGTGTACAAGGATATCAAGCTGTGGTTTTAATTCACATTTCTCTGATAACTAGTGAAGTTGAGCACTTTTTAATCTGTTTTTTTAATTATTTTATTTTACTTATTTATATAGAGAGGGGAAGGGCGGGAGAAAGAGAGGGAGAGAAACGTCAATGTGTGGTTGCCTCTTATGTGGTCCCCCTACTGGGGACCTGGCCCGAAACCCAGGCATGTGCCCTGACTGGGAATCAAACTGGCGACCCTTTGGTTCACAGGCTGGTGCTCAATCCACTGAGCCATACCAGCCAGGACCACTTTTTATCTGGTTCCTGCCACTTATATATGTCCTCTTTTTATGAACTGTTTACGTTTTTTGCCCATTTTTCTATTTGATTTTAAAATTTCTTTTGATGTTTCCTATTGATACACAAGACTTCTTTTATATCCTGGATGTGAGTCCTTCGATGGACATATGATTTGCAAGATCTTTTGCCAAATAAATTTATTTTATGGACCATTATTACTATAACCGAAAAACCAACACCACATACCATAGATAGCAGGTAACTGGAAAATAAATAAAATAAGATAGCATCACCACATTCTAGCTAAACATCTCGGGGCTGACGGCACGGCCCGAGTCCTGACTCCAGGTCAGAGATGAACCAGGAAAAGAAGACTTAGCGTACAGCTGTAAGGGACGTGGAAGCAGTGAGGGTTTGACTAGGAGTTGACACAATGAGATTGATGTTTTAGAAACTCGCTCAGTGGGCCATGTGGATAAAAGCAAAAATAGAGATGAGGAAGTACCATTAAGAGCGGTTGAGCAGGGCCATGTGCTGCCAAGGGTCTGGATTCAGGGTGTGCCAGGGGCTGGGGTGGGTGTGGAAACTGGAGGGATAGGAGGTAGAATCCGGGCAATGTAGTGGCTGGGTGGTCATGTTAAGAGAGTAAAAGCTGATGTCTGAGCGGACCGTGGGGTTTCTGAACTGGAGGACCGAGAGGAGAGAGGCAGCCAAGACTGGAGAAGCAAATTGTGGGGAAAGAGGAGATGATGATATTAATCAGGGATGTGTTGAATTTGAACTGTTCCCTGGACCTCAGAGGGAGAGTCTCCCATTCATCCATCTCACAAATATGGACTGAGCGTGGCTGTGTGCCAGGGGTGCGGCAGTCGATCACACAGATAAAATTCCTGCTCTGATGGAGCTTGACTGGGGGAAGGTAAATAGTTGGAAAGACACATAAGGACAGGGAAGGCGTGCATGGCACTCGGGACTCTGGGCTGTGGGATGGATTGGGGCCCTTTAGGGTGAGGGCAGCAGTTACAGCTGTCAGTGGGCATGAGCCTGCCCCAGGACCGGAGCAGAGTGAGCCTGGCAGAGGGGAGGGTGGAATGCCAGTGTTTAGAGGGGATGGACGACACAGAAAAGCAGCCAGGAGTCATCAGAAGGGGTGGAGGGCAAGAAGCAGGCCACACAGGAAGAGGGCTTCAAAGATCTGTCAGCTGACACATTCATTCATTTATTCAAACTTGGGGAGTAAGGCTGTAGGGAATAAGAGATGAATGGGAAGTCTCTAGCAAGGCGGAGGGGCAAACTATAAATTCTCAGGTAAGGCTGCATGAAAAAGATTCCATCATGGAAGTTCAGACAACATGTTCTGGGAGCACAGAGGATGAGAACTCCCACCTTTGAACCTACTCTGTGCTTGGCACTGGGGAAGGCTTCTGGGAGGAGTGGACATGGAGCCAGTGAATAGGCGAATAGGCCGCAAGGGCCCTCGACAGAGAGGGACCGGCTTGAGCAAGGGCACAGAGCTGGGAAGCTGCTGGGCACGGTCTGGCAGCGGGGGCAGCTGTGCATCTGCAAGCTCCTGGGGACCAGAAGTTTGGGGCGGGGTTAAGTTCACGCCAAGAGAGTGGGCTGAGTTTGGAAGGAGATGGGGCCCGCGCGCGTTTGGAGGACAGTGCCTGCCACTTGGCATTGTTCCACGGAGGGGTCCCTGGAAACGCTGCCGCGGAGCTTCTCTCCCCTAGCCCTCAGGTTAGCAGCTGCCCGCACCCAGCAGTTCCCACTCTGCTCGCTTCACGAACGCCAACTCACGAGCGCCAGCTGGGTAAGCCCTGAATCAGTGGGCGGGCGCGTGCAGGAGCGTGCGGCGGCTGCGGAGGCACGTGACAGAGGGATACAGAGTGTGGAGACAGAGAGAGGTTGTTAGCACATGCTCAGAGGTCTTGGGAACGTTCTCTTGGGAGAAGAGGGCAAGGCACCGAAGGCGATTATCAGTCGTGAGGAAGTGTGGACGGGGCCGAGGTGCCAGGGCCCGGCCTGGTGGCCTGAGCTCGGAGACACTCGCCGAGCGGGAGCACGAGTCTGGTGGAGGGCTGGCGCGCTCTCCTCTGCAGCCAGCCTGCCCAGATCCGCCCGGTCCAGGCCTCACCTCGCCGCTTCCTCCACTACACGTCGTCAGCCTCATTCCCCCAGCCATGGAGCTCAGGGCTGCACTGCAACTTCTGGGGCTGGTCTGGGCTAGTCTCCGCAGCGGGGACAAGACTCCAGGACCCTCTTGGTTCACGCGCACAGCGGGCCCAAAACTCCCTGGAACCCTCCCAGTCGTTCACTGTTGGGAGTATGCCCTTGGACAAAAGACCGCTGGCGCCCTCTACTGGCAGTTCTGCGTCAACAGTCCAATCGCTCAGTCCCGTGGCCAACCCACAGGGCCTGAACACATCTGGGGCCGCTCTTCAGGGGTGGGGAGGTGGTGCAGAGGCCAGCCAGGACCGAGGCCTGGCTTGGGATATTTACTTGGATTCCTAGTTGGTCTTCCTCCCTCCCTCCTCCACTCACATCTGGGAGAATCTCTTTAAAAGCAAGTAACGAACTACTGATACCCGCATCGGCTTGAATAGAAAACTTAAGGGCCTTATGCTGAGTGCAGAAAGCCAATCTCAAAAGGTACATATTTTATGATTCCATCTATAGAACATTCTCCAAATGGCACAATTATAGAGACGGAGCGAAGACAAGGTCGTCAGGCATGAGGGAAAGGGAAAGAGAGTGTGGCTAGAAAGGGGCAACGTGAGGGATTTCTTTTAAGGAGGTGGAACAATACTCTCTCTATATTTTTTTAAATATTTTACTTATTTATTTTAGAGAGAGGGAAAGAGAGGAGAAAGAGAGGAAAAGAAATATTGAGGTGTGAGAGAAACATTGATCAGTTGCCTCTCTCACGTCCCCAACTGGGGACCTGGCCCGCAACACAGGCACGTGCCCTGACTGGGACTTGAACCTGTACCCTTGCAGTTTGCAGGACGGCGCCCAGCCCACTGAGCTACACCAGTCAGGACTCTTAGTTTCCCTTTCTGATAGTCCATTATTGGTGTACAAAAATGCAACTGACTGCTGGATATTTATTTTGTATCCTGCCACTCTCCTGAATTCATTCATCAGTTCTAGTAGTCTTGGTGGAATCTTTAGGGTTCTCTAAATATAGTACCATGTTATCTGCTCTGTGACTTCTTCTGAGTCGGTAATTCTTTCACAATAAAAAGTTTATGGAAAGGCCATGGCTGGTGTGACTCAGTGGATTGACTGCCAGCCTGGGAACTGAAAGTCGCTGATTCGATTCCCAGTCAAAGCGCATGCCTGGCCTGTGACCAGGTCCCCAGTTCGGGGCGTGTGAAAGGCAACCCAATCGATGTTTCTCTCTCTCTCTTTCTCCTTCCCTTCCCCCGCTTCTCTCTCTTAAAAAAATATTATGGAAATTAAAAACAACACACACCTGGCCGTATCATCCACCTGCTCATCTGTGCTTAGTGGCATCCTGTGGGCTGCATAGGGTGAAGTCCATGAAAGGAAACCTGCCAACTTCCTTAATAACCTAAACCCTCTTCTGGGGCTGCCAACAGAAAAAGACTGTCCCCTAGGGGTGGGCTGGGACAGGGAACTGGATATCACAGGCCCAATTCCACCTGGCAGGGCCTCCTCCCTCGGTAGTCCCAGTGGGTATTCTCCTGCACTGGTCTGAGGGGGGCACTCACTCATCTCCGATGCTCTGCTGCCAAAGTGGACTAAACACCCCACCTTTAGCACTACTGGGACTCAGGCCAAAGTCCTGAAAACAGGCTGCTCTGGAGCTCTGGGACAGCCACAGGCCAATATGCTGTTCTGCCCTCAGGTATTCTGGCTGTACCCTGGGGGCTCCTCTGGGACACTTTGGCATCTGTGTCCTACTGCCCCATGCTCTGGGCCATGTATATCGCACACGTCTCCTTCTGTTGCTCTAAGAGGTCGCTGAGCTGAGTGTGAATGTCCTAACACTGAGTGGACACTTTCCAAGACATCCTTGCCCAGGGATCCTCCTGCCTGCTGTCCTGACGACCCATGGGAGACACAGGGCCCCATTTACTGTGGTACATGAGGCCCTGCACACTCTGTCCCCTTCTAGCCTTTCCTACATCACCTCACACCCATGACCACTGGATTTCTGTGTCCTAGTCACAATAGTCTTAGATTTTGCTCTGTCCACAAATCTTGCCTCAGCCTTTGTGCATGCTGTTCCCTCTGACTATACACTCTTCCTTTAATTCCTCACCTTGTTAATTCCTCTTCATTCTTTAGTGCTTGGCTTAATGGGGCTTCTGCAGAGGCATCTCAGGTCCCTGTGGGACAGTCATACCCCAGTGACAGAGCTTCACAGGACCCTGTGCTTTTTCCTAGCTCTTCTATAAACCTGGTTAATCAAGTAATTGGGTGTTTAATATATGTCCAGTCCTGAACCTTAGACCTGGATTGGGTGGGGGTCCCTGCCCTGCCACGGGTCCCCCACTTGACTTCTCTGTGCCTCTCCCCACAGGAGGAGGAAGCTGCAGGGTTCTCTTAGACCATACTCCTGATACATGGTATCCCAGAATCCCCTGCCCAAATGACCCCAGACCCATCCCCTCAAGGGTGGACCATGTGGAACGGCCCAGGGGAAGCAGGTTGCAGAGAGTATGGAAGTTTGCACTCATGGACTGGAGTGTCCACATAGGTGCACATGGACTTCTTGGGGCAGGATGGGTCTGTGGGTGGTAAGACACAGGGGGCAGGCTGAGAGCCGAGCCAGCTCTTCTCAGGCTGCCGCAGTCGGGCGCGGAACTCAGAAGACTTGAAGTTTACATTAGAACCTGGCCTTCCAGGCCACTATGAAAGTATAGTTGTCACCCTGGCTGGTGTGGCTCAGTGGACTGAGCGCTGGCCTGCGAACCAAAGGGTCGCAGGTTCGATTCCCTGTCTAGGGCACATGCCTGGGATACAGGCCAGGTCCCCAGGAGGGGGCACATGAGTGGTAGCCACACACTGATGTTTCTCTCCCTCTCTTTCTCCTGCCCTTCCCTTCTCTCTAAAAATAAATAAGTAAAATTTTTTTAAAAAAGAAAGTATATTTGTCAGAGTAGGAGCGTGGAACATATTTTATTGAGCAGTTGTTATCTTGATTTATAACTTTACAGTATTTCGACGTGTGTGGCCTCCGTTTGTACTTTTGCCCAAGCCCCACTGGCATCAGGGGTGGGCTTGGGTCAGCCTCACCCACCACGGACCATCTGCCCCACCAGGGAGGCAATACAGTCCCCCTGCCCCAGAGCATAATGCCTGGTGCAGAAGAACAGATAATAAATATTGGCTGTGAGAAACAAACTGGATCATCCAAGTAAAAGGCTTGGTGCAGCGCAAATGTCAATAAATAGGATTGCTGCTATTTGAAGGAATGAACAGGGTGGGTGGGGCAGGGGGCTGAGGCCCACAAACTGAGGCGGTTTGTATGTGAGGGAAGGGGGGCTGCTGACCCCAGGGTCCACACTTCCTTGATGGAGGTCATGCGCTCCCTCCTCCCACCCTGCAGGCCCCTCCCAGCTCTACACAGCGAGGTCAGCACCAGGTCGGCCTACCTGACAGCAGGTACTGAAATGGGTTGGGGGCTCCAGGTAGTGCAATTTCCCCTCCCCCCTGGGAAGAACAGCTGGGTAGGTCCCCTCTTCACCTCCAGGTACCTCCCCAGGCCCAGAGAGAACCCACCCAGATCAGTTTCTGTTGCTTTACCCAGAAGCCCAGGCTGTGGTTGGGGGGTGGGTAGCTGATAGGATCAGTTTTACCCTCCCACCAGACTGTGCTCTCCTGTAAGAGGAGCTAGAGATGGGAGTCAGATCACCTGCGGGACCCTGAACAAGTCCGTCACTTTGCCTCTGCAAGCCTCAGTTTTCTCATCTGCAAAATGGGATTTTGTGTGGAAATGGTGCATGTCAGGTGGCAGGTGCCAGGTACACATTTAGTGAAGAGGAAGAACCCTTGCACGGAACACAAGTGGGTCAAGGAGGGCAGCTTCCCAGAACCCTAAACAGGGAAGTAAATGAAAAGGGTCCACAGGCAGCCAGGGAGAGGGCTGGGTGGGAGGTCATCCGTGGGGCCAGCCGGAAGCAGGTTCAGCTGCCCGTGCCGGACAGTCCACAGGGTCTCTGTTCAGGCCTCAAGCCTGAAGAAGCCAGGAAGCCCCTCACCCAAATTCCTCTCCCCAGCATGGGGCTCGGGCCATCCCAGAAAACAGCCCTCACCCCTACGTTCTCACACACAGTAGGTGGCGCTGTAATAAAGACCAGAACCCAACTAACCCCAAAACAGGAGATGTGAGGGGCAAAAAAATCACATTTTGTGAACTTCCCACCCAGGGTCGCCATACCCTCAGAACCGAGGGGTGCAGAATTTCCAGTGGCCTGTGGACCGGCGGGAGGCTGAAGGTCCCAGAAATCGAGTCCGGCCGTGTGGCAGGGCCGACGTGGCCGTGCCCAGTCCCAGGCCCGCAGGGCCAGCCGCGGGGTCAGTGCGGTGGAAAGATATCTGAGCACTGCTGCAGGATGAGTTCCACCACCTGGTTCTGGAACACCATGGTCATGGGCATACTGGCTTCCTCCGTCTCGGGCCGCAGCAGCGTGGGCCCGAAGACTATGGCCACGCTCTGCACCGACATGCGGTTCTGTTCGCCGTGCTCTATCACCCTGCAGCGGGGGCGGGGTGGGATGGAGCGGAATTAGGGCTCAGAGCTACGGGAGCGCGGTGGGGGGGTTCCCGCCGGTGCCTGCCTCCCCATTCCCGCTGCTCTCTCTCGCGCGCGCGCTCACCGGCACAGGTGCTGGAAGAGTAGTCGCAGCGTGTCGTGGTTGGGGGCGGGCAGCGAGCGCACCAGGTCACGCACACAGCGGCTGCGCTTGGCCTGGTCCTGCAGCTCTGGGGAAGGGAAGGGTGGGCTCGGCGAGGGGAACGGATGGGATGACTCCCAGTGTGTGTGTGGGTCCTGCCCGAGGCAGGCCGCTGCACTCCTGCCCACCCACCCTCCCTTCCCGGGCACTCACTGATGGCCGCGATGAACTGGGGGAAGTGTGAGAAGGGGAAGAGGGGCTCTGGCAGCTCTCGAAAGAAGAGCTTCAGGGCACCGGTGATAACGTGAACGTCCTCCCAGCGCCCGTCGTCCAGGTCCAGACGCTCATCTGCCGCAAGAGGGGAGGGAAGAAGAGGAGGTCAACACCCCTTCATGCCTTCAGGGCCTGGCGCGGGGGCTGGGGACGATCCTCACCGTGGTCCACCCTGTAACGCAACTTCTGGATAGTCGCCAGGTTTCCACTGATGCGGTACAGTCCGTCAATGTCCAGCCCTGAGGGAAGGGAGGCGCTGACCCCGGCTTTGGTGGGATGGGGCTGAAGTCCGTGCTACGATTCCCACTCGGGAGCTCCCGGTCTTTTCCTCTCGACCCTGCGCCCACCCCGGGGTCTCCATCATGGGGTCCTGGAAGGAGGCTGTCAGGCGCCCAGAATGCCCGCCCAGCCCACCGCCTACGTACCGCGGGCCTCGACTGTGCGGATGCACTGCTGCACGAAGCGCGGCACCGGGCTCCGCTCGCGCTCACACAGCGTGGCCAGCGCGCAGCCGAACACCTGGTCTGGGGGACAGGCTCGTCAGCCGGCGTCGCCCTCTCCGGACCCAGCGGCGCCACCCAGCTCTCCGGGCCCCTCCAGTACCTTTGATGTAGCCCTTCTCCCGCAGTGACTGCAGGGTAGGCCGCCTGAGCAGGAACTTGCGGAGCTTGTACCGGACCTTGCTCAAGTCGCTGTCTTGGCCCCCAGAGCTCAGGGTAGGTGCAGCTGCCACAGGGAATGCGGGGGCGAGTCAGTTGGTGGCTCCCCGTGCGTGACCCGGTGGCCCAGTAGGCCCCATCCGTGTCGCCACGCCCCACCCCAAAGATGCCCTCCGCCCTCCCACTCCTCCATCCCCACGCACACCTGCTCCGGACCGTGCCTCATCCTCCCGCCAGCTTCCCAGGCGCTCCCTGGACCCCAAGTCCAAGCTGCTGTTCTCGCTTTCCTCCTCCGGGGGCAGATCTGCAGACTAGAATCACATAGCCTCAGAGGCAGAGCCTGGGGCGGGGCCAGCCAGGGTCCTTCTGAGGTGGGGTGAGGGACCCAAGTGCCTTCCCAGCAGGCCTGGTGACCCCCACGTGGCAGAGTTCACTCTTCCCTTAACTAGGTTAACTCCCCTCACCTCCACCAGGGAACCTCAGAGCATTCACATTCCTTGGTTGTGTGGAGCTCTTCAGGTGCTGGGAGACAGTCACCCTGTTCTGCCCTTCCCACCTCCCAGGTCCTGTCCCCCACCCCCACCCCCCCTTTCCATATTTTCCTCAGCAACTCTGCATACACTCCACTAGTTCAGCATCCCTCAGCATGTGGCTCCCAGCCCTGAGCTTGCAGTTCCAGCAGGGGCCTGAGCCAACGACTCCCTGGATCTGGATTCTTGCCCCTATTCCTACAGCCCCATGTTGCGCCCAGCGTGGGTCCCAGGGCTGGAAGGGCCAGAAAGCTGGGTGGTTTCCAGGTGAACAGCTGTCAGAGGGGCCTGTCCTGTCTCTACTTATGCCATGGATATCTTGAACCTAAAAAATGGTAGACTCTCCCATTCAACCCTTTAAAATGTTATCTTCTAGTTTCAGCCTGCCCTTCCAGCCTGAAGCTATTTCTCAGGTATTTTCTCTTCCTTCCGTCTCTCTTGAAATGGGATACTCCTCCAGGAAGTGCCGCCAGCCCTACCTGGAGAGTGGGCCAAACCCCAGGGGCTGGTTAGCATACTTTAAAAAGGCTGTTTCCTCAGCAGCCCTCCTGCCACCTAGCCATAAGGTGGGGGGGAACTGCATCTGCAGGGAGGGGCATTACCCACTGGTGCCATGAAGCTCCCAGAGCCTGAGTAGAGGACCCCACCCACAGTGGGCACAGCTGCCCTGCATAATGGCTGGCCACCCCCTCCCCCCCAGCGCTGGAGGCCCCAGGCTCTGCTTACCAGTTCCTGGATACCCTGGGCAATAGCCTTGTGCCAGGTGCTGATGATGGCCTCCGAGTCGTGCTGGATCAGGTACTCTGAGCCATCTCGGCTCCGCAGCTGGAGAGACACAAGTTGCTCTGTCATTCTGATTCCCTGGGTCTGTTCCTGTCCCCATAAACTCAGAGCTAATGGAGTAAGGGCCTCACCCCAGGCCAAGGCATTCCACCTCATTAAAAGCAGTAGGTGATAGCGTCTCTGTGTTTGGATGTGCAAACGAAGGCTCAGTGAGTTTAAGCAACTTTCTTGTGGACACACAGCTAATGAGTGATGGAGGAAGGATGGGAGGGAAGCAGACCTGCATGGCTCAGCTGTCTACTACACTGTCCCCTGTCCCATCCCACCTCCCCAAGAGCCACGGGACATGGCAGACCTCACCCAGAGTGCTGGCCAGCAAAAAAGTCAGTGAAAAAAAATCCCTGTGGAGCCCTGACTGGTGTGGGTCAGTGCATTGAGTGCAGGCCTGCGATTCAAAGGGTCGCTGGTTCGACTCCCAGTCAGGGCACATGCCTGGGTTGTGGGCCAGGTCCCCAGGTTGGGGCGCAGGAGAGATAACCACACATTGATGTTTCTCTCCCTCTCTTCCCCTCTCTCTAAAAATAAATAAATAGAAGAAAGAATGGAAGGAAGAAAGAAAGAGAGAGAGAGAGAGAGAGAGAGAGAGAGAGAGAGAGAGAGAGAAAGGAAGGAAGGAAGGAAGAAAGAAAAAGAAAAAAAAAGAAAGAGAGAAAGAAAGAAAATCCCTGTGGAGGCCCCTGGTCACTAGGATTAGGAATGAAGAAAACGCTAGGAGAAAGGCTGTTAAAGCAGATCATGGCTGATCTCAGAGAAAAAAGCCTCCCCTCCCCCAAGACACACACTGGGGACCTAGCAGTGTTGTCCCCCTTTTGCAGCCACAGGTCCAACCCTGTCCTACTCTCCACCCTGGGTAACACATCCTTTTACAGCCCACTTCATCAAGAAGAGTAATTGCCAGGGGAGGGGGGAGGGAGGTGGAGGGGTAAATGGTGACGGAAGGAGACTTGACCTGGGGTGGTGAGCACACCATAAGTGCACAGATGATGGGTTGTGGAATGGTGTACCTGAAACCTGTGTAATTTTGTTAACCAGTGCATCACCCCAATGAATTCAATAAAAAGAAAAATAAATAAAATAAAAACAAGCCCGGCTGGTGTGGCTCTGTGGACTGAGTGCCAGCCTGCAAACCAAAGGGTTGCCAGTTCGAATTCTCGTCAGGGCACATGCCTGGGTTGCAGGCATGTGGGGGGCATGCAAGAAGCGACCACACATTGATGTTTCTCTCCCTCTCGAGATTTCTCCTTTCCTTCCACCCCTCTCTAAAAATAAAATAAATAAAAATCTAAAAAACAAAAACAAAAACAAAAAACAACCACCTGCTTGAGGGGAAAATGTTCTGATGACTCAAAGCTCTTTCTGACCAGCAGGCTCGGGGGGAGCAACCCACTTACTCTTATTCACTCCAAGGAAAGGCACACGTGGTTGGGAGAGGTCTGTGAGCTGGAGGGGGGTGCTGCCCTCCCTGTGGGTCTGCTGGATGCTCCATCCTGACCACAGGCCATATTCTTCCTCCAGGAGCCCCAAAGTCTAGATTTCCAAAGCCGCTATCTTATACTATTGAGCGGTAAGCAGGTGTCGACAGCCCAGGCCGTCCTTCTAAGGGACTGCTGCTGAGTGGCCTTAGTCCCTAACCAATCAGAGCCAGTCGGCAGCCTGACGGGGTCTGCCATCCACCTGTGGCTCTGAGGACCAAGCGTGCAAGGCTAACGTAAATGTTTGGTTTGGGCAGCTCACACCGACGCTGCCCTTCGGGTCCGCTGAGAGCCAGAGTCAGGACACAGCGCCTCAGACAGCAGGGCACGACTTCCGGCATCAAAAAGGGCTGTGTTTTGGCTGCCCACCTTTTAAACTTAGACTTCATGCTATTTAAATAATTTTTTTCATCCAAAAAAAAAAAGGAAAGAAGACCCATCCCCATCCCCACAAAGACTAGAGCGCCCGCAGCGAGTGGCTAGCACAGCCCCACTCCAAGCTCACAGAGCCCTGCCTGTCATCCCAGAGAATGGTCTGATAACAGCCGGTGTTTTGGACAGCTCTCTCAGAACATCGTCAGTTCATCTTTGAAAGTTTCCTACAGAAGGCAAAGCTACAGAGTTACACAGCAATGCATGTCATGGAACCTTCATCCTGTTAAACGGACAGGCAAGCTCAGCTGCCCCAAACCAGCTGTCTTTGGGAGGCTGTTATTCAAGTTTTCTGTGGCTCTGGGGTGACGGAGCAGAGCTGCTGTGTAATCGTGCCAATCCTGGCTAACCTGGCCATGCCGGGGGATGGCGGGGGACTATCTGTTGAGAAAAGTCCTAGAGTTGCCTGCAGGCCGCCCCCGAGTGGAGGGAGGACAGCCACCTGCCCACTGGGAAGCAGGCAGCTCCCCAACTTCCACTCAAGACGGTCAGCCTTCCCCTCAGCTGGAGCAGCTTCCAAGAGTGTCATCTGCCTTCCAGTCCTGGCCAGGAAGGACAACTCAGAAGCGTTTACTCGGAAAATGTCATCAAACCCCCTGTCGGAGAGGTGACATCTAGAGAGCACTGGCTGAAGGATGGCTCTCTGGGTCAGGGAAGGAACAGGCCTAGCAAAAGTGACGTCCTTCCTCAATCTGACGTCTGTGGCAGACAGTGCTAGGTGATCTCAGCGCTCGACCCCGCTAAGCCCGCGGAAGACTCAAACCTGCTGATCAGAGTAGCTCAGGAGAGGAAACTAGTTCTCCAGCCCTGCTCTGTGGACGCCCTGCACCAAACAAAACTCAGTGAGTCACCAGAAAGCCACACCCTCGGGCTCCTTGCAGGATCGCCTTTTCCGCACCGAGAAGTAAGGCTATGATTTCGGCTTTCATAATGTCACCTGAAGCGGACCCAAGAGTCCCTTACTACAGTAGAATGGAGCTGTGCACTAAAACTTTTCTCAAGAGCTAAGGGTTAGGAAAAAAGCTTCAATTTCCCTCAAAAGCTGGGAGGGTTCCCTCCACCCCCACCCCCAATGAGTAATAAGAGCCATGTAACTAACCGTCATTCTCTTTTTGCTTTGGCTACCAGGAAACCCAGAGCTAATGTTTTTTTCAATAGCAATAACCTTAGCCCCTGTACTTCCTCTGCCCCCTAATCCCTCTCCACTTCGACCCCCTCCTCTCACTTGTTTTGCCTGGTCCCGCCTTTTCAGTGGGTTTCACCAGCCGTATGTTCTTGTTGTGAGCTGTCTCAAAACTTTTGGGGACAGAAGTAAAAGTAGTATAAAAACAAGACAACACAGGGACAGTGAAGGGTCCTTGCCTGGACCCCACCCAGACCCTCCCTGCCTTCTGGGGAAGACAGAGAAACGTGTCCACTGCCTGGAAGCTGAGCTCCAACCAGCCAGCGCATGCTCCCCCTGCTGGTCAGAGTGAGTGGCCAGGCGTGCCAAGCCCTCTTTCCATCTCAGGCCAGAGCAGCTGGGCGGAGGGCTGCCTACTGGTCATGACAGAGTTTTGTCCCCCAGGCACCCCTACTTCTCATCACCTTCTAGGGCCAAAGACTGGTGAGCTCAGCTCCTGGAGAGCCCATGGCGCCAGAGACACTGTGGACGGGTCCCTGAGGTGGGGGCACCTTTGGCTTTGAGCCTGAGAATTCCGGCCCCACCTCTCCCCAGGTGCCCCTGCTTGGGGCTTGCCTACTTTGAGTCCTAAGCCATCAGCAAGCCCCCCCTCTTTCTCCCCATCCCCACAACTCACCTCCAGCACATTCTTCTTGCTGGATTTGTCTTTGGGGGCCCAGGAGAGAGAGGCCCCCTTTAGGTCCACCGTGTACTCGGGGGTAGAAAGCTTGGAAGGCTGCCTCTGTGGGAGAGGAAGGAAGAGCGAACGGGCCCTCAGCTCAGACAGAACTGCCTCAGCACCCTGGCTCCAACCCACCAGGCTCCCTCGGCTCTAGTGACGGGGTGGGGACACAGATCTAGGGGACGTGGATCCAGGGATTCCCGCGACCCAGAGATCCTGGGACTTGCTAACCACACAGCCTGCGGGCTGGAAAGGACAAAGGTGTGCAGCCCCCATTCCTGTGAATAGGGCACCCAGTCCCCAGCTGCCTGCCCACCAGGCAGGAGCTGTCCGCCCTCAAGGTGGGCAGTGAATCTGCTGTTGTCACCCCCTGCCCAAGGCCCAGCTTCCTGGACATTCATGCTCCACTGTTGAGACCTGGTCTTTGAGAAGCCAAAGGCAGGTAAAGGCAGGAGTCAGGAGCAGATGGGGCGATCCCTGCCTTGGGGGCTGGGGCCTCACCAGGCCAACTGCAGCTGAGGACTTTGAGTCCTTGAAGAATGTCAGGACGCCGCCTTCCAGCACTGTCCAGGAGGCGCTCCAGTGCTTCTTCCTAGGTGGGGGTGGGGAAGGGGGTGGCAGGGCTTGGATTTGGCCCCGGACTGAGGCCCCCTTACCACCCCCAGGCGCAGGATGCGGAGCTTGAGAACACAGCTTGGGACACCCAACTCTTAGAGGTGGACTCCCTCTGTCTCTCCAGCCTCAGTGTCCACACAGGGACTCTTATAAAGTTGCTATGAGGATTACCAGCGCCTGGCATGGGGGAAGTCCTCAGTGAAGGTCGTCACTGAGGCCCACCCTGCCCTGCTGTGGGTGCCAATGGGCTCTCACCGAACCCGCTTTCCCTTGTCCGCTGTCTTGGTGCGATGAAGCACGCCTGCCTTGTCCAGGGTCTTGATCTTAGAGAGAGAGGTGGACAGAGGAGGTTGTTAAGGGGTGACCCATGGTAGAGAGATACTGGTCTCCCCCTCAGCCAGCTATGCACTACAGGCTGGGCCTGGGTATCCACTGAACCCTCTTTGCTGCCGGTGGCAGAGGGGTGCCTGCTCCCACAGCTATGGCAACAGTAGATATTTCTTCCCAGCTCCCAGCCTCGCCCAACTCTGGGCCTGGGATGACCCAGATCCAGGCTCATTCAGCCCTGGCTGGAGCTGGGGCCTATGGGGCAGACATGCCTGGCCCAGTTCCAGACCCCAGCACCTCCAGAACCCCCCTATTTCTTCTGTGGGATCCTACCAGGCCTCCATGTCCCTTCCCTTACTTTCTCCTCAGGAGGGCTGGCCTGGACTGGGGTCTCACTGTCTTGGCTGGATTTGAGGATGCTTCGAGGGGCAGGGACTGGGACCTGGGGAGAAAGATGCTGTCATATAGAATCCTCTCCCCTCTCCCCCGGACTCTCCCTTCCCCAGGGGTTTACCTGGGGCAGATCCCACTGAACAGAGGTGTCGTTTGGGTTGTAGAAGTAGGGCTTCCCATGTTGGTCCTCCAGCCTCACCCACTGTGGGGAAATGGAGGGTCAGGGCTATCAGCTGGCCTCGTGAAAGGGGAAGAAAAGATTCCCCCTAACCAGAGCCCAGCCTAGACCCAAGGAGTCTGGAGGGACAGGCATAGATGGCTCAGGAGCTGCAATTTGGTGTTAAGGGGAGCTACTAGTGAGGAAGGAAGGGTTGGAGGCATGTCCCGGAGGCTCTTGGAGCCCACCTGTCTGTTGCCCCTACCTGCTCTTGTGTAAAGTGGTTGGTGTAGACCGTCTGCCCTTCTGAGTCCACATGGCAAGACCAGCCAGGGGGCGTGGCCAAGGGAGAGGCGGGGCCAGGCTCACTGATGGAGCCCGAAGGGGAATAGTCCTCCTCCGGGTAACTGGTCAGTAATTCAGGGTAGTCCGTCTCAGGGGTGGGAGGCTGGAGGGAGCAGAAGACCGGTCAAAGGTCCTCAGAGCCAGCCCCACCCACCATTGGCCAGGCCCCGCCCCTCACCCCACCTCCCCTGGGCTGTGGGCAGGAGGCGGGGTCAGAGGCCTTAAGAATGAGCCCCGCCCACCCAGATCAGGTCCCGCCCCTCACTCTCTGCTCCTTGGGGCTGCCGGGGCTCAGGCCTGGCTGCATCTTCAGCTCGTCCTCGCCTGCGGTCTCGTCCTCCCAGACCGTGTCGCCCGTCAGCGGGTTGTAGAAGAACACCCTGTGGCTCTCCTCATCCCAGTACTGGCCCCACTCGGTGTCGAGGCTCTCGCGGCTGCCCACCGAGGATGGGGAGGTGGCCGGGCTGGCGGCGCCTTCGGCAGCCTCGAAAGGTGATTCCCAGGTCGTCACGCCCGTGTCTGGGTTGTAGTAGTAGGGCCGCCCGGTGCCCGCGTCCGTGTGCGTCTCCCACACCGGGCCGGGGCGGGGAGCTGCGGGGGCGCCCGGTGAAGTGGGCAGAGGCTGCCTCTCTACGTTCGCGTACACGGGCTCTGGGGCTTCATCCACCTGTGCGGGAAGGAAGGAGACAGGTTAGCTCCGGGGTCACACGGTCCCGACTAGGCCCCTTGCCACCTGGACGACCTTCAGCAAGTCACGCATTTTCCTGCCTCAGTTCTCCAGCCGCAAATATCTGCCTGCCCTTGCGGAAATCGTAGTGAAGAAAGAATGAGGAACTGTTCTTGAAAGTGCTTTGTAACGTGTGAAATGCCCCAGATGCGTGGGACAATTACACGCACTATGTATCAGTAAAATATCGATGAAGAAGAATTCTCCCAGCTGCGCACTCACAGGGGCGGATGCAGGGGCGGGCAGAGAAACGCCCTGTGTGATCGGACAAAGGCGTACCTTAAAGCACAGTTTTCTACGCCAGTTTGAGTTCAAGGACACATCTTTTTCTTTTCTGTTTTTCGACCTAAAGTTTTCATCATTTCATTTATTCCCAAAACAATTTTAAAACTACTCCCATTTGTTGATTAAATCATTCGACCATTTATACTGGATTCAACCTTTTTTGGTTAACAGGTTTCCAAACCCCGTTACCCCTTTATCTGAAGTGTCCCATATTTTCATACGTTTTTATGTTCTGCTTTTTTCACTTTTGTTTTTTACACATTTTTCAACGCAGCTGCAATCTCCTTTTTTTTTTTTCCTGTCCCCTTTCACGTGGACCTGGTGCCTGCTGCAGCGTCTGTTCTGCAAGCCCTCCCCTTTCTTCCTGGCTAGGAAATCTCTGGGACCGGAATCAGTACTGCCTCTAGATTTGGGGCTAGGACTTCCTGGATGTGGTGTTTTCAGGCCTCTGAATCAACTCCAGATAAGGAAAAGAGAGGAGAGCCAGACAGAAGGGAGGAAGGAGGGGCAAAGAAAGGTGAACCCTTCTTCTTTCACTCCCCACCGACCACCCCCGCCCCCCACCGGCCCTCTGCCGCCTTCCAGAAGGACAGTGAGGTAGACTAGAGGATGCAGTCACACAGAATATAAGCCTGGTTATGCTTAACACCCTCAAGGCTCCGTGCAGACTGCAGGGCAAAGTCTAAGGAGCCTTTAACAGGGCACCAGAGGCCACCCATCACCTGCCTATCTTTCACTTTATTTCCTGCCACTCCTTGCCTCTGAACTTGAACTTTAAGCTCCAGTAGCACCACCCCCAAGCTCTCTTCTCTGTCTCCTACAGGCCCCAGCTCAATCACAGCCTGCCCAGGCCCATCTCCACCCCTTTCTCACCTGGCTGACTCCTAGTCCTACCTTAAGACTCAGCTCAAGTGTCAGGTTTGAGACCTTTCCAAAGATTTGTCCTGTGTGCCCACCACAGCTTTGTATCCTCAGTCTGCCAGAGGGACAGATAGCTACACTCTCAGGCAGCAGAATAGCACAAAGAGATTAACACTGTTTTTTAAGATATAAAATGCTACCAGGGAAAAGAAGATTTCAAGACGGTAAACTGAGCCCAATTCCAACACTGCGTTTTTAGAAACCCTCCCAAGTGCTAACTAACCGAGGTCGTCTATGGTCCGTGTAATGCCAGGGATTGTGTTTGTTTTGTTTAGGTTATTTTTTTTCTTTAAGCTTTTCTTCAGCCTCAATGTTTTGTACAATAAATATATTTTTAAGTCACAGAAGTTTTTTTTTGTGGCTGTGACACCTTCACTTAGCTGGAAATGCCTCAAAAGGGGAAGCATGTCCTGCTCAAGGTGGGTTCTCCCTGAGCCTTAGGCAGGCGCCTGTAAAAATCCTCATTTGTCTGACGGAGATTCACCTGCTCGGCACCAGGCACGAGCACAGAAATGCAGCAGGTGAAGAGAGGGACACGAGGCCCTGGCTGGTGAGCTTAGTTTGTTAGAGCATGATCTCGATACGCCATGGTTACAGGTTCAATCCCCAGTCAGGGCACGTACATGAAACAACCAGTGAGTGCATGGAAAGGGGGAACAACAAAGTGACACTTCTCTCTCTAAAAATTCAATAAATAAATGTATTTGAGAGAGAGAGAGAGAGAGAGAGAGAGAGAGAGAGAGAGAAACATCGATGTGTGGTTGCCTCTCACATACCCCCTGCTGGGGACCTGGCCTGTAACCAAGGCATGTGCCCTGACTGGGAATTGAACCGAAGACCTTTTGTTTTGCAGGCCAGCACTCAATCCACTGAGACAGCTGAGGGCTAAATAAATAAATAAATAAATAAAAATGGACACGAATCCCTGCCCTGGCGACCTGCATATATGTGCGAATGGGGGTCAGGGGGGAAGCAGGGTGGTAAGTGAAATGCACAGCATGTCCCTGATGATTGCTGCTAACGAATACCTCAAAACACTGCAGAGCAGGAGGGTGTGGCAACCTTACCCAGGGACATGAGGCAGGTCCCAGGCATGTGGCAAGCAGGAGGAGCTGGGCACACCAGCCCACCAGTTCCTTGCTCCTCTCCCTGACCACACAAGCTCTCATGTGGCCGAGACAACCCTCAATCCCACTTCTCCTTTCTCCCCACTCACTACTGCACGCCTGCGGTGTCCTGCATTCCAACCACACCAGCCCCCCACAAAGGCACCTTCCGAACTCCGTGCCTTTGCTCCAGCCATGCCCTCAGCCTGGAACACCCTGCTCTCACTCCCTGCCTACCCAAACCCGGCTCCTCCACTGGAACTCGGCCCACAGGCCTCACTGGGGCGAGGCCTTCTCGCTCCAGAGAAAAGTCTAACCTGAAAGGACAAAGCCAGCCCAACTTGCTATTGTGGCACCATTTGCCGAGCAGGCCTGTAACCTTGTTAAACATGACTGTCATTTTACTCTTCTGAGCTTATGTCCCCAAGTCTCGACATGACTGGAAGCAAAAACAGAACTAACAGCCACAGGCAGAAGATAATATTGGAACAAACTGCAGCCTCGTGTTCCCATACCCCAACAGCCTAGGGGCCCCACAACCGCAGCCCCCCCACCCTTTTTAATCCAATTATAATCCAATAAAAGCTCAAAGCTCCACCCCTCAAGGCCGGTGTATATCTCCACACCATGCCCCTCTCCTTTCTTGGAGAGTGAACAAAACTTTATCCTCTACACTTTCTTCTCCTTGTGAATTCTTTTTTAAAAATTTCTATTCATTTATTTTTAGTTCTCAGGCTGATGCTCAATCCACTGTGCCACACCAGTCAGGGCCAATTTATTTATTTTTAGACAGAGGGGAAGGATGGGAGAGAGGAAGAGAAACATCAATGTGTGGTTGCTTCTCCCACGCCCCACACTGGGGACCTGGCTCACAACCCAGGCATGTGCCCTGACTGGGAATCAAACCAGCGACCCTTTGATTCACAGGCCAGTGCTCAATCCCCTGAGCCACACCGGCCAGTGCCTTGTGAATTCTTTCATAGCCCATGTCACCAAGAACCTTAACATGACCTGCTGTGACTCTGGTCTGTTAGGGCCTGATGGCATTCTGCCTTGGTGGTCAGTTCACTGTCCACCCATCTGCCTACCTCCTCTGCCCCTAAAAGGCAGGAGTTTCTTGAGAGCAAGACTCAGAATGATCTAACTGACCCCAGCCGGCCCCAGCAGGGGGTCCGATGCAGCTCCAGCAGAAGCACTCAGTGCCTGAGTATACAAGTCACCTCCACGCCCAACTTCAGCGACCGACAAACACACCTGACACGACAGGAGAGACTGGGGTTAGCTCTGAGCAAGATCTTCCTGGAAATGAGGGTTTGAGCACAGGGACAGGAGACTCCTCGGGGTGACAGGATGGTGGCAGTAGAGGAAGGTGGATGACCAGATGCACCTCCTCTGCTCCCAGCCAGACCCCCTGAGGCAGTGGCCTTGCCCATCCCCAAGAGAGGAGCTGGAAGGGTGCATGCGCAGTGGACTAGCTGAGGAAGGACCCAGGCTCTTTGGAACAGGGATTTGCATCTGGCCAGGCTGCTGGCCTTGGCCCTGAGTCCTCGGGGAGCCCCAGGCCGGTCGGGTTGATGGGCATCTCGCACAAGGAACACTCCTAGCAGGTACGGAGGAGATTTGGGAAGTAGGAGCTCAGGCCTCCAGCATGGCGGCCTGTCATGAGGAAGGGAAGATGCAGAATCACACTGGGGCACCAGGTTAGAGGTTAAATGGGGGCAGGACAGTGCCCTCCTTGAAGGAGGTGCTTTCTCTGGGTTGGGGCTGCCCCAGGAGGTAATGAGGAGCCTTCACTGGAGGCGAGCAAGCAGAATCCCACCCCCTGTGAGGGAAGTGGGCTGCAGCAACCCTGATGCCCCTTCAAATTCTAGAACAGAGCCCCTTGTTGCTAAGCCAGAGGTAACTTTCTTTCCTGGCAGAGCCTCAGCCTGGATCAGACTGGCCCCTGGAAGCCAGGTAGGGCCAGTCCCTCACACCCTCCGGCCTTCAGGGGGGAGCTCGCCCAAGTTAGAGTAGGGCCTGCCACCCCTCATCCCCAACTCCGGGAGGCCCTGACAAGACCGAGATGCAGCCCATCAAGAGGGGTCCGACTAGGGCACCAAGGGCTCTTGGGTCCAGACTCAGCTGTGACACAGACATAGGGGATCTCTAGTGGGAAAGAGGAAGTGTCCTCCCGCCTCAGGCCAGAGGACGGAGCTGAGAGGGGCCCGGCTCTCACCACACTCGGCTTCCCAGCCCCCAGCGCTCCTCTTGTCTTCAATTCCCACCCACAAGCAGGTGGCAGGTGCCTCTCTTCCCCCAGGCTGCTCGCTGCCTCTCGGCCTCCCTCTGCAGCCCCTCTCAGACAGGCAGGGCCTCAGAGCAGGAAAGAGGAATGGAGGAGGGTTCCCAAACTCCGTGAGACTCCCTGCTCCAAACTCCAGATTCCCAGCTCCTGACAGGCCAGGGGATGGAGGTCCACTGCTGGCCCCTTGACCCCACAGGCCCCTCTGCTGTCCCTACCAGAGGCCAAGTTCAGCCCCTAATGCCAGAGTCACCTACCTGTCCCCGCAGGGCCCGGCTCTGCCTCCTGGTCAGCTTGGCAACTATATCCACCATCCTGTTCCCTCAGAGCGGCTGGGATGCTATCCTGGGAAGGCTTTGGGGGTGGAGCCACGGGGCACAACCCCTAGCTGGCACAGGGCAACAGGGAAACAAGAAGTTGCTTCGCGATGGTAGGAGGCTGAGCCTCCAGCCCATTTCCTGTCAGGGCTGCGGAAGTGCTGCTGCCGGAGACAGAGGCTGCCTGTGGCAGGGTGTCGGGGATATGGGGGGTTTGCTGAGGTCAGGGGGATTTTTATGTGCCCAGGGACACCACTGGCTGCCCCACTCAGTGCTCTTATTACCCATGAGCTCTAAATCCCAAGCCCGGACACCGCCACTGAACAAGCCCCACAGGGGATGGCACTGGAGCAATGGGTGGGGGAGGGGTAGGCTGCACAGATAGGGACAAGCATGGGGACAGCTGGGTACTGGGGCCTGAGCTGGCAGACAGGACAATCAGTGGCCAACAACTCCCTCAAGGCTCAGGGAGGGTGTGATGGGAAAGAGGAAGTTTGGGTGTCTCAAAGAGGAAGGGGTATGGGCAGACGTGGTATCAGAAGAAACCGGTTTCTGGACTCCTCCAGCCACGTGAAGGACAGGAAGGAGTTTGACCACATCACCATCTACCCGCCTGACTGCCTGGGTCTGCCTCCCTCGGCCTCCACTGTGTGTCCACACACACAGACAAATGTGCCCGTGCCCCTCCCCCACTCTCCAAGGACCCAGAGAAGGGGGACAGGAACCAGCGCCCAAACCCTAGTCTAACAGCTTCCTCCTGGCCTCTCTTCCCGTGACCCTCTCCTGCAGGTGGGCATACAGACCCGGGTCACGCACAGCACAGTGGACGCAGCGCGTCCGCAGTGAGAAGCTGCAGCCCCTCCTCTAACCCCTTGGGGACCACTTTGCCTTCACTAGTCCCCTCAGGGGTGCTCCCTCCCTAGCCCCAAGTGCCAGGCAGCACCCTGCTCACCCACCTGCCAGCCTGAGGGCTGCCCCACACAGGAGGCCCAGCTCCCGGTTTAGGCTCCGACCCCCACCTCCCCAACCGGCATCCCAGAATTCTCATCTCTTCCACTGCAGTCACATTCTCCCTCGCCCATTTGCCCCAGGCCTTTCCTCCCCTGAACCCACTATGGGCTCCGGACAGGGACACCCAAGTAAACCAGGCACGGGTTTGGGATGTGGGACACTTGAGGGACCACAACCAGAGCAAGTCTGGGGTCTATGCTCTACTCTACCCTCAGAAGCTCCCCTACAGTCACCAGTTTGATTCCCAGTCAGGGCACATGCTTGGGTTGTGGGGCCAGGTGCCCAGTGGGGGCGTTCGAGAAGTAATGGATAGATATTTCTCTCACACATGGATGCTTCTCACCCCCTCGTTCTCCCTCCCTTCTCCTCTCTCTAAAAGCAAATTAAAAAAAAATCTTTAAAAAAGGGTAAAAACCTCCCCTGCAGTCTCCTGTGCCCTGACTCCAAACCCTAGAACCCTAGAGGCAGACTATCCCTTCCACTGTGAAGTCCTCACACACATGACACACCACACCACCCCACCCCGATGATCAGGGAACACACACACACACACACACACACACACACACACACACACACACGACAAGTCAACAAGATTGAGGGAGCCAAGCCCAGGAGTTGGGAACAGCTGTAAATTCCAGAGCAGCCAGAAACTCTGAGCCACCAGGGAGGGACTGGGGTCGGGGAGGGGAGACAGCAGGGCAGGGGTGGGAACCCAGGCCTTCAGCTCCGCCCTGCTTGTGGAATTGGGAAGCAGGGACCAGGAGTGACAGTGTGGGGGGCTGGACCACACAAAAGGCAGCAAGGACCCCACTGCTGCTCTTCCCCAGGAAGAGGTCTGGCTTGTGTGCCCCAGGGCCTCCCAGCAAGCGCACCCTGGACCCCATGCTATAGGGACTGGGCAAAAGCCACACAGCTCTGCTTGCTCTTGGTCACTGAGGTCGGTTCCTCAGGTC
The DNA here is from genome assembly GCA_007922815.1 of Macrotus californicus. Classification (NCBI taxonomy): domain Eukaryota; kingdom Metazoa; phylum Chordata; class Mammalia; order Chiroptera; family Phyllostomidae; genus Macrotus; species Macrotus californicus. Next base: position 331,588 of record VMDR010000066.1, read on the forward strand.
TCCTGCCCCGGCTTCCCCTACCCCAGCAAGAGGAGGTAGTGACCACAGTGGCTCCCAGTGGGATCCTCTCCCCTCAACTACACCCTCAAGTCTTGAGAGACATGATGGGGGACGGGACAGAATGGGCCAGGTGCACGTCCCCCCACCTCTCTAGCCCTCTGTCCTCACCCCTCTCTCAAAACCCTCACAGGAGTTTTCAGGTGCAGCCCAACAATCCTATCAGGTCTCTGGGCCCAGAGGCAAAAGAAATATCTACAAACCCTTGACTGGGGCCTGGGGTCTAGCTCAGGGGGCTGGGGAGGTGACAGGACCTCCCTGGCTGACTCTGAGCCTGCTCTGCGCCCTCCAGGCCAGGCCAGGACGAGGGAGAGTGGGAAGGGATGGCGATCTTTGCCTCCAGGAGCTCAGCGAGTGCACAGAACTGTGCTGGTGCCCGCCCCTCCCCTGAGCAGAGTCCAGGCCTCACTGCGTATCCTCTCCAGCTCTAGCCACATGTCCGTCTACGTGCAGTGGGGGGCTCTGGGGGGCTCCCACAGGATCTGGATCCTCAAGCCTCAGAATATTAGGGGAGCCACACAAGCCTGAGAGTCTGATGTCACCGGCTTGGGCTGGAGCCTGGGCAATGCATGTTGCGTTCAGCCCAGGTGGCTCAGGGCAACCTTATCACAGGCTAAGCATGAGATTCCAAACACAACGGCCTGTGGTGAGCCTTTCCTCTTGGGTTAGGGCAGAAGCTTTATTCAATTAAAAGCAAAAAAGAGTGGAGCAGAAGTCCAGAGACCTGGCTTCTTGTGTACACTGCCTCAGCTTCTCTCTGGACAACCTGTGAAACTCTGGGCCTCAGTTTCCCTTACCCATACAATGGGCTGTCATTCTCTCCTCCCTCATGGGCCGGTTTCTGTGAAAGACCCAAGTAAGCAGGCACCTGAGTTCCCACACCCACCAGGACGTGGGGAAGAGGGCGGGGCAGGCTGCCTTTCTGCTTTTCTGGCTTTGGGTTTTGGCGCCCTTGACCATGGGTGACTTCATGGGGCTGCCTGCTTGGCCTGCTCCTCCAGGGTGGGTGGGCCCTGGGGTGGAGCCCCTTCAAGGCCCTGGTGCTCTGACTAAGGCTGGCCGACACCTGGAGCCTCCTGCTGCTGGGCCAGGAGGAGTTAGACACGGTCCGTCAAGGAAGCTGCCTGCCGGCAAAGGCTGTGGTTATGAGCCAACCTCAGGGGGTGGAGGGACGTGATGGTGGCGGTCACCTTCTGCCCACTGCCTCAAACATACCTGTACCCACAGCCCCCACCGAGTCTTCTCCTTCCCCTAATGGAGGGCCCAGGGTCCTCCTGTTCCAACCTACCTCCTGGGCCTGGGGAACTTCATTGCCTCTCACTTGCTCAGTAGCTGCCTCACTCCAATTTGTTCCTTTGGCATTCCAACAAATGCAAGGTCTCTCCATCTGGAGAAGGGAACGTGTGCCCCGGGCCCCAGCTTTCCCTTCCTCCTTTTCAAACCCGACTCCCCGAGGGAGTGTGTGTGCTCCACCGTCTTGCCGTCCACTCACTCAAACCCCCAGCCCGCTGCTCTGGTCTGCCGCGGCTTCCTTGATGACAAATTTGGTCCTTGACTCCTGTCTGGTCCTTGTGCTTACAATCCTCTCCCTCTTACAGAGCCTCAGACATGGCCCCTTGGTCAGCTTTTTCTTCCTCTGTCTGCTGCTTCTCCACTCTTTGGCCCGTGCCCCTCCTCTGCCCACCCCCTGGATGCCTTGGTGTCTCCTCTCTGTTTCTCACTCCACTGCCCTGGGAAAGCTCAACCGACCTCGTTAGGTTAACAACTCACAACCTCACCTCCAGATTCAGAAATCCAACTGCCCACCTGGACGTCCTCGAGACACTGGAAAGCTGCCTGAGACTGAGTTTGTTTACCCGCCCACTTTCCCTCATCTCAGCATCCTCTCTGTTGTTGGAACAAAGATCTAGAGTCATCCTTGATTCCTGCTTCCCTAGGATCATCTGCTCCTGAGCCCTGGTGACATGACCTGCCCAAGCCCCTCTGACATACCTGTCCTCAGGTAACAAGGGTTAGAGGAACATGGGCACACTGCCATGAGGAAGCAAACATTCCAATCTAAAATAGACATTCTGCAGCGCTGCTGGCCCAGTCTCTTTCACAAGTCGCTGTCGGGGCAGAAGGAAAGGGAGGGGTTGTCAAGGGAGAGTTAAGAGACAAAAGTACTGCGTGGGCCCTCACTGGACCCTGGCCCAAACAAGCCAGCAGACAGGGGCTTGCTCGAGGACAAGCGAGGAAATCCGACTATGGCCTGAATCTTAGAAAGGAGTTCGTGTTAATTTTGTTAGATGTAATAATGGTATTGTGGCTGTGGAGAAAAATGTCATTTTTAAGAAACGCATGCTGCCCTAACTGGTGTGGCTCAGTGGATTGGGTGCAGGCTGTGAACCAAAGGGTCGCCGGTTCAATTCCCAGTCTAGGGCACATGCCTGGGTCGAAGGCCAGGTCCCCAGTTGGGGACGAGGCAACCAATCCATGTTTCTCTCCCTCTCTTTCACCCTCCCTCCCGCCCTCTCTGAAAATAAATAAAATCTTTAAAAAAAAAAGAAATGCAGGCTGAAGTTTTTAGGAATGAAATATGATGAAGTCTGGAATTTATTATTTCTTAGGGAAAAAAGGACAGACATGGTACATAGTAATTGTTAAGTACAAGTAATAGGTATAGTTATATTCGTTTTAATATTCATCTTGCTCTTTTGTGTGTTTGAAAATTTTCATAATAAAAAATAGGAGAAAAAAACCCTTACACTTTTTTATTTTTTGCAATTACTCCATACCCTCAGTGTTACTGCTCTCTGAGGCATTTGTTATTTCTTTTCTGAAGACAAACTGGCCATTCCAGTCGGCGCCTACCCCCATCTGTCATAGACAAAGCACTTTCTCTCCCTTCACACACGGCTCTCGGGCCAGGAGTTCTGGGAATATGGCAGCTTAAAGATGTCCTGTTTCTCCTCTCCTCCCAACTGCCATGCTTTACTGCCCGAGTCAAGCAGGGGCTGGGACAGCATGGTGGACAGGCCTGGCTGGCAGAGGTCAGAGTGTCCGAGACTTGGAAGACCCCAGGGCAGACCGATCTGCCATGGTACTTTAGGGGGAAGGCAGGGTAACCCCTCGTACAAGACCCCCTTCCCCTAGGAGTGGATGGGGAGCCAAGCAGGTGAGCTAAACACTCTCTACCCGGAAGGCTGGGAACACCAAGGAGGTGGACATAGGCAGGATCCCTGCTGGTCTCTCAGACTGCAGGGGCCTGCTGAGCCCAACAGACCCATCAGTGGGGACCATCACCCCTTGTCTGCTCCAGGGCCCCTCGCCAAGTGGGAACCCCAATGGATCGACCCCAGTCCACTCCTCTCATAGCCCAGGGGCTGGAGAGGGAGACCAGCAGAACCACCAAACCAGCCACGGCTGTCAGACCCCGATAAGGCTGGGACCCTGGACAGGCTAGAGATGCCATCACTGATCACAGTGGAAAGAGGAACTTGTCAATAAGAGCTGACGGGACAACTGGGTGGCCACCCAGAAAAAAATAATTAAAAGTGGGTCCACATCTCACTCTGCCCACTCAGCTCTACCCCACCCCCACCAAAGGATCAAACAGTTAGATTTAAAAAGTGTAGCCATAAAAATACTCAAAGAAGGAAATATGAGGAAAATTGTATATTTAAAAAAAAAAGGCCTTTGTCACCAAGGCTCAAAATCTAAAAGCCATGAAATAAGCGATTCACACATTCCATTATATATTTCATGAAAACGAGTGTGGCAAAAAAATACCATGAGCAAAGTTAAAAGACAGACTTGGGGGAGGGATTATATCTCGTGCCACAGACAAAGGGCTGTGTTCCTTAGCATAGACAAACTTCCGTAAAAATCAGTAAGGAAAAGACTAATAACTCAACAGAAAAATAGGCAAAGGATAGGAACAGATCATTTGCGGGAAAAAAGGTCCTTAAATATACGAAAAGACACATTCAAGCTACCTTGAGATAATATACTTCCAGCCCTGTTCGTAACGGCCAGAGACTGGACAAAAACCGCGTGATCGGTGGCCGCGGACCTGTGAATTTGACGCACCCCAACAGCGGAAAGCCACGTGGCTTGTCAGGAAGGAGACAGACACTCTCTACGTGCCATCTCCAAGCTACGTTGTTAAAACCAAAAAGGCCAAAAAGAGACACAATGTGGGACCATGCCTACTGCTTACTTACTACCTTTGTGTAAGGCAGACAGGAAGTCAGGTAACCACATCTACACTCAGACTAGTTTGTATTTGTATAAAGAAAACTGGGAGAATGGAGAAAGAACTAGCAAAAGCGGTGACTCCGGAGCTGATGGAGAACAGGGCCTGGAAGCGGGGGAATGTGGGAGAATGGTTACTACGTATTTTAAGATATTGCTTTGATTTTTAAAAACCGTGTTAAGTCCATAGTTTGACAAAATTTGAGACTATTAGCAGGAGAGAGAGAATGGAAAATACAATTACAACCTGAACAAAAAATAACTCATGAGAAGATGTGAGTGAAGCACCAAAGGGCGGGAGAAAGAAGGACTACTGTATTTTGCCGTGTATAATATGCACTTTTTTGCCCAAATTTCTGAGGGAAAAGTAAGGATGCACATTATACATGGGTAGTGCTAATTCAGTATCTACGTGAAGTATTTTTAATTCTCCTTTTTATGCTCATGCGCTACCAGTGTAGCTCTATAAAGCAATGACAACATCTATATGCAATATGATACCCTGGAATATGATAATGTTTTCTAAGTGTAAATAAATAAAACATTGAATTAAAATGAAAGATTTTTTTTTTTCCTGAAAAAATTTGAGTGCACATTATACATGGGAGCGCATTATACACAGCGAAGTACCATACTTTAGAACTTAAACTACATCACATACTACTAATTGGAGGAAAACCTGGGCACTCTTGAGACTCAAATCTGTGGCCTGGAAGATCAAGCAGAAGAGATATCTTAGGACTTGGGGCAAAAGTACATAGAGAAAAACAATAAAGAGGGAAAGCATAAGAAACTGAGAGGATCCAGTCCGGAGAACAAACATGCAAATGAAGAAAAATAAAAAGAAACAATAATCACACAACAAAGAGATTTCTCTAAACTGAAAAGCAGGGGGAGGTAATGTGTGTGTGGGGGGGGAATGCAGACAACTGTAAATGAACAACAATAAAGGAATAAAATCTTTAAAAAAAAAGAAAGAAAAGAAGACCCGAGTCTACAGGCTGACAGGTTTTGTGACTTTCAGACAGGAGTGCTGAGAAATCCCCATCTCTGCCCGTCCTTCAGAATCTGCTTACGTAGGATCTCCGGGGGGAAAAGCAGAAGCCACCCATGAAATGGAAAGTGTAACAGGACAGCAGATTAGCAGGGGGAGAAACAGAGAAGCAACAGCAACCCCATTGAAGGAAAAAGAAAGCTACAAATCACGTACAGTGTATCAACTTAAACTAAATGTGAACAGACTGAACTATCCCATTGTTAAGACAGAGTCGGCTTGGGTTTAAAAACGTAATTGTATGATATACGGGTCTGGGTCCGGGTCCGGCAGAAGCAAAGCCACTGAGTGAGGCTGGCGGAGTACCCGAGATGCAAAGAAATTGAGCATTTCACCAAAAATGCCGTGTGGTGTGCTTGAGTGTGATATTGTTATGTTACGGATTTATGTGCTTATGGTTTGTAAGAAAAGATTTTTATGGAATAAAAAAGGGGCATTATTTGTGCTGGACCCCGTATATAAAAAACACACTTAAAAAAAAGTGATAATGATCAAAAATAAAAGGCTACTGAGAGATACCAGAAATGCCAAAAAAAAAAAAAGAAAAAGAAATAAAACAAAAAGTAAGAGTGGCCACCATATTAGTCACAGAAAGACTGAACTTCAGGTTTGTGACACCAGGCACCATTTGTGACAACAGAAGCGTCAAGATATGTGTGTCCCAACAACACTGTAGTTAAACGGAAGAAACAAAAGCTACGAAAAGCACAGGAAAAACAGTACAGAGAAAATTTGAGTGGGAGATTTAATAAACCTCAAGCAGAACAGAACAGAGGACAAACAAAAAATAAGTACACAGAGGAAACGCAGGTTTGAATAATATAATCAATAAACTACACTTGATCCATATGGGAACTTAACTAGAAAATAAAAACTTTTTCATGTGCATGAAAAACTTAGAAAAATTGTTGATCTGGCCACAAAGAAATCTATACACAAATATAAACGGGGAGATCTCATAAGTCTAAAACAAAAACAAACCCACGAGAGCTTTCCTCGGAAAATCTGAGACGGCGAAAATTAACAGGAGAGCCAGCGGAAGACGTAACAATACCGATTATTGTGGATGAGAAAACACGTCTGCACTGAAAAGCCACCAGGTCCGGAGGGCTTCGCAGAGGGGGCTGGGCTCACCTCTGACGTCACCGTCCTGGCCAGGAGGCGATCTTAGGCTTCCCTCTGACTAGCGAGACCCTGGGGGGTGTGCTCCTCCCCAGTACCGCCCCCCTACACACACACACAGTACCTTGTAGGTGCAAAAACCACCCCAGATCGTAACCAGAGATGCTTGCCAGTGTCTCCTCCTGGACAGGGAGCTACCTGAGGGCAGGGGCCCTACCTTATTCTTTATTGCCTCCCAGTGCCCAGCACAGCGCCTGCCATCTACCGAGTCAATGACTACAGTGAGTGAAAAACTATGGCGTAACTGTCGGCACACCGCCTCGTCCCTATATCTGCAAAACTCCCCACACACAGGAAAGCAGAACAGAAAAAAAAACAACCACCCAAAATGCTAACAGTAATTAGACTGAAATTTCCTCCCATTAGCCAAATATTTGTCATGGGATCAAACTATTTTTGCAGAGCGAATAGCAATTTACAAATTCAGACAAGGCGAGGGGCCCTCCACCTGGGCAGAGGGGGACGGGTGACGGATGGGAGCATCTCCTGGGCCGAAGTCCCCAGGACTGACACCAAGCGACAGACAGGGACCCCTGCCCCGCTCTCCTGCATGCCTCCTGGTGGACCAGAACCCATGGGATCCCAGAGCCTGGCCTGAACAGAGGCGGCCTGCAGGCCTCACTGTGCCTGGGTAGCCGCTCTGGAAATCCCCTCAACGCCACAGTCCTTTCTCAATTTGGAAACAGTCTCCAAATTTTTTGCAGGATGTCCCTAGGACTCACCGTAGTGGCCCCATTTCCTTGCACACCAACCAACATCAACTGCCCCCTTGTTCCCCAGACTTCAGTGTGGGACCCTGACCACACCTGTTTGCTACCCCAGTGGGCTGCCTGGCTCCTCCCAGTGCTGGTCTCAGTCAGATCCAGGAAGGGCAGAGGAGACAGGTCTAGGTTGGGGCCAGCTGCCGGGGCTCAGGAAGGAAGTGGGGAGGCAGGTGGACTTGGGCTGGGCCCAGTCTCAGAAGGCCCAGGAGCTGAAGGGAACCAGAGGTTGAGAAGGCGAAATGAGGCCCAGGCATGGGGGAGACTGCGGAGAGGACAAAGGGGCTGCCATCGGCCTGCAGGGTGAGAGGCTGTTCTTTTTTGCTTTGTGAGCTGTGGGTGGGAAGGGCTCTTCATGGCCAGGAATGTGGGGTGAGGATGGGAGGGGGCTCCCCAACAACCTGCTCTTTCCTGAGCCAGGGCACAGGCTGGGCAGTGGGAATCCTGGGTCAGCCTGGGGCTGCAAGTGAGTCACTGGGGTTGGGGTGGGGTGAGGGGAATGGTCAGGCCAAGTATGAACAAACCAGTCTGGCCGCCCCAGGCCAGCTGCCCTGGAGGTGGGCTGCCCTGGGTGGAGAGGGGTGTTGAGAGCAAGGAGTACAGACAAGGGGCCTCACTGGAGCCTCCAGCTGGGCTCTGCTCCCTGCTCTCGCTAGCCCCCCTTTCCTAAATGAAGGCTGACTGGCTGCCCCCAAAGGGGGATCCAAGTGGATCTGTCCAAGGCCAGCCAGTTCTTTTGTTTCTAGGGCTGCCCGGGCTGCCCTTGGAGTTTGCTCCAGGGAGGGGATGCTAGGCCTGGGACCCAGAGGGGAGGGCAGGGCAGCTTCCTGGGAGTCACTGGGTGGGTTTTAGCCTGGGGCAAGGAAAGACTGGTGGGAGCCAGGGAGGGAGGGGCAAAGTGCCCTCTCCCCCAGGATCCCAACTCCATTTGAAGGTGAAGGGTCACTTACAGTTCCTGGCAGAGGAGAGAGAAGCCAGGGCCCTGGGGCTCCTTCCAGTCCAGGCCGCCTACTCAGGTGAGGTGCCTCCTGGGCTGCTTGCATAAGAAGCCTCGGAGGCCTGGGCTGTAACTCTTTCCTCCCTGCGGCCAATGCCCAGGCAGCAGGGGCGGGCTACAGTCCAGATGGCAGGCCTGGGCGGGGATGGTGACCTCACCCTGAAACGCCCCAGTCAGGAGGGCCCCTTGGCCAGGGGTGGGCCCCAAGCCACAGAGGAGGAGTCTCAGGCCCCTTCCTCCCCAGGTTTCCCTGGCTCCTGGAGCACCTCCTTGCAGGGGGGTGGGGATGAGGGGAGGGAAGGGAAGTGTGCTCAGGCTTATCTCCCCTGTCCTCCGTCTCTCCCTCCTCAGAAGCAGGGGCTTCTGCCCTCTCTTGGGACTTCTCATTCTCCTTCAATCTCCTCAGGTGCAGAAAGCAAGGTAAGGATTTAGAATTCATGCCCCCTTCTCTGCAGCCCATGCCCACGACAGGGCTGGGCACGCATGTACAGAACATTCAGAAAAAGGAACATCTCTGCCTACAGCTTGTACTGTCCTTGCTGAGGGAACAGGGTGGCCAGTCCTGAAGGCCACCCGCTGAGACTGAGGTGGCCAGAGTGGAGTTTGGGTCAGGAGGGCTGAAACTGATCTGAGTGCTGCCACCTCCTGGCTGTGTGACTTCCAGCCAGTCACTGAACCTCTCTGAACTTCCATTTGTACTGGAGCAAATGGGGGTACCTGTGCCTCCCTTCCAAGCTGCTGGGTGGAGGGGCCTTTGAGTGAGGGCCCGCAGGACCACGTGGTATCTCACCTTGCTTTGTGTCCCCAGTGTCCAGCACAGTGACCAGCACACGCCAGGTGTTCGTCATGTGCTGAGACAGTCAAATGCTGTCTAGTGCAGCAGCTCCTCTCTTCTGGGAGCGGGGGGTCCCTCCTCTAATAACTGTCCTGCCCTCCACACCACCCTCGTTCTTTGTCCAGTGGTCCATGGACTGGATGCTGACTCCCATCCTCTCCGACAACCCTGTGTCACCTCCATCTTCATACCCTTGTTCCCCTTCCCCCTCTGCTTGGGGTGGGGGCCCCGCCTCACTCCTTTCTCCCCAGACCCATGTCATCCACCACCTCCCCACCACCCTCAGCCACTTCCATCCCAGCTCCTGCTCACTCACTTAGGTTCAGGGGAGTCCCCACCCCTGACCTCCACCTGCCTCTGGCCACGCAGTGCCACGCCCCTCCCTGCCAAGCTTCTGAGAGTCATCCACGCTCTCAGTCCACGTCCTCACCTTCACGCCTCAGCCTCTCCCGCTTCAGCAACTCCCTTGACCAGTTCCTGATAAGGAGGCCACCAACTTCTGGTGGCCTCTTCCGATGAATGTTTAATGGCTTTTATCTAACTTCCCCTTTCTTCTGGCTCAGCTTCTGGGCCAGCACTCTCCTGGTTTTCCTCCTTGTTCCTTGATGGTTTCTTCCTCTCAGGCTCCTCTCTCCTCCCTTTGTCACCCAAAGTGGTGGCCCCAGGGCTGCCTCAGGCATCCCTGTTCCCCTGTCCGCACTGTCTCCACACCCTTGGCTTCAACATCACACACCAAATACCTTCCTCCCGGCAGCAGACCCAGCCATCCAGTTGCCTCTTGACCCAGCTCAGCAGAGCCAAAGTGGTTGGGTCAGCCTCATTGCCCTTTCCTCTCCTCCCCATCGTCCCCCCACGCCCCTCAAAGTGTGTCAACTGGGAGCCTGGAGCTCATCTTGATTTCCCCCACACCCTCCTCAGCCTGTGAGCTACCAGGTCCTGCTGAGTCTACCTCCTAAATCTCCTGTCATCACGGAGCGTCCAGGAGACCACAAAGGTCCTCCTGCATTCTCAAAGCCCCTGCAACATGGGTCTTTTCTCAACCCCCCTCCCTTTTCTGCTGAGAGCCTTCCAAGGGCTTCAGGATAAAGCCCAAACTCCTGGTGAGAGCCCATGAGGCCCTGCCTGGCCAGGCACTCCCCATTCTCCATCCAAGCCTCCATTCCTGACCCCAGCTGCACAGAGTGGGGATGGGCTTGCAAGGAGGCCCCGAAGGTGTCACATCTCACACCTCCACCTCTGCCCATGCACTTGAGCATAGCTGGATCACAGATGGCCTGTGCCATGCTGGACTGAGGCAGCTGTCCCCTCCTGACATGCTCCTATCCCAGATGGTGGGCCCCCCCAGGGCCGGGGCTACGCCTCAGTCACTTTTAGATCTGAAGGATCACCTGGTGTTTGGCAGGTGTTCAATCAATTCACGCTTAGTGAACAAGTGAACAAAGGGGAAGGGTAGAACCTGCTTCTCCTGTCCTGCTCCAAGAAGAAAACAGGCAGGCTTGCCCTGACCAGTTTGGCTCAGTTGGATGGGCATCGTCCCGCAAAGCATAAGGTCACCGACTCAATTCCTGACCAGGGCACCTGCCTGGGTTGCAGGTTTGGTCCCCAGCTAGGGAGCACACGAGAAGCAATTGAACGAGAAGTCACCTATCCACATTTCTCTTCCCTCTTTCACCCTCCCTTCCCCTCTCTCTAAAAGTAAGTAAGTAAGTAAATAAGTATCTTAGAAAGAAAGAAAACAGGCAGGCTCCACTTTCAGGAAATTCCTTCTTTAAATGCTACCTTGAACAACTAAGAGCCGAGTGGAATTTCCTTCCCAGGGGAAAAACAAACTCCTCACCTCTGGATTTTGTTGGGGGGGGGGTGCGGTCACGGAGTGTGATTTACACCCACCACACAAGGAGGAAACAGAACCAGAGACGCTAAGCAACTTGCTAAGGTAGCACAGTGAATTAGAGCCAGAAGTGGGACCAGGCAGAGCCTCTTTGCCAATACCTGGGTCTCTGGCCAGGTGCTCACCCCTATCCTCCCTGAACGTACCATTGCGACTGCAGGGAGCCTGGGGAAGGAGGGGCAAAGACACCACCCCACCGTGTCTGTGGCTGCTGGGGCGATTAAACAGGAGGTACTCGCATTTGGGGTCTTCTCCCCCTCCTTCTTCCACCCTATTCCTGGGCCACTGGGGTGGGCAGAGTCCGGGCTCACGGGGAAGGGAGCTCGGCAGCTCCTCTTCCCTAGTCAACAACACACTCTCGCACACGCTCTGTGTGGGACAAGGGGGTTCAGAGGGGCAGGGAGTCCTCCACCTCGAAGGGCGCACCTCAGAGAAACAGGTGTCCCACCATCACCAGGGCAGAGAACGCGGAGGCTCAGGAAGGCGCCGCCAGGAATCTGCCCAGAAAACGGAGGGGCTCCGGGGGAAGGAGCGCTGGCATTCAGCCATCTATCCTAGAGAAGCTGTCTGGCCGGCCGTGAAGGGCACAGGCACCCGGATCCCTCCTTCCTCCACCCCCACCTGCATCCCCGCAGCCCGGTCCGGGTCCGGTCCGCACCCTCCAGGTGCTGTTCCGCACGCTGGCCACAAGGGGGCAAGCTGCCCCCGGCAGAAAGCGGGGCGAAGGCGGCGCAGACCCAGAGGAAAGGATGCCAAGTGGGACCCCAGCCCCCCTTGGTGGACCGCCCACTACGTGCCAGGCGCGTCCACGCCTCATGTCGTTGAAGGCTGTCAACAACCTTAATCCTTAGGTATTTTCCTACGTTTACACACGATGACACGGGGGCTGAGAGATGACTCGCTGGCCGGTGACTCAGCAGTCAAATTTGAATCTCTGCGGCCTCGAATCCTGCGCTCGGCGCCCTGTAGCCGGATGGGGGAAGGCAGGCCCGGGAGCGTGCGGACGGCGCCTCCTTCCTGTGGGCGTCCCAGACTCAGTCCTGGCCCTCGAGAGGGACCAATGCTTACTGAAACGGCACCGACTACAAAGAAAGAAACCGTAGCCTCGCAAGCTTCAGGGGTCACCCGGCCATCTTCCCCGCCCCTCTCTGGGCTAAAGGACAAATTGAGACCCCGAGAGAGGAAGCGAATGGATCATCGACACACAGCTGGTGGCAGATGTCTGTGTATTCCCTTCCGCTCCCCTCCCTGCAAAAGTCCTAAAGTTCAAGATGTCAGCGCCGCCGGCAGAATTCTGAAGGATACAGGAGTTTTTAAAGCGTGCTGTTTTCGAGATCCCAAATGAACATAACTGGATTTTGAAGCGGAGGAGCAACCCCCCCCCCCCAAAAAAAACCCACTATGACTGGGCTTCTTTCTGAAAGAAGCCCATCACCGCCAAGCGTTTTGTTTGTTTTTTTTAAAGAGGGAACTGAAATATTAGAAGCAGCCAAAAAGAGAAGCAGACCCCTGACTTTCATATCCATTATCTCGTCCGACACCCCCTCGCCTGCGAGCTCCTGCCAGGAAGGCGATGCCCGGGGCCCCGGCTGCAGGTCCACAACCCGCTGGTTCCCGCCAGATGCGTTCCGGGATGGCTCGGGTTTTAGAGTGATGCGGCGCACGCACCTGCGGCCACAGGTGGAGGAGCGCTCCGGGCAAGGCCTGGGCCAGCGCCCTGTAATCAAGTTCATCTGTAGCAAACCCTCCTGAACATTCACACTAAATGGAGTAAAGAAAGACCACCAATGGCCTCACATGGGTTCAAATCAAATTTTGCCATCACTTTTGTCATGGAGAAACCTTTGGGCTCCAGGAAAGTTTGGGAATTTTGGAATTTCAGATAAGAGATTGTGAGCCTGTGCCCCTTGCTTCATGGTGGAAGAACGCGAGGCTCGGTGTGAGGGAGCCCGGCCGAAGCCGGGGGACCCTGCTGCTACCCGTCCCGTCGGGCGCTAAGCCAAACGGGTCTCCTCGCGCACGCGCTCAGAGCTGGCGCAGCCCCCTTCCGCGCGCCCCTCCCCGCCTCCGGCTCCCCGCGGCAAACCTGCTCCGGGCGCTCCTCCCGCGGCGGTGCGCGCACGTCCTCGATGGCCTCGTACAAGTTCTCAGAATCGCTGCGCGCCAGGGGCCGCGGGCACACCCAGGAGCCCGCCACGCTGCAGGCCTTGAAGCGGCCGGCGCTCCCGAGGAGGCCGGCAGGGGGCGCGGCGGCGGCGCGCGCCAGGTCGTCCAGGGACTGCGCCGGCCTCACGCGCGCCGCGGGCCGCGTGTACAGGCAGGTGGGCTGGCCGGGCGCCAGGCTGCTGCGCTTGGTGCCGGCGCCGCGCCGCGCCGGGCCGCACAGGGAGCCCGCGCGGCCCCGGGGCTCGGCGGGCACGCCGTCGCGGCCCGCGGGCGCCGGCGCGCTCACGAAGCGGTAGTCATAAACCAGCGGTGCCGGCGCTGCCGGGCCCGGGTGGGGCGCGGGCGGCGCGGGGGCGGCGGCAGGGTCGCCGATGGCCGGCAGCTCGCGCACGTACTGCGCGGGCAGGTAGAAGGGGCGTCCGTCGGGCTCGCGCCGCACGTGCCACCAGTGCTCGGTGCTGCGGCGCAGCAGCCGGTAGCGCTCGTTGGGCTGGATGGCGACGCGGCCCCCGTCCTTGCCGGTGTACTCGAAGGGGTGCTCCACCAGCACGTACACGTCCCCCTCGACGTCCGCCGCCATCGCCGCCGCAGCCTTTCCCTGTGGACAGCGGGGAGAAGGGGCGCGGGGGTCACGGCCACGAAGCCGGGCAGTGCACCCGCTGCGCGGGCGGAAGGCTTGGGCTCCAGGGTCAATGCTGCGCTCGCCGTGTGCGTTCCGGCCTCAGTTTGCCCATCTCGGAGACGGGAGACTTGGATAAAATCTCTCGGGTGCTGTTCTGACACCCAGCGATGGAATCCTGGCCACCCTGTCATTCTCTAGTGTGGATTTAAAGATTTGGGCCTGGATTCAGTTCCTGAGTGGGGAGGCTGAGGCTGAGACTGGGGTCTTGGTTCAGAGATGGAGCAGTGATTTCCAACCTTTCTCATCTCGTGGCACACATACACTAATTACTGAAACTCTACAGCACAACAAAAGTATATATTTTTTGCCGATCTGACAAAAAATTGGTATAATTTTGACTTATTCACACTGGATGGCTATTGTGTTGGCTGTTGTCATTTTTCAATTTGACAATCTAAGGGAAAAGAGGGCAGTGCCCCTGACTAAATAGTCAGGTGTCGCGTGTTTTAAAAATTCTTACAGCACATCCATGTGCCTCTTGGGACACACTAGGTGAAAATCGCTGATAAAGTTGATTGCCCGAGGTCAAGCCGACTCCACAATTTGCCCGAGTTGACCGGGCCTCAGTTTCCCCGTCTGCGAAGGGGGAGGAACAGCTCATGCCCTACACCCCACCCCGCCCTGCCACCTCCAGACCTCAGGGAATGCGCGTCCCGAGCGCCTCTTTCTGGCCCCGGGCCGCTCAACCCGTGGGAGTGTCCCTACTCCGCTTAGTTCAAGAGCCTTGGCAGAAGCGGCCTAGACTGCCAAGGCCAGGGAACCGGTTCTCTCGGTTTTTCTTTCCTTCTCCAGCGGCCGTGCCGCCGACGTGAACCCGGAGTCTGGCCCGCCCAGACCGGCCCGCACCGCCCCTGCTCTCCAGCTCCCACCTCCGCCTCCGGGGAAAGGCTTGGCCCTCGCGGCCTGTCTACGCCGCGCCGAGATCTGCCCGCACGAGAGTGGCCCTCTAGACTATGCGCTTGGTGTCAGTGACTACCCGAGCGTTGTCTCCAGGGGTCCCCAAGGCTCTCCTGGAGTGGTCACCACAGTCCCCACCCGCCCCGTACTGGCTTAGCCTGGCCTCGGAGCCTAACTCTAAGCCTGCCTGTGTCCCTCCATCAGCGCGAGGAGTCGGTGACCCGCTCCGGAAGCGGCTGGTCCCTCCAAGCCTTTCACACTGACCACGCCTCCTGGCCCACAAAGGTGGTGCGGGACCAGCAGCTGGGAGCTTGGCTGCTTGCTGAGGCTGCGGGACCCAAGGAACAGGGCCCCACAGAGGGGGCCGCAGAGCGCTCCTTTTCTTTGCCAAGCTTTCCTCGATGGGGCAAACGGTGTAGCGTTGAGTCACTAAGCACGTTGGGCCTTGGAGGCGGGGTCAGAGAGCTGCCCAGAGCCAAGCCAACAAACCCCGGGGAGGACACCCCTTCTCGCCACCTTCCCCTGACCTTCCGCGGCTCACTCACGTTGGCAGGGCGGGACTTCGGGAGCCCATGGGCTGGATGGGCTGAGCCGGCAGATGGATGCAGGTTAGGCTCCTGCCATCTCGTCGGGCCGGTATTCAAGGGCTAGGCTGGAGAGAGTTCGGGTAGCAGGAGCTGGAAGAGGGAACAAAGAGGCAGAGGTATGCTTTGGAGGGCTGCGCTCAAGCCCCAAAGCAGCTGTGTCTGGGAGAATCGAGAGGGAGCCTGAGTGAGTCTGTGCCGGCGGGGACTTGGAAGCCAGCCCCGGTGGTAGAGAAAGTACGAGGGAGGAACGCGGGCGGGGAGGGCAGCGACTGAAGGGGCGCTGGCGGGTCCCAAGCAGGAAAGGTAGAGTCCCGCCCCGCCCCGCCCCCACCCTCTCAGGCGGGGTCAGTTGTCCACGAGCCTCTGCGTCCCACGGACTGCAGGACCCTGGCTCGTTGTCTTGCCGGGGCGGTCCCAATCGTAGGGAGGCCACTTGCACTCCGCATCACCAGCTCCGAGCCCTTTGCAGCCGGACTGCAGGCACTACCCGCTCCGGGCCCAACCCCCACGCTCCCCGGACTCTTTCTGCGCGGCTCAGCCGGGCCTGGAAAAACTCGGAGCGGTGTTCCCACCAGGGACACCCACGAGAACGCAGGGTCTTGGGTCCTGTGGGGAGGGGACCCGGGCCTGGGCTTCTTTCCCGACTTCAAGATGGGGGGGGGGGTGGAATGCGGGCAGCCGGGAGGACCTCTGGAGCGCGGGGACGGACCTGTCGCCAGGAGGTGCCCTGCCGCCACTGCCCCGGCAACGCGAGCCACAGCGGCGCCAACGCCTGCTTCGGCGCTGGGGACCTGGGCCTGAGCCCTTCCATTCCCCGGACGGAGGGCCGTCCTTTTTTCCCTGTCCTCCGTGGGGAGGAGACCACCCCGCGCGGCATCCTCCCGGGCCCGCGCAGCTCCGGTACGAAGAGGAGCAGGAGCGCGGTGCTCCCGGGTGAGGACCCGCCACCTGCGTCACCCCACCCCTCCCCCCGACTCGGCACCCCCCACCAGGTCTGGCCCGGCTCTGGCACCTCGGGGTGTCCACTCGCTAGCCTGGCCTCCACTTGTCCCGGCTGGGTGCGCGTGGGCTCGGCGTCCGGCGCTCCCTCCTCCGCCGCCCAGCTACCGCGCTGCCGGGTTTCCTGTTCAACAATATAGCGAGGGAGGCACCAGCCGAGAGCGCCCGGCAGAACTTCCTCCCGGGCTGGGGCTGGGCTGCGGCCGCCAGAGACAATCCCCGGTGTCCTGGCTTCCTGTCCCCTCTGGGCTGGGCCAGCGCCTCAGGAGCCCGGACGCCACCCCCTCCCCCTGCACATCCCGGGATGTTGGGCCACACCTGGCTGTCTCCTGGGAGGTGGAGGTAGCAGGACCTGGATGGTGGGATGAGGGTGAGGGAGCCTCCTCACCAACTTCGGGCCAGATTTCCCTCCCACCGCTTGACACCCCCCACCCCCACCCCCACTTCCTCCTTGATCCTTGTCGTGGAGGAGGGCCACCCTAGGGTAAGATCAGAGCAGCCTCCTGGGGCTAGGCTCCAGGTCCTCACCTTATCTCTGCATCTGTTTTCTTTCCTGTAAACTGGGGACAGTGACACCTACTTCATAGGATTGTCGGGAAGATTAAATGAGATGCACCAAGAACAATGTGTTACCATTATCGCATTATCATTATTAGAACACTAATGTTTTAGTTACAATTATTGCTACTTTTCAAATGAAATGAGCCATCCTCTTCTTGGGGTTGGATGGAGGTCTCCCAACCCCCACCCTCTGCCCTCCGATGTGCAGGGTGGGGAGGGGAGAAACTAGAGGCCCTTTGCTGAGGGTGAAGGCCTTCGTTGGAACGCAAGGCGGGGTCTCTTGCCCCTGGTTCTCCGGCCGACCTGCCTCCCCCCAGCCTAAAAACCAGGTTCCTCTTGCCTTTCCGGAGCCCGCCCTGGGGGGAGGTGAGGCCCCTGAAGGAAGCTGGACTCATGGGATGGGCAGAGAGTGCTCCCTCGCCAGATCAAAGGACAGGAAAATACAGACCTAAATGTCATCTTTCCAGTCCTTTTCCTGCATTCCGATTTCCCTGAAAATGAGTGTCTCCTTCTTCTGTCCTTATGGTGGGCTTCACCCTGCAGGCCCCCCTCCCCCCCCCACCGTGCTTCCCCTGGACCTTCAGAGGAAGGTCTGCAACCAAGTAAAAGCCACTGTGAGCCCTCAAAGCACAAGCCCTAGCCCTCAATCAGGGACCTGCTCAAACACCCTGTCCTCCCAGGGCCCTTCTCTCTCAGTCCAGTGGGGAGCACGGGCCTGAGGTCTCACATGTTCCAGCGTCAGGGGTCTGTGCTTTGACATTTAAGGCACAGGAAAGAAGCCATGGTGGTGGAATTTCAGGCATCCATGGTGGTGGTTACCTACGAGTGTACGTTGAGTAAACCTCTGGAAGGCCCTGAAATTTGACCCCACGGGGGCTTTGCCTCCTCAGAGTGGCAAGGGTGGGGCATGTACCTGTCACTGCCCCTCTCCTCCGTGCCCACTGCTGGCACACAAGCCCCCTGCTGGCAAGTGTTTGCCCCTCCTCCCACCCCCTCCCTCTCCTGTGCCTAGAGACCAACAGGAGAGCGGACAGCCTATCAGACTGGCTGGTAATGGATGGTCCACAGCCTCCCCCAATCAGCAGCAGCATTAGGATTCAGAAGTCAGACCAGAGATTAGAAATATCAGGTCTTTACTGCAAAATCACTCAAAAATCACACAGCAGCAGTTCCTTCGGTACATTGCAAAGCACTTCTCGGGGCTGGGGCCCCCCGCCACAGTTTATTGCATAGAATAACAGGTTCAGAAGAGTGAGGTTCACATCAGCTTTTCATGGGAAGTGAGAGGGCAAAGGTCAGCTCCTCTGAGAGCATCAGCAACTTTGGGCGACGGGCAGGGGGCCGCCGTTCTAATGCTACCCATCTCTGGGAGGGCGGGGAGTGGGGTGGACTGAAGGGAGTACCTCCTGGGCCTCACTCCTGCGGCCTCCTAGGGCACATTCTGGAATACGGAACACACAGTCAGTCATAGGCCCAAGAAAACAGAGCCAGGCGCAGGCGGCACTACCCACCCCAGGGACCTGGGGCGATTTGGGCTCCGATCAGGCTGTGCTTGCAGTGGAGCATTCATGCCACTGTGAGGGGGCGGGATGAGGAAAGGGGATCCGCTTTCCGGTTCCGGAGGCTTTGGTGCACTGCGTACAGGTGTGCGCCTTCTTCCGCGGGGGGACAGAGAGGCTCTGTGGCAGCCCCTCCCCCAGCTGCCTAGCACTTCCTCTGTCCTATTGCACAATTTATCCAGCTCCACGGAGCTGTGCAGGTGACTCAGCAGCTAAACCACCCCAAGCAAGAGGTGGGAGTAGGTTCATCTCTTGGTGGTGGCAGGTGGGTCTCCACCTGAGGTCTCCCATCTCAGGCTGAGCGTATGGAGAGGTGGGGGAAGGCAGCAGAGAAATCACACCCAGATTCCCCCAAACCCCAAGGGTCTAAACATCATTTGAAAACAATCCCAGACTCCCAACCCACGCCTGACCTCTTCAATGGTAATGGCGCCCCAGGGAAATTTTCCAGGCTCTAGCAGCGCCCCGCTCTTGGGCCAGTCCAGCAAAGCTGTGTGAACTCATGGCTATGTAAACTGAGGTGAAGCACCCTTCTGCGACCTTCTCCTGCAGGTCCCTGCACTTCCCAGCAGCAGGGCTGGCGCTCTTCGTGGGAGGAAGAGTCACTGTTCCACTGTGTGCACAAGGTTCGCCCCCGGTCTGGGCTCACGGCCTTCTCTGTGGGTGCAGCTTGCCTCTGTCCCGGCAGGGGGGCAGGCAGGCAGGGGTGGGTCCCCGGACCGTCTGCAGCAGCACGCTGCTGTGCGCAGGGTAGGAGTGAGGAGCGCATGGGGCTGGGGGGCGGGCAAGAGGACCACTCTTCCTCAGACCGAGGAAGGTGCAAAGTGCTGACAGTGCTGGTTCCGAGTCACCCCCTTTCCCCTGCAGGGCCCCAAGTCCAGGCTACAGAGAAAGATGATGGATGGGCTTTTCAGGTGGGTAGAGCGAGGGCAGGGAGTAGAGAGGGAGAGGAAGAGGGTGATCATTGGGTCTGACCCTGCCTGCCCGGCCTGTTTGGCACGTTGCGTTGCAGCTGTTGGTGGCGAGCGGCTGGGGAGGGTGAAGGAAAGGCACCCGGTCCAGCTGACCAGCTGTCCCAGGTGTGGCCTGCCTGCCCAGCCACCCACCTGTCTGCAGCCCAGGCCCGAGCGGTACCTGCATGTGTGCTCAGGGTGAGAATACCTGGATTTCTTGGGTGACTTGTGCAGGTTAGGAATAAAAAAATATTTTCTGTTGAAATATGAAGGGGAAAAAAACCCACCTTAAAAAACTAGACCTTTTAATCAGGAATGTGAATTTGAAAATGTGCCCCAAGTCTCATCCCCACAGTGCGTGAACGGTGCTGATGGAGAAGCCACGTTAGTGCAGTCTGCTGGAGGCTGGTTAGCGTAAAACCCCCACCCCAGCACCCCGGACAAGGAGGTTCTGCTGGCGGCCCCTCCTCCCGGAGCAGACGGGGGTGCGTTATCGAGGGCTCCCTCTGGCAGGCTTGTGCTCTGGTCACATCTGAGCCTTCCTGACCAGGGAGGCAGCTGTGATACCTTGAGGGAGTGGCCTGGGCTGATGGTAAACCCAGCTGGGACGGCTGAGTTGAAGCCTCACCCTGAGGCCTCTGAGGGGGCGGTCAGGAGACTGGGTTAGGTGAGAGTGTTCTGTTCCTGGTACTTGCGCCGGCGGGCACAGCGGGGGCAGCCCTTCACCACAGCCTGGCATGTCTGGTGGAAGACGGTCTTGCATTCGCCACACCTGGGAGAAAGCGGCAAGTGCTGCTTGTAACTATGGGCGGAGGCTGGCCAGTGCTCCCGGACAGAGCCCACACCTGGGCCCACGAACCCCACCCGCAGGCGCTGCTGCTCTGCCCAGTGACAAAAGATTCCTGCAGTGATGTTTCCCCAAGGTCATGGATCGAGGCACACTGCTACCCTCTATTTCATCCTTGAATAAATGCAGCTGAGACTCCCTAGGTGACTTTGTGCCTGTGTTTAAGGCACTACAGTGAGGAAAACAGCCCTAATCTGCGCAGGGCTGAGTCGGGGCTGGGGGCTCCCACTGAAAATGCGTGAATGTGCCCAGCAGTTCAGACTCCCGCTCCCATGTGGGCTGGAGTGAAAGGTTTGCTGGATGATCTGTCTGTTCGGGAGCTTCTGACGAGTGGTGACTGGGGACAAGAATGATCACAACAGGAGCAGCGGCAGCACCAGGTGTCACCCACCAGGGCCTACTCTGGGCCAGCCCCTGTCCAACATGCCAGGGCAGTAACTCATTCAGTCCCTCCTCAACCCATTCATGGATGACAAAACTGAGGCCTAGGAAGGCACCCTGCCCCACCCCCGAGAGCCAACAGTGTCCTGTGAGGGCTTGACTTGTCTCCGAGCTGGACCAGGGCTGCCGTGCCTGCGCAGGACACCAGCTGCTCTGGGCGAGTCGCCGCCCCGCACTGGCAGGGACGTTAAGTGTGATCCTGCGGGTAGGACTAGGGGTGGGGAAGCTGGCTGGGTGTCCTACATACCTGACTGTGGTGTCAAACTCAAAGGGGAAGATGATGTCATGGTGGTGGCAGATCTGGCAGATGAAGCCGCGCTGCGTGCATAGGTCACAGTGGTGGACGTGTTGGGACGCAAATTCAATCAGGGCCTTGAGGAATCCTTCATATGTCCCCTCCGAGATCTGTCGGGGCACATGCAGGCCACCGGGCCTTTTAGGGAGCTGTGCGGAGGCCAAGGCCATCTGCAAAACGTGGCCTGCTGCTGCTCCTGGAGCCCTGCCTAAAAAACTCCTGCTCTGACAGAAGTGTCACTCCACGTGGGCACGAAACCCTCCCCAGATCAAGATGGGCAACACGGGCATCCAGCCCTGGTGCCCACTGGGCATAACGAGATTGACAGACAAAACCCCAATCCACTGTTCCCTTCCTCGACCAAAGACAGACGTCTCAGAGTCTCACCCCTGTGACTTTGGCCTTTGCCAGAGGGCCTGCTTGTGGCGGGGGACTGGGGGCTCACTCACTGCCCCAGGAAGCAGGGACGGCAGGACGCCCACTCTGAGGTTCTGAAAAGCTGAAGACGGCTGTCTTCACGCAGTGGACTCAGGCAACGCTGGCCCCCTCTCCATTTCGGATTTCTCCAGGTGTGGGGTCCCTCTAGAGAGGTCTGGGGGGATGACTTTCTCACCTGCTGGAGGTCAGCAACACTGTACTTGTGGGGAGACTCCAAGAGATAATTCCTGTGGCTGAGCCTTCAAAGAAAACACAAGGGCTCCTTAGAAGGGTTTCCAAGCCCAGGCCGACCTGGGTTTGTTTTCGTTCCCTCAGCACTGCCGACCAACCAGGCACCAACACCTGCCACCTGGGCGGGGCGGTGGCAGACAGCACAGCCTGCCAGCCCAGGCTGGAGCCTGGGCGACCAGGGGACTGACTCACCGTTGAGACCTTGGGCTGGTTACTTAACCGCCCTGAGCCTCGGGTTTCCTCACCTGAGAAATGGAGCTGTTTTGAGGATTAAATAATTTACTTAAAGCATTTGGCACGGTGCCTAGCACATAGTAAACAATGAATAATTACCTACTATAGCTGGTAAACGTGTACTGCATAACTGAAATTTGCTACGAGTAAAACTTAAATGTTCTCACCAAAAAGAAATTTACGAACAGCCCCGGCTGGTGTGGCTCAATGGACTGAGCGCCGACCCTGCGAATCAAAAGGTCCCCAGCCGGGGCACACGCCTGGGTTTCAGGCCAGGTCCCCAGTGTGGGTGTGCAAGAGGCAACCCATCCGATGTTTCTCTCCCTCTCTTTCTCCCTCCCTCCCCCACCTCTGAAAATAAATAAATAAAGTCTTTTAAAAATATTTAAAACTCTTCATGCATAAATAAGTAAATGAGATAAACAAGTAAACAAGGTGATGAGTGTGCACTAACCGGACAAGAGGACCCTTCGCATTGTGTCCACACAGCTAACTATTGGGCTGCACACTTCAGATGTCTTACAATTGATGTGTCAGTTATACCCCAGTAAGGCTAAAACTATTTTTTTTAATTTAAAGGTCTACAAAAATAAAACAAACGTCTATAAAAATAACGGTAAGAAAGATGAGGAACGTTCACGGCCGGTCCCAGGAGCCGGGCTGAGATGCACGTGCGTTCACACGTGTGCACACTTGTTCGATCCTCGCAGTGACTCCTTGGGGCTGGCGCTGGGAAAAGCAGCGCCCGCTCTGGGAAGGCGAGGACGTGGAGGACGTGGAGGGCGTGGAGGGCGTGGAGGCACAGAGGTTAAATGAGAGCTGGTGAGTGCGGGGCGGGCATCTGAACACAGGAGTTTGTTCACTAGAGCCCGCATCTACCCGGTGAGTACCCATTTAGCTGTGGTCATTACTGCCACCATCACATATCAAGGGCAGTGCGGGGGACAGAAATGCACAGGACGTGGCTCCTGCCCTCCTGTAGCCCCTGGCCTCGCTGAGGGACAGACATTCAAGCATCTGGTTTCGGTGCTATGTGAGAGGAACTGAGACCTGCCCTAAGCACGGAGGCAGATCCCATTTCGGAGGCGGGGCGGGGAGGGGAGGGGAGGAGGGGAGGGGTGGGGTGGGGAGGGGAGGCGGGGAGGCAAGAGGACCAGGCTCAACCACCAGCTGGGCTCTGGTTTCTGCCCTGCTCAAGAATGGCAGAGATCCCGAGAGTTACATCCTGCGGGACGGAGAGGAAACACCTGCAGACGGTCCCCTGGTACAAAGCCTGCCTGGCCCCCTGTGTGTGCTGCTGGGGTTCTGGGGACAATGCTCCAAGTCTGAGGAAGCTTGGAAACCTGCCCCAGGGGCTCTGAACATCCAGGGTCAGGGTGGGGCCAGGCCCTGGGCTGTCTGGGGCTTGGCCACGGCTCACTCCACAGTCTTAGTGATGGTCCAGGGGGGACCAGTCCGGGCTGGAGACGGCAGGTCCCACCAGGCAGCCAGGCAGGCTATGTTGTGTTCTGTGGGGTGAGGACGCTGCCAGCGGACGCTCAGCTCGCTATGCTGGTCTCCCTAGGAAAATCCCGGCTGTCTGGGGACAGGAAGCCCCCATTTATCACCAGGAAAACGCAGGGGGCGGGGACTGCACAGGCTGTCCCTGAGCTGGCAGGAAAGGTGGGGCTGATTTGGCTGGAGAGTCACGTCTGTCATCTGCCCTCTCCTCAGAGTCATGGAAGCCCTGGGGCCCAGCCAGGTCCAGGCCTTCCCTGTAAGCCACCATACCTGGCCTGTCACACTCACACAGGCCTTACAACTTAGGCAGGAGGAGCTCGCTTCGCTGGTGCTAGCCCTGGGCCGGGTCCTCTGAGAGAACAGGGCTCCCCCATCCAAGACCTGCATATTCTCTCCCAGCCCTTCTTCCTCTCACCCTCTGCCCCGGACGACTAAGTCCAGGCCACCTCACCTCCTGGGCGAATGACTACTGCTGTCGTCAAACTGGGTCTTCCTAAACGCCTGACCAGAATGCGACAGTCCCTTGCTCAAAACCCTTTAGCGGCTCCCCAGTGTTGGCAGGATGAAACCCAAGCGCCTCTGGTGTGGCACATAGGCCCTCCTGGTCTGGCCCCGGCACCCACTCCACTGCATGAAGCCCTTGAAGGTCTTAGTGAGCTACATTCCCATCCCCCTCCATGCCACAGGCCACCTTAGCTAGGAAAGCTGGGCCCTCCCACCCCCCCTTCTCCTAGTTCTCCTGAGCCCCAGTTCATGACATGGGATGCCACGCGTGCTGCGGCATCGGTCTCCTGTGTGCAACGACAGAGTGAGGGCTGGAAGCATGCCCAACAGTACCGAAGGCGCCGTGACAGGGAGGGGGCACTGTCCCAACTTTCTGCCTGATTCTCTTTCCTATGGTTTGAATACTGTCTTTGCAAAGGAGAAGAGCATTCTCTCTTCCTTCGTGAAAAGAAAGAACTCCACGAACCCTCAGCTCAGATGCCATTTCCCCCGGGAGCTGCTCTGGCCCTCGGGACCCTGCCCAAGTCAGGGGCCCTCTCTCATGACACAGGCCACGTGGACCCAGGGCCCTCTGTCCCTGTCTGTGTCCCTTCCCAGACTCCGAGCCCTCTTGCTGCCTTCACCACAACTCAGGAGGGTCACATGAATGCAGGGATGACGCGCCCATTTTGTAGACAAGCAAGCTGAGGCTCCGAGAAGGGAAGCAATTGCCCTGAGTCACACAGCAGGTCTGAGCCCAGACAGAGGCCCCTCTTGAGCTCTTCCTCCTGCCCTGCTGCTTCTACCACAGGGCTCCCAGAGTCTCCGCTTGGAGCTCCTGAAGGCTGGGCGCACAGCAGGTGTGCGGGGGGCCAGGAGAAGGAGGCGGGACTGGCATAGATCAGTCCAGATAGGTCAGTAAGGGTGACGACTGAACTGTCTCAGCAGGGCAGGGACAGGAGCCCCCTGCAGGCAGCTGGTCTACTCAGGTCTGTAGAGACTCCTTGACACCTGGGTCAGGTGATGAGGCCCCATGTGACCCCAGAGATTTTCCCACACTGGTTATGGGGTAGGGAGTGACAGGGGGACAGACTCTGGAGCCCCGGGTCCTGGATTCTTAGAAAGCAGGGGAGCGAGTAAAGACCCAGGCACCCAGCTGATGGCTGAGGGGGACAGAGCCTCCCACCCAGGGAAGCAGACTTCTAGGGTCCCTCAGGATGGCCCTCAGAGGGCTCTCTGTTCTTCCAGGCCCTGTGGGGCAGACTCTCTGCCTCAGAGAGGGCTCTCTGCAGCAGCCCCTCCTTTTGAGGCCCAGGAGACCTCACCAGGCACCACCCTGGCCCCGAGAAGCCGGGCAGGAGTGGCTCTGGGAGGATGGCAGCCGGGACTGAGGATGCCCAGCCCACCAGACAGGGCATCTCTGTGTTGGTCCTGTGGGGAGGAAGGGCCGCAGGGGAAACGTGGTGGTGGGGGTGGGGGGGCGCTGGCGAGCTACTCCAAGTCCCCAGAGCAGAGCAGTGAAGCCCACCTGGGCAGCAGCACCAGCTCCTCCACCTGAGGCCTGTCCTCCTGAGGGTCTCAGAACAGCCCAGTTCCACCAAGGGCCACAGCCTGGGCTGCGACCTAGGGGCTAGGAGGTGTTCGTGACAGGCACAGAAAGAGCCTCTAAGTCCATGCCCAGCATCACTTCCTACCCCTGAGCCAGCCCCCTGAAGCTTGTTAAAAGGCATCCTGAGGGTCCCACCCCAATCTCACCCTCTTCTGAGGATTGTGGGAGGGAGGCCGCCCCGGACAGCAGAACAGCAGCAGCCAAGGGATGGCAGGCTGGCCAGTGAAGGGAGAAGCCAGGGCCACCAGTCCTCTGTGGCCTGGCCCTCACTTGCCTCTCCAGCCTTCCTGTCACCACACGCCCCACTTCCCTCCTTGTTCCCTCTGAAAATCTCCCTGTGCTTTCCACAAGTGGGGCCTTCCCTGCTCGTGCACACCATTCCTCTCACTGTCTCCTGCTTCCCTTCCCCTCTGTAACTAATTCTGCAGGTCTCACTTCAGATGTCAGTTCCCCCAGGAAGTCTTCCTTCTCCCTCTCCTCCTCCTCCAGCTAGACAGGCCCCTCTCTAGAGGCGGGTGCCTCCCTCCTCTCCCTCCCAGCCCTCAGCCCCAGCAGCAGCCTTCCCTTCAAGAGGGCAGGACCAGGCCTACCTCCTTCTGTGCTGTATCCCACACACCTAGCCAGTGCTGGGCACTTGGTATGTTCCCAGTGAGTAGCTGTTGAATGAACGAACGAATGACTACATGAGCCAATAAAAGCTGCTCCTAAAGCATGTGGTAATTCCCCAAGCCCAGGGGGCCGGAGCTCTCCACCCGGCCCTGGCGTTTCTCCCGAGAGGACGCTGAGCGTGTCCGTGTCCAGGCTGCTCACCTTTTGCTTAGCTCCTTCAAGGCTCCGCTTCGGCACAGGCCCAGGTAATCGCCCAGCAGCTTCAGCTGCTCCCGGCTCCTCCCGATGAGGTGCATCCGCTCCTCGTGTTCGTACAGAGATGGGTTCACCAGCTGCAGGTTGATGAGTGGATGGGCCCGGATCTGCATCAGGAACTTCAGGGCCTGCCGGCAGATCTGGGGACACCCCAGGCAGTGGGGAGAAAGAGAAAGGCCGCTCAGTGAACAGCTCCGGGCCAGGCACTGTGTCACCCACTCGCTCACTCACTCACCCTACAAGTGCCACCTTCACATTCTACAGACGAGAGACTGAGGTTCAGAGACAGGCAGCGACTTGGGCGGGGTCCACAGCTCATCAACACCAAGATTCGAACCCAGTTTCTCTGACCCTCACACCTTCTCTCCCCCGTGGCACCAGCTGCTGCCCCTCCCAGACCACGCTGGCTGGGGTGGAGGAGGGGCCCTTCTCCCCCCCGGGGCTCACGGACTTTTCCCACGACTTCCTCTCCTCCCAGCCCCCACTTTCCTACTTAAAGGAAACAGGCACCACCCCCCTGACCTGACTCAGGGACAGGTGACTTGATCTGGGTCAGGGTCCAACCACAGGAAGCCATAGACCAGACACGGCTTAATGAGAGGTTTCCCCAGTTCCCTCAGCTCTGGCCGGCAGCACTGCCCAGGGCTCCCCAAGCCCCTGTGCAACTTCATGACCAATCTCAGATTCTCCCACCTGATGGGGCATGAAAGGCTCTACCCTCAGGCCCCACCCCAATGCCAAAGCCAATTACTGAGATCCTACTGTTTGCCAGACACTAGGCTGAGGACCTTGAACACATCTTCTCTTCACCCTCATAACAACCCAAAGGGGAAGGTGCCCTCGTCCCTACTTTATTGATGAGGAAACTGAGGCTCAGAGAAGCTAAAGAGGCTTTTCCAGCCCACCTGCAGGAGGTGGAGACCAGGCCTACACTGAGACCAGATCTACCTCCACACACCAGGCTGCCGTACTAACTAGCAGGGCCCTTTCTCCTCCGAGGTCGTCCCCTCACTGTGACAAGAACGGGAGAGAGGAGACACTCCATGCCAGCTACTGGGCGGCGGTTAGGAGTCCGGCTTTCACATCAGACTGGGACTTGGATCCCAGCTCCGCTACTTCCCAGCTGCGTGACCTTGTGAACCTGCCTTAACCTCTCTGTGACTCAGATTCCTCGTGTGTATTATTGGAAAAATAAAGATCCTGTCTCTGGGATTATTTTGAGTTCAGAGTAAAGAATAATCCAGGTAAGCTCCTGGCAAGGTAGCAGTAGCGTTTCCTCATAGATGGGACTGCCACCAGACTCTGAGTGTGTGTTGTGGCCCAGCTGCCCCCTGAAGGGTTGGGAAGGTCACAGGGAGCTCGGGAGCCTAGCAGCTCATACTCGGGAGATGGGCCGGGGGCTGGGGAGGCCTGTGGCCCCCGATCTACCAGCTCCATGGGCATCTCTTGCCTCCCCCAGCACAGACAACTCCTTCTGTCCCATTTCCCAGAGGTACCAGCCCCCAGCCAGTGGGCAGCCCTGTAGCAAAGCCCTGGTGACTTGGATCTAGCTGCTGTGCCCCAGCCCCGGCCAGTCCCTGTCCATGACTCAGCCTCAGGCCTTGGGTGAGGCTCAGATGAAATAACACAAGGAATGTGCGCTGAGAACTGCCAAGCACTGCAGACAGGCAGGTCTTTGTGCTCCCCAGGGACTGTTTCTATCCCATGGGTGCAGAGACAGACAAAGAAAGCAGCCCCGTCCGGGCCTCACATCCTGCCGGGCGCCCGGCAGGCCTCACCCAAGTGGGTCAGCCGGAGTGGCCACGGTGAGCCCGAAGGCCCCTAACCTGCGAGCCGGGCGCTCTCTAGTGCGAATTTCCCCAGCCAGGGATCGTGAAGAGAGAGCTCAATATTTCCCCATCTCGGGTACGCCGAGAAGAGCACTGCAACTTTCTATCTGGAAGAAGGAAGTGGCACAAGAATTACAGCAGCGAACGAGGAGGTGGCCCAACGGAAGCATCCGGGGCTGTAAACACCGGGCGCCTCGCGGCCGAAGGGTCCTCTGCCTGGGTGGTGACTCTGAGGTTTGGTTTGCTCCACACTGTTGGTCAAATACCTGACACCGAGGGCAGGGGTGGGGATGATGTGACCCAACAAAAAAGACAAAGTGACACCTTTGGGGCTCCTGTCCCCAGGGGGGTGGAAGCTGGGGTGGCGCGGACTGAGGGTCGCATTCCCTGTGCTTTGGTGAGAAAACGAGGGGCAGAAGGTAGGATGTGCCCCAGGAGAGGGGGCGGGTGCTGATGTCAGGCACCTTCCAAGTGCCCGGAGGGTGCTGTCTCCTTCAGTCCTCACACAAGCCTGTGACAGACAGTTGTTCACCCCACTTTCCAGAGAAGGGAGCAGAAACTAAATCACTTGCTCACAGTAACACGGCCGGAAAAGAGGGTGAGCTCAGCTGGAGAAGGGAAAACCTGCACGATCTTGGAACGCCTCGTGGTCAGAAGCGTTTGGGGGACATAAGAATGAAGACGTGATACTAAGCAAACACAGCGTCTTGTAAAGTGGTGTGAGTCTGGCACACTCCAATTTTACAAGAAGCAGATGTGTATGCAAATGTAATACGGGCACAGTGGGGACAAAAAGGGGACACTGACTCTAACCGGAAGTAACCTCACAAGGCGATCTGATCATAAAGTCCTGTCTAGGCAGTCACCGTGGGCAGTCATGCCCCAGGCCTACAGCTTCTTTAGCGAAAGGGTTATCTTTGCCTTAAGCAAGCGCAGCCTACTGCCCCCGGGCGCCCGGGTTAACGTGCCTTTGGAATGACTCTTTCACCAGACCTGTCCTCCCAGTGTGACCTCCCACAGGGTGACCCCCCAGTGTGACTTCCCAGTGTGACCCCCCACAGTGTGACCTCCCATAGTGTGATCCCCCCAGTGCGACCTCCCTCGAGAGAACACAATGCCATCGACTGTCCTGTAGTCCAACCCCTGCCTTGCCTTCTCCCTCCTTCATGTAATCTTCGTTCCGGTCCCCCTTTAATTCCAGTGCATAAAAGAAAACTGTCCTTCTCCAGAGCATTTGAGGTCTTGCTTCCCAGTCACTGCCATTCGTTTTTTACCTCAACAGAAAAGGCCGACTGCTCTAAGGGGAAGTGCAACCAGCTGGCCAGCCCATCCATCCATCCATCCATGCATATCCACCCCTTACCCACCCCCCATCCACCCATCTATCCACCCATATGCATCCATCCATCCATCCATGCATGTCCACCCACCCATCCATACCCAAACACCTACCCACCTCCATCCATCCATCCATATCCATCCATCCATCCATCCATCCATCCATCCATCCATCCATCCAGTTGCTGGTGCCTTAAACAGTTTTGCCTGCAGCTGTGGGAAGAGCATCCTCAGACTCCCACCCGAGGACCAAGGCAGGCCCTGAAAGAGCACCGCGCAGGGGCTGCAGAGAAGCACCGAGTTTTTCTTGGTCAGCTGCCCCACATCAGGGGCCTGAACCAGTGGCCCTGCTTTCCCCAGAGTCAAACTCCTCCCAGCAGATGGACAGCAGCAGCAAAGAGGAGTGACCATTTCTCTGTCATTTAGCAGCCCATTCAGTGTGGCCACAATGAGCTGGGTTCGAGACTCACCGGGCGCTTGGTGAGGTCCCAGTTGTGGATGATCCTGGCTGGAATCACTGAGGCATCGTCTTGGTGGCAGATGTCACAGTAATAGAGGCCAGAAAAGGCACAGAGCTTGGGTCGAACAAACGAGAAGCCGATCTGCCGGGAGCAGCCTGGGGAGAGGGACGGTAGGAGCGTGAGCAGCAGCGGGGCCAGAGTCGGCTCCTGAGTAACGTGGAAGCTACTTCAGTGGAAGGGCCTGCTATCTAAGGAACGTATAAAGGTTAAAAAAAAAAGGGTACCAGGATGAGAATAGCCGCCACTCAGAATCAACCCCATTAATCAATCTTCACAAGAATTCAAAGTCGGGTTGTGTTGGTTCTGGAGCCTGCACTCAGTGTCCCCACTGCTTGCTGACCAGTGCTGACCTCCTCCTGGCCTGTCCCTCCACTGGGGCCCAGAAAAGGAAGCAACTTAGTCAGGACCTTGGCCAGCAGGGCAGGAGCGGGGGACACAGGATAGCCCAGATGCTGCCTGGTGCCAGCTTGAAGCCAGAGCTGCTGGGGACCTCAGGACAGTGGTGGTGGGGCCCAGCTTCAGCCCCTCAGCTGGGGGTACCCCCAAGTGGGGAGCAGAGGGAGTGGGAGCCAGTGCACTGCGGTCAAAGCAACGCGCAGCCTCCCTCCCACAGGGCCGGGGGAGGGAGTCCCTCCAGCCTCAGGACTAGAAAGGCCAGCTCCTCTGCTCACCAGCTGCCTCATCCTGACCTTCACTGACCTTTTGCCGGGTTTCACTCCAGTATCCACAATGTGGCTCCTACTGGCCATTCTGTGGTGTTATTGCAAAGTTTCAGTGAGACCGGTTTAGAAAGTGCCCCACAAACTATGAAATACAAGCTAAATGGCAGTGATTGGTGCCTGCCTGGCCACTGAGCTGTGCTTACAGGCGGAGAGGAAGCCCGGGCTCCCCAGTTCCAGCCTTGCTACAGGCAGGTGGCAGGGACAGCGAGGGCTGGCCCTTCCACCCTGGCCAGCATTCGTTCACACCCACAAGTGCAAACTGCCTCACAAGGCGTGAGGGTTGGTGGGGGAGATGAGGCTGGAAGAAGTTTTGTGCAGGAAGCTCTGGCCTGCCGAGCTGCTCCCACCCTCCAGGGGGACTGACCACAGACCACTTCCTCCCAGACACCTGAGGCAGGCTTTCCCCGCCAGTCCCCCAGGCTCCACCCCTACAGGACAGCTCCTACACCACTTGCAGCTGAGGCCTTTGCTTGGGCACTCCACAGCAGGCAAGCTTCGCACAGCTCACGGGGAGGGCTGGGGTGATGGAGTGGCTGGCTCCATTGGAGGGAAGAGCTAAAGATGGAACGTGAGCAGTGGAATGCCAGGTGGCCTTGAAAACAAGGGAGAGGAGGGCCAATGGGGACTTGTGCAGAGCACAGGCTCAGGGAACAACACGGTCCTCACCTGGCTCCACCACTTACTACCTGTGTGAACCTGGGACAGGTTCTTACCAGCCCTGTGACTCTGTTTCCTCAGCTTTGGACAGAGATAATAGTAGCAGCTATCCCTCCAGGGTGGTTGTGAGGATTAAGTCAGACAATCCAAATAGACCGGGGAAACATCTGGCCCAGCACCCAGCACAGAAGTAGGCTGGATGATGATAATGACATAGCAGATGTACTCACTTGGAATAATATTCACAATGCACTTTTAACTAGAAAAAAACAAGTTGCAGAACAACATATATACTGCTATGCTGTCCAACACGGTGGTCACAAGACATGGGTGCCCTTTTAAATTTAAATCAACTTCAGTCCTGGCTGGGGTGGCTCAGTGGGTTGAGTGCTGGCCTGCAAACTGAAAGGCTGCCAGTTCGATTCCGAGTCAGGGCACAGGCCTGGGTTGCGGGTCAGATGCCCAGTAGGGGGCACTTGAGAGGCAACCACACATTGATGTTTCCTCTTCCCCTCTCTCTAAAAATAAATAAAAATTTTTTAAAATCAACTTCAAATAAAAAATTCAGCTCTTTAGTCACATCTTACAGACCTGTAGCCACATGTGGCTTGTAGCTAGTAAACTGGACAGCAGAAATCTATGACCTTTCCATCAACATAGAGAGCTGTACTGGACCATGCTGAGTAGTATAAGAGTAATTTTGTAATTAAAAAAAAATTGTGTGCACTTCAAGAGCGTGCAAAAATTTTTGTGAGAGGGTACCATGTCCCTGCTCCAAAATAATGTAATAATGTTGCCACACGGTGAAGGGAGCGGAGCGCTCTGCTCCCCGGAACTCCCCGAGCAGAGAGAGGCACGCAGCAGGGCTGCCACCCACAGGTCTCACTGAGGAGCGGGAAGCGGCAGGAGCGGGACGGGAGGGAGGCCCCCCGCAAGCATGGGCGCTGGCCGCCCCGGCACTGAGAGGAGCAGACGCTGGTTGCTGCAACAGCCACAAACAGCTGCAAACAACCTCATGTGCTGTGACACCCGGGAGTGGGATGGGGCCGCTCCTGGAGGGACAGGAAGGGGTGCAGAGCCTCAAACAGGAGCCCCGCCGGAGACAGAGGGAGGCTGGTGGGCTGGGGGTGGCTGGAGGGCGAGTCGGCACCTGCACAGAAGCAGCCCTGGGAGTCGAGGCCCTTTTCCGTGGGGATGGCCACCAGGTACTGCAGCAGGAAGCCGTTTTCCCCCGTGGCGAACTTCAGCACCTCCTGACAGTTTTCATCCAGGCTCCCGCCCAGTGTCACCGCCTCCTCGGCTGTCTCCAAGTAGGACGCCAGGACCTTGCGCACCAGATCCCTCCACAGGGCGGCCTCCTCCGCGGTGCTGGCCTGCAGCTTCAGGACGGCCTTGGCTGTGATGATTTTGAAGAAGGACGGGCCACCGAGGCTCATGTCTGGCAGGATGTCTCGTATGGTCTCGACTCCATGGCTGTCACTCAACATCTTCTCATTGTTTCTCACACGAAAGCACTTCAGGGACTCCAGGGACAGGGAAAAAATGTAGGGTGTCCAGGTCCTGTCTGCGTACAAGTACAACAGGGATTCTTTGATAGCGTCTGGCTCGGAAACTTGGGCAGAGGACCAATTGAACTGCGTGCCCTGGAGGGTTTCAGGCTCTGTGGGCGAGTCCGAGTAGGAGGGGAGGCCACCCTGCGGGCCGTCGGGGAGGTCGTCGGGCTGCTCTGGGTACTGGATGTTCACCCATTCCTCCTCCTGCTGGGGCCGGCACTTCTGCAGGGCCTCCTGTACCCGGTCCAGCCAGTCCTCGGCCTCATCCTGGGAGGAGGCCCGCAGGGTCAGCTTCTTGCCAGAGAAGACCAGCTCGAAGCGGCCGTCGCTGTGGGCCGGCCCCACAGACTCACAGCGGAGCAGTGAGCAGCTCTCCACGCAGGTGCGCTCTTCCCCGTTCAGGTAGAGGCGGAACTCCAGTGGGGAGAGCTCACAGAAGAACTGCTTCCAGATGCCCATCGCTCCCCGCCGCTCCACCGTGCCCAGCTTCATGAGACCCCGGAATGGGTTGGACAGTCCTGGAGGCGGAAAGAGGCACTTTAGACAATGGGCCTGTCCCTTTACCACCTAAGGAAAAAATCTCTGGAGCCCGTTGCCCTGTGGGTGCAAAGTGACTGTCACCAGAACACAAACCAGCCACTTTTGCTCTGAGGGACACAGCAGCCACTGCAGGGTTTCAGGCAGAGGGACGTGATCTGACATATTCTAAATGGGGGAGTCATCCTGGCTCAAGGTTGAAGGACTACAGGGGGACAAAGATCAGTTAGGAGACTATTGTCACAAACC
Source organism: Macrotus californicus (assembly GCA_007922815.1). NCBI lineage: Eukaryota > Metazoa > Chordata > Mammalia > Chiroptera > Phyllostomidae > Macrotus > Macrotus californicus. Next base: position 365,353 of record VMDR010000066.1, read on the forward strand.
AGGGCAGGTCCCTGGCTGGTGTGGCTCAGTGGATTGAGTACCAGCCTGTGAACCAAGGGGTTGCTGGTTCGATTCCCAGTCAGGGCGCATGCTTGGGTTGTGGGTCAAGTTCCCAGTAGGGGGCGCTTGAGAGGCAACCATACATTGTTGTTTCTCTTCCTCTCTTTCTCTCTCCCTTTCTCTCTCTAAAAGTAAATAAATAAAATCTAAAAATAAAAACAAAACAAAACAAAAAACCCAGGCCAGGGATGTCAGAGAACCCGGGAAGCGGTGGAGGTGGTAAGAAGTGGGATTCTGCACATGCAACCGGATTTGCTGGTGGACTTGATGTTTGATGAGAAACAAAGAAAATCACGGAAAACTCCAAGGTCTTTAGCCCCAGCAACTGGGAGGACGGGTTGGCCATTTCGTGACATGAGGACCATGGGGACAGGGGCAGGTTTGGAGTGGGAGAATCAGGAAGTCATTTGGGGACATGCCACCTCAGAGAAACCTACTAGACATGTGTGGAGCAGATGGAGACCTGAATGTGAAGTTCATGGTCAAGGTCCACAGATAAAAATTGGGGAGTTGTTGGCATAAAGCCCTCGAGAGTGGGTGAGCTCAGCTGGGAAGGGGGTGTCAACAGAGAAGAGGACCCGGGACCGAGCGCTGGGGCGCAATGACTGAACCCAGAGCTCGCCTCGAGTCCCCCTCCCTCCCTTTCCTCACATCTCCTCAAGTGTCACCTGATTTGCGGGGCTTGCTTGGCCGTCCTATGTGAAACATTACACTCCGACTTAGCCCTCCCCGACTTACTGCTCTCCAAGCGGTTATGATCGCCTGCTTGTACCATACGTTTGCCTGTTGATTTTCTCATTCCCTGTCTCTCCCGGTAGAATATAAGTCCCATGAAGCTAGGGACTTTGCCTTCTCTCCTGCTGTGTCCCTAGCACCTAGAACAGTGGCTGACACATCACAGGTGCTCAGTTACTGTTTGCTGAATGAGTGAACGTGTGGCCCTGTGTGCTACACACTGCTCAATGCTCCCTGCTCCCAGGGGGTCTGCCACCAGAGGACACACAATTCCCCATCTCCCAGCCTGGACCACTGCAGAGGGTCTGCCTACGCCCCAGGGAACCTGATGACCCAGGCACAAAGTTCGCCTTCTCCAGCATGGTTACAACCATATCACCTGGCTGGCAGAAAAACCGAAGAGCAGCCAGCACGGAGAGGAGGGCTGTACCCACCCTCCCCAGGCCAGGGCCCAGGAACCTGGCCGGAGTTCTCGGCTGGGCCGCTGCAAACAGAAAGTGAGAGAAAGAGCCTGGCTCTAGGGCACGCTTTTTCGTCTGATTGAAAGAGGAAGTTCATTTATGAGGGTTACAGAAAATGAGGTTATGGTTATTGAGGGCATTCTGGACTTCACGGGGCGGGGAGGAGGGGGGAGATTAAGCTGGCCTCAGGGCAAGCAGCACACAGAGACCACTAAGCTGATCTGATAAAGCCCCCAGAACTTAAATAAACCATCTGAGACAGAGGCCTTGGGGAAGGGCCCTGGAGAGGCAGGGTTTGCTGGGGGCTCCGGACAGAATCGAGAGTTCTGCATAGTAAGATTTACGGGGTAGTTTCAGGGAGGGTATTTTCCACTTCAAAATAAGAAACAGTATTTTTGCACTCTGTAGGCAATTTGGGACATCACTTTTCAGGGTTGTATAAGAAAATACAGTACCTTCCCTGCAGTGCTTTCTTGAATGACTCAGCAAGGGGGGCTCCCCTTTACATTTTGGGAGGAGGGTTTCTGGTGAGAAGATACCACCAAAGTGGTAAGGGAAGAGAGGACTTCAGAGCTACTACCCCGCAGGGAGGCCACCCGGAGCCCCGCGGCCACCTACCCATCTGCCTGCGGTGCACCACGCGGAAGTTCTTACGCTCCCGCACCACGGCTGCCTTGCTTTTCCCGCTTCCTGGAGAAGGCACACAAGCTTTGTCTAAGGCCCCCATGGAGGAGCTCTTTCTTGGTCCTCGAGAAAAATGCCTGAGGAGCCCAGGCCTGGACTCTGGAGTCCCTCCGGAAGAAGCCACGGAGCGATCGGAAGGACTGGAAGGACTCTCTGGGGGTCGTTCCTGGGGAGGCCGGTAGAAGTCATCTTCCGAGATCCAGCTCTTGCTCTTCTATCGGGAAAGAAGTAAAGACACAGGCTGTTTTTAAAGTTTGTTTGTTTTTTTCAATGTCTTCACTGAGATATTCACAGAGTTGGGCAACCGTTACCACTCAGTGGAGAACATTCTCATTACTCATAAAGCAAGTGCATTCCCATCACCCGCCACTCCTCATTTCCCCTCAGCCACTTCAGTTCTAGGCAACCAATCACCTACTTTCTGTTTCCACAGATTGCCCGTTTTGGACATTTCGTTTAAATAAAATCTTGTAACATGGGGTCATTTTTAACTGGCTTCTTTCCCCTTAGCATAATGTTTTCGAGGTTCACCCATGTTGCAGCATGTGTGTGCCTCATTCCCTTTTCTCACCAAATAATATCCCCACGTCCAGATGTACCATGTTACGTTCATCCACTCATCAGCTGATGGACAATGGGGTTTTTCCTACTCTTTGGCAATTATGAATTATGCTGCCGTGAACGTTCATGTGCAAACTCTTGTGTGGATGTGTTTTCTACTCTCTTGGCTGGACACCTAGGAGTGAAATGAATGGTAACTAGGTCTAACTTTTCGAGGCACTTCCAAACTGTTTTCCGAAGTGGCTGTACCATTCATTTTCCATGCCCACCAGCCACGCAGGAGGACTTCAATGTCCCTAAGTCCTCTCCGGCATCTGTTACTACCTGTTCGTTTGACTATAGCCATCCTGCGGGGTAAGAAGTGCAACCCTGGGGTTTTGATTGGCACTTCTCTAATGTCTAATGACCCTGAGCATCTTTTTGTAGGTTTCTTGGTCACTTGTACGTCTTCTTTGGAGAAGGGTATGGAGCAGATTCTTCCCTGAACCGCAGAAGTGATGAACCCTGCCAACATCTGGATTTTGGAATTCTGGCCGAGAATACATCCCTGTTGTTCTAGACCACCCAGTTTATAGTACTCTGTTACAGAAGCCCTAAAAAACAAACATAATTTGCAAATAATTTCTCCAATTCTACAGGCTGCCTTTTCATTTTCTTGATGGCACCCTTTAAGGCACAAAATTTTTAGTTTTCGATGAAGTCCAATTCATCTGTCTTTTCCCCTCTGTGCTTTGGCTGTCACAGCTATGAAATGATTGCCTAACTTGAGACCACGAAGATTAGTTTACTCCTGTGTCTTCTGTGAAGAGCTTTATAGTCTTGGCTCTCAGAATTAGGTCTGTGATCTGTTTTGAGTTAATTCTGTGTGTGGTGTGAGGGAGGGGTCGACCTTTATTCCTTTCTATGTGGATATCCAGTTCCAGCATCGCTTGTCTAAGGGATGTAGAGGTTTTTGGTCCTGCTTATCGGGTCTGAGATAAGGTGAGCAGGACCCAGAGTCCCGACTGGCCCCCCTGCCGCCGCTCCCCACTACATACAGGGCAGGCACTCGAGGCCCAGGCAGCCTGGCCCTTTCCCTTCTGCTGCTCTCTCTCTGAGTCTGAAGTTGCTCACTAGCTATAGGACGTGGAGTGGGTCTAGAGTCAGGGGCTTGTGGGAAGGGATTCCACCTTCTTTCCCCCTACTGTTTCAGGCACTCCTGGCATTTCTGTGCCTAAGTGTGTAAGAGCAGAGGCAAGGAAGCTGGCTGGGCCACCGGACACGGCTATCTACACAGAGGAAATGAGGCACACGAGGGGCGGGACCAGCCCTTGTGTGACTCAACCTGATATTGCTATTTCCAATCCTTAAATCAGGACTGCCCTCCCTGCTCCCACAGACAGGGAAGGGAAGCAGAACTGGGGCTTCCCCAGAAGGATTGGTTTAGATTATTTAATTCATTCAGATGCTGTAAGACTCCTTCAGCCAAGAGGGAGAGTTCTGAGTCAGGCGCTTGGCAGAGGGGCTCACAGAGCTAGGCCTCCAGGACTTCCTCTGAAAACCCTCAGCCTTGGCAGCTGCTTCCTTCTGCCAGTGACAGGACAATGTCAGTGAGGGTGGCTCTAGGGGACCATTTACAACACAGGATTCTGAACAAAGCCTGACGAGGTCATCGAGACTCAGGGGGACTCCCTGAGGAAGATGGGCAGCAGCCACCTCCTGGCGGTCTGGGCCGCCTCATGCAGCCTGACACACACACCTGGGGATCTGTGACTTCCCAGCCCCTGCTAATGGCCCTAATGGGAGGGACAGACCACTGTCCACTGAGACTCAGCTCAGGAGTTATCAATGTACAGTGGCTCCCAACCTTTTTGGAATCAGGGACTGGTTTCATGCAAAGACAAATTTTCCATGGAGGTGGGGCGGTGGGAGGAGAAACAGGAGGCAGAGCTCAGGTGCCAATACAGCGCAACTTTATGGGCTGGCCCGCCGCTCACCTATCGCTGTGCAGCCCGGTTCTTAAGAGGGCACAGGCCGGTACCAGTCCGCCGCCTGGGGACCAGGGACCCTTGATCTACTACCTCCTCCTGGAGGCTTTCCTTCTTCACCCCAGGCTGCCCTCCTCCCACTGCCCAGCTGGGCTCCAGGACGTCCTAGTCTTCCTCCCATCCCAGGACCTACAACGTGGTTTGGCACCGAGTCAGAACAGATGAAAGCACAGGTCTTGACTTTCCAAACATCTCTAACGCAAAAGGACAAGGGTGGGGCGAGGGAACTGGAAGGAAAGAGGCGTATATGCATTCTGAGATGGTGCATGGTCTCTGGGGAGGGTGCCTCTGTCCACCGTGTGGGGGAGGCTCCTAGGAAATGGGCAGACGTGCTCCAAAGACCACCCGTTAGCCACCAGAAAATCATACTCTAAGGGAAACGTTTTGCTTCCTTAAGCACTGGAGAAAAACAGCGGGGACACTGGGTCCTTGGAGCTTCTGCACACGGGCCTGGACCGAACCCTGTGGCTGTGCCCATGCCAGCGCCCCCGTTACAAAGCGGAGAGGGAGGTGGGGGAAAGGAACACGCCACCATCTCCCTTTTCTCTCCTCTTTCATATCACCTTCCTACCTCCTGCTCACCCAGGGGCCCACATCTGGCCAGTTCCCCGCCCCTTTGACAGTGGGGGGAAAATCACCACTGGCCAAGGATCTTGGCCAGAACAGCACTTGCCACCGGGGACCCAAGGCAGAGGAACGCCACCTGGAATTACTAAAGGCACTGGGGTGCTTTGCACAATAGCTAACCCCAGAGTGGAGTCTGCCAGAGGAGTGAGCTATCAGGTCTCTGGACCACTGTCAGAAAAGCACGTTTTGCCCTGCCTGCAGGAGGGAAGCGTGTGCTGCAGGAGGGTGGCCCGTGAGGGCAGTGATTGGGGCCGGCTCTCAGATTTCAGACTGTCTTCTGCAAATTAGGCTGAACAACCAGCTCACACCCCCACCCCAGTCCCACAGATACAGTCACCCTGGGGAGCTGCCCACGCCCCACACCTTTCCTTCCCACACTTCCCACAGTGTAATCATGATAATCTAATCTGGTATCTGTACCCAAAGAGCAAGGCCCTTGTCTGTCCTGTTCCATCCCTGTACCAAGCATGGTGCTTTGAACTGAATGAATTAAAAAAGAAGTTTTAAAGGAAGATTGAATGGCACTTGGAATTAGAAAACTTGACAGTGAACTCCCCTCCCAAAGTGGTAAATAAACAGCAGTGACTGAGTGACAGGAGCACAGGAAGATGAGGACCACGGAGGGAGCACACAGGGCTTAGCCCCACCCTGCGCAAAGGCATGGAGCCCACCGGGCCGGCGTGGGCAGGCAGCCACGCGGTGGTGCCCAGAGACTGACTACCCTGTGGGGAAGAGCACGTCCACAAGTCCCCTGGGGGTGTGGGCTCCAGAAGAGGCGAGCGTCCGAGGAGCTCACAGCGGACTCAGCAGCGGGTGCTTTGCCGCGAGGAGGCGGAGTCTGCCCGGGCCAGGCCAACCTGCCCACCACCCTGTCCTTGGTGGTGTGCTTCTCAGTGTGAACTCACAAGCTGGCATTTCAAGAGTCTCTGGAGAGCTCGAGAACCATTCACTGATACCCTCTCTCTCCCAGGTACAGTGCTTGGAGCTGACGATACAGAAGCGAACAGACTCGGTCTTTCGTGCCACGGAGCCAATATGCTAGTCAGGAAGACAGTAAGTAAACAAGCAGACAAATAAAGAGACACTACAATTTCACACGGTGATGAGGTACAAAGGGAGGCAGGTAAATGGGAAAGAGAGTCACCGCTGCTTTGAAGTCAGGTGGCAGGGGAAGGCCGGGACAACATTGCAGAGGAGTGAGTCAGGACAGGGTCCAGGCAGAGGGCACAGAAAGTGGACATGCCCGGGGCTGGAAGGAACTTGCTGCGTCACGAGCTGCAAGTCACGATCTGCAAGAAGGCCAGCGGGTCACACGCTGGTGAGCAGAGGAGGAGCCCTGCTGACGTGTGAGGCCACCCTGCCCCGACGCCGCCGCTGGCGAGGACAGAGAGAAAGGGCGATGCTGACGCATCACTAATGTGAGGACGACTCAGCACAAGCACCGTGAGAAAACGTTTTGGCAGGGTCTGCTAAAGCTAAACATATGCCTACCCAACGACCTAGCCATGCCACTCCTAAATACATACCCATAGAAATGGGGACACAGGGCCCTGGCCGGGTAGCCCAGGCAGTTAGAGCACCGTCCCGATACGCCAAGGTTGCGGGTTTGACTGCTGGGCAGGGCAGCTGCAAGAATCAACCAGTGAACACATCAATAAGTGGAACAGCAAGTCCACGTTTCTCTCTCTCTCTCAAAATCAATAAATACAAATTACAGTTAAAAAGATGAGTAAACAGGTTCACCAAAAGGCAAGTACCAGAATGTTCACGGCAGCTTCCTGCGTGAGAGGCCCAAACCTGAAACAAACCCGAACCTCTGTGAGCAGGAGCGTGGAGAGACACGTCACGATACGTTCTTACAATAACGAAATGCTGTAGAGCAATGGAAAAGACCAAGCTCTAGCCCCATGCTGTGTGTACAGGTGGATCTCACAGACATAATTTTCAGTGAAAGCAGCAAATGAGTAGATATTATATGATTCCATTTATATCAAGTTCAATGACAGGAAAAATGAACCTCTGGTGGTTTCCCCTGGGGGGCTGGAGATACTCTACATCTCCATCTGGATGGTGGTCAGAGTGTGTATCACATACGGTTACTCACTGAGGTGTACCCGAGGGTCTGGGTACTTTAAATACATCACGTCTCCAAACTTTTTAAAAGGGGGAAGGGATAGTCTTTTTGACAAATAGCGCTCGTACAACTGGGTATGCAAGTGAATGCAGCTGGGCCTCATCCTTAAACCACGTATAAAAATTAACTCAAAAGGGATCCCGGATCTAAATGTAAGAGCTAAGAACAATGAAAACACACACACACAAAGAACTGAAACTATAAAAACTTTAGAATAACACACAGGACTAAATCTTCATGACGTGATTAGGAAATGAGTACTTAGATGCAGCACCAAAGCACAAACGACAAAGAAGAAACATAGATAAAGTAGACTACATCAATTTTAAAACTTTTATGCTGCAAACAATAGAATCAAGAAAGTGAACAGAGCCCTGGCCGGGTGGCTCAGTTGACTGGAGCATCGTTCCGTACACCAAAAGGTTGCCGGTTCGACCCCTGGTCGGGGTGCGTAAGGGAGGCAACCCATCCATATTTCTCTTTCACATTGATGTCTCTGTCTCTGTCTCTCTCTCCCCCCACCCCCCCCGACTTCCTCTCTCTCTAAAATCAATAAAAATATCCTCAGGTGAAGATTTAAAAAATTTTTTAAAAAGCAAAAAAAAAACAACTCACAGAATGGGAGAAAAATTAGCAAATTACATATCTAATAAGGGTCCAGGATCCAGAATGTATAAAAACGATTATAACTCTTTATTAACGAATGGCATCCTAACAAATTAAATAAAAAGTAAAAAAAAAACACACCTTATTATAACTCAATAATAAAAAGATAGTCCTGGGCAAAGGTTCTGATTACAGTTCTCCAAAGGAGGCAGAGAAACAACAAAAGCACAGAGATGCTCGGCATCACTGGCCATCCGGGAAACGCAAATCCAAACCGCAACGAGATGTGGCAATAACACCAACAGTAACAACAACGACGACAATAAAGGCCATACACACTGCCGGTGAGGGTGCAAAGGGACACACTGCTGGTGAGAACATAAGGGCGGCCCCTTTGGGAAACGGTCTGGCAGTCCCTCAGATGGGTAAACACAGTTACGACCCAAAGGTTTCACTCCGAGGTATGCATCCAAGAGAGTTAAAAACATGGCCACCCCACACCCTGTGCATGAATGTTAATTGCAGCATTATTCATAATAGCCAAGAAGCGGGGGGGGAAACCCCCCAAATGCCTGTCAACTAATAGCAGGGTACACGGGATGTGACGTGTTCATACAACGGGCTCTGCAATGGAAATGCTACAATGGAATCAGCAGTGAGAAGGGATGAAGCAGGGATGCATGCGGCAACGTGGATGAGCCTTAGAGACATTATGTTAATTGAAAGAAACCAACTTCAAAAAGTTATGTATTATAAGATTCTATTATGTGGGATGTGTAGAAGAGCACACCTATGGACAAAGCAGAGCAGTGGTTGCCGGGGCTGAGGGGAATCAGGTAGGGGGAGGGGAGAAGGTAGGGGAGTGCCTGTTAATGGGAAGGGGTTTCTCTGATGGGAAATGAAAAGGTTTTATAATTGGATATTGGTGATGGTTGCAAATCCCTGTGAATATACTAAAAATAAAAATAAAAAAAAATTCTATACTTTAATTATGTGAATTGTATGGTATGTGAATTATATTGCAATAAAGCTGTTTTAAAAGGGTGTGTGTATGTGCCTCTTTTAGTCTGTTTCATGGCCCTGGTCCCATCCTGGGTTACAGGATCTGGAAGCTACAGGCCAAAGGACAGATGTGCGTAGACGGAGCCGAAGAGCGAGACCATGCATCAACGCTGGCCTGAGCCCCAGGCAGCGGCGGGGGGCAACTCCGGGCTCCGCACGTCCATGCACCTGTGCACACCATCCCTGCGCCTGCACTCCCTTGTACAAAAACACCTGTCAGATGGCCGGAGAGCCTGGGTGCACGGGCCTGACTTGCCCCACTGGGCCAGCAGTGCTCAGGCCCCACAGCCCAGGGCCGACCCGCCTCAGGCAGCCCACAAGCTGTGCTGGCTCACTGTGGGGTGGCACTGTTCGGAACCAGAAGCACAACGTGAGTTACCTGTGTCATTTTAAATGTTCCGGTAGCCAGCCCCGGCTGGTGTGTGTGGCTCAGTGGGTCGAGAGCACCAGCCTGTGAACCAAAGGGTCACGGTATCGATTCTCCGTCAGGGCACATGCCTGGCTTGCGGGCCAGGTATCCAGTAGGGGGCGCACGAGAGGCAACCACACACTGATGTTAGTTTTTCCCTCTCTCCCTCCTCTCCCCTCTGTCTATAAAAATAAATAAAATCTTTAAAAATATGTGTTCTAGTAGCCACATTTTTAAAAATGTAAAAGGAAGCAGGTGAAATTGATTTTAGTAATGTATTTTACTTAACCCAATGTATCTAAATATCTTCATTTTGATATGTAATCCATAAATTATTAATGAGAAATCTTACATTCTTTTTCCCATACTATGTCTTCAAAATCCACTGTGTGCTTTACACAGCTCATCAGAACTCGGACAGCCACACTTTAGGTGTTCAATGGCCCCGTGGTTGGCAGCTGCCACACTGGATGGCACCGCATGCCCCTACTGGGAACCTGGCCAGCAAGCCAGGCATGCGCCCTGACTGGGAATTGAACTGGTGACCCCTTGGTTCACAGGCTGGCACTCAATCCACTGAGCCACACCAGCCAGGGCCGGATAGCACAGCTCTAAATCTGGATCATATTGCAAAATGAGTATTCTCAAAGGTATTATATAAAAATATTAATTTATTAGTAACAAGTACGTAAGAGGAGACCAAGGTTCAGGGAGATGACATGCCTTTTGTCCAAGGCCTGAAGGTGTTAGGTGGCAGAGGTTAAGAGCGAAGAATCTGTGGTGAAATGAGAATTATCTTCTCCTGAGGTCAGCATGAAGATATCAGAAGGTACCCCTGGGAACTGAGCGGTACAGCATCCACTCACTACTCACTCACCGAGTAACGCTAGCTCCATCATCACGATGCTGTTCACACTAACGCCGCGCAGGGGGACAGGGTAAATGGGGAGAAGGCAGAGACCACTTGGGGACACCTGGCCAATGCTGAGACATTTCACCAGGACCACCCCCAGAACAGCCTGTCCCACTCACCGGACTGGTGGGTGAGGAAACCACTGGGCTCAGTCCAGCTCCGCCATCCACTGAAGGCTTCTGCTGGCCACTCCCTTGGCCGACTGCTCTCACAGGACTAGAAGGCTGCTGGTCTGAAGTGCTTCCCGAAGTGACAGTGTGGGCGCTGCCCAGATGCTGCAAGCCCCAGGTGCCAGGTGTCTGGGAAAGTGGCTCCTGTGTGTGGCCACCATCCCGAGCCCCAGAGGCTGCTTGGGGAGGGAGGGGCTCTGCGGGCACATGAAAGCGCAGGTATGTGCTGGCGTCGAGGCGGGCGCTGTGGAGGGACAGTGAGGCCTCCAGTGTGGGGATCCCCGGTTCTTGGCTCAGTCCGTTGGTCAGCACAGAGCTTACCTGGGCTTTGCTGAACTCCGACAACACCCTAGAAGTTTTCAAACAAAGAAACTTGTGTGACAGGTTGTCAGCTAGAATGCCTAAGACCATAGGGGCAGTGGCAGGAATGGAAGACTGTTCGGGATTTAAGAAACAAACAACAAAACACTCTTGTCATCATCCATTGCCCTCCCTTGCTCACACAGCCGTCCTGTGACCCTCCCCACCAGTCTGTCCCCAGCTGAGACCGAGGCAGATGGCGTGGGCAGAGGAGCTGCGCAGCCCAGGATCTCAGGTGAAAAGCCCAGAGAGCAGAGAGAAAGGACTTGATGTGAATGGGAACGGGAACTGATTGCCTTTACCTTCTGAACAGGCTAACCAGAGAGTTTGCTCAGCCACACGAATGGTTACAGGGGCAATCATTTCCCCAAGCCGACTGCGGCACAGGCCCCTGAATGGTGTCCCAGAGCTGCGCTTCCCAAGAGCGCCGACGCACCGAGGCTCCACCCCCGGGACATGGACTCAGTGGAAGTGAGGACGGACTTTGTTCCTGGTGCAGCAGCTGGGCAGCAGGGCTGGGGTGAGGCACTAGGGCTGATCCACCCCAGAGACAGACTGGCCATGGAGGCAGAGAAGGCTCCCGTGCCCAGACACTGCTGCTGGGGATTAGTGAATACAGGTGTGTGAGTGTGTACACATGTGTACATGAGGTGTGCCCCTGCTCACTCCTCCCCAGGGGCTGGCTCCTCCTGCCCCAAAGTGGTGCTTCTGGGGCCTCAGGGAGCCAGTGTCGCTGCCTTTGCGTGCACACGTGCACACACACACAAACACACACTCACTCTTCTGGGCCTTCTGGGATGTGCACTGGCTAGTGGCTGCTCCACCCTCCCTCTCCTGAGGCCTTCTGAGAATCCAAGTTCCGTTTCTGAAGAAAACCTATTTGCTGGCTTCGTGTCTGCTCATGAACCCAGTCAAATGCGTCACAGACAGACACAGGTTCAGACCCAACAACGCTGTCCGGAGCCCAGGAGACTGCACGCACCTGCCCTCCTGGCTTAGCCCGGGTCCAGAAGACACATCACACTCCCCATAACGCGGGCTTGTGGGAACTAAAATTTAGAACTCAGGTTTTGACCTGATCATCTTCTGGCTGAGCTCTGCTCTTATCTGTACCATCTTAACCCTGAGCGACACTTCACGACACTCTAGTCAGCGGGTGACCCAGCCGTACATTTACGGGCCATTGATTTTCAACATGCATGCCGAGACATTTCAATGGGGAAAGAATAGTCTTCTCAACAAATGGTGCTGGGATAAGTGAATGGTTCCACACAGAAGAATGAAGTTGGATCCCTGTCTCACACCATGCTAAAAAGTTAATTCAAAATGGATCAAAGACCTAAAGAGCGAGCAAAAACTATGAAACTCTTAGAAGGATGCAAGTGTAAATCTTCATATCTTTGGGTGAAGCAAAGGTTTCTTAGATATGACATCTAATGCATAAGCAGCCAATAAAAACACAGATAAATTGGACTTCATCGAAATAAAAAATCTTTCATGCTTCCAAAGGATACCACTACCACAAAAGTGACAAGACGGCCCACAGAATAGGAAAAACATTTGCATATTTTATATCTGATAAGGATCTAGCATCCAGAATACATAGCACTCTTACAACTCGGTAATAAAAAGACAAATAATCCAATTTAAAAATAGGTAAAGGATATGAATAGATGTTACTTCAAAGATATATAAATGGTCAATAAGCACATAAAAAGATGCTCGATATCATTAGACAGTAGTGAAGTACAAGTCAAAACCACCATGAGATGCGCTTTACACCCCCTGGGGATGGCTAGAATAAAAAACCAGAGAATGACAAATGTTGACAAAGATGTGGAGAAACTGGAACACTCATGCACTGCAGGCAGAGATGTGAACGGGTGCAGCCTCTGTGGAAAACAGTTTGGTAATTCCTCAAGAAGTTAAACATAGAGTTATCATGTGGTTCAGGAATTCTATTGATAGGCATATACCCAAGAGAATTCAAAACATAATGCTCACACAGAGACTTGTCCATGAATGTTCTTAGCCACATTATTCATAATAGCCAGAAAGTGGGAAACAACCCACCTGCCCACTAACTGATAAACAGGTAGACAAACTGTGGTATATCCATACAGTGGAACATTGTTCAGCCATGATACGTGTTAAACATGGATGAACCTTGAAAACATACCACGTCAAAGAAGCTGGTCTCAAAACACCAGGTATTACAATGACTCCCCTGACGTGAATGTTGAAAATAGATGAATCCATAGTTGATGGGTAAGGGGTTTCCTTACAGGGTGACGAAAGTGTTCTTGAATTAAATAGTGGTGACATTGTACCATCTCGCGAATATACTAAAAACTACTGAATTGTACATTTAAAATGGTGAATTTTATGGTATGTGAATCTTATCTTGATAAACAAAAAGGTGGCCTATCAGAGGAAGGTGTAAATGTGTTTGTGGAATAGTTATGGGGGAGGCAGGTGGGTGCTAGTTCTTCCTCTGTGGCCTCACTCCAAAAGCAGATTGACTTCCAGTCAAGATGGAGGGCATAGGCAGACATGGCTTGCCTCTTCATAGAAGCACATCACAATTACAACTAAAATATGGAACCATCACTCAGAATCATTAGAAATAGAGTTGAATGGAAGTCTGACACCTACAGAATTAAAAAAAAACCACATCCATCCAGACTGGTAGGAGGGGCGCAGACGTGGAACGGGCTGGTCCCACATCCACGTGTGGTGGATACAAATTCAGGAGGGACATCTCAGGAGCGAGGAGTCCCAGCCCCACACTAGGCCCCCCAGCCCAGCGGTCCAGCGCCAGGAAGGTAAGTCCCCACAACTTCTGGAGGCAAAACCCAGTGGGGACCGAGTCGGTGGAAGGGAACTGATAGAGTTCCAAGCGTTTCCTCTTAAAGAACCCGCACATGGACTCACCTACTCAGACTCGTTCCCTCTGAGCCCCAGCTCGAGTGGCAGCTTAAAAGGCACTGATGGTGCACAGGGAGAGAGGGAAGCGGCTGGCATCGGGGGAGCAGAGGCCACTGTCCCTTTTCTACGCCCTCTTCACTGAGCCAGCAAGCTGGTGCCATATCTGAGACTCCATCAGCATGGCTAACATTGTTTGACCTGCCTTGGAGATCACAAGAGACTCTGCCCACCCAAATTACTAGTGGTCACAGCCAACCCTTGTGGCTGACTGGCCTGGGTAAATCCCTCCCATTAACCTGCCAACAGCAACCAAGGCTCAACTACGAGAGGAGAGCGTACTCAGCCCACACAAAGGGCGCACCTCGAGTACCCAGCTTGGGTGAAAGGGGGCTGTGCCACTGGGCCCTACAGGACAACGTCTACATTAGGCCACACAATCGAGACAGGGAGTCACAGCAGCTCTACCTAACACACAGAAACAGGGAGGCTGCCAAAACGAGGAGACAAAGAAACACGGCCCAAATGAAAGAACAGATCAAAACTCTAGAAAAAGAGCTAAACGAAATGGAGAAAAGCAATCTATCAGATACTGAATTCAAAACAGTGGTTATAAGGATGTTCAAGGAGTTTAGTGAGGACCTCAGCAGCATAAAAAAAGATCAGTCAGAAACAAAGGATTCACTAATTGAAATAAAGAACAATTTACAGGGAAACAACAATAGAGTGGATGAAGCCAAGAATCAAATCAATGTTCTGGGACATTGGAAGCAAAAAAACAACCAATCAGAACAACAAGAAAAAAGAATCCAGAAAAATGAGGATAATATGAACAGCCTTTGGGACAACTTCAAGATGTCCAACATTCGCATCATAGGGGTGCTAGAAGGAAAGAGCAAGAAATTGGAAATCTGTCTGAAAAAATAATGAAAGAAAACTTCCCTAATTTGGTGAAAGAAATAAATATGCAAGTCCAGGAAGCACAGAGAGAACTAAACAAGATGGATGCAAAGAGGCCCACTCCAAGACACATCATAATTAAAATGCCAAAGGTTCAAGATAAAGAGAGAATCTTAAAAGCAGCAAGAGAAAAGCCGTTAGTTGCCTACAGGGGAGTTCCCATAAGACATCAGCTGATTTCTCAAAAGAAACTTTGCAGACAAGAAGGGATTGGCAAGAAATATTCAAAGTCATGAAAAGCAGGAACCTACAGCCAGGATTGCTCTACCCAGCAAAGCTGTCATTTAGAATGGAAGGGCAGATAAAGAGCTTCCCAGACAAGAAAAAACTAAAGGAGTTCATCATCACCAAACCATTATGATATGAAAGGTTAAAGGGACTTATTTTACAAAAGGATCAAAACTATGAACAATAAAATGGCAAAAATACATATCTATCAACAATTGAATCTAAAAAACAAACTAAGCAAACAAGAAGAACAGAGACAGAATCATGGATACGGAGACCGTTTTCATGGTTGCCAGATGGGAGGGGGAGCATGAGGGAATGGGTGAAGAGGGGAGCAGATTAAGAAGAACAAATAGGTAGTTACAGAATAGCCATGGGATATAAAGTACAGCACAGGAAATGGAGTAGCCAAGGAACATACATGCATGACCCATGGACATGAGCAATGGTGTGGGGATTGTCTGAGGGAGTGGGGGGTGCTGGGTGGAGGGGGACAAGGGGGGAAAAGCTAATAGCATAATTCATAAAATATAATAAAATAAATAAATAAAAACAGACCAATAAAAATCCAGGAGTGCCACTTGCAGGGAACAGGCAATGATGAGCTCTGGGAGCACAGGGCTAGTTTCCACAGGCAAAGGAGGAAGCGGCATTTGCTGACTAGTTGTGCGTGTCCAAACTACTGTGACTGAATGGGGCCCCATTCCAAAAAGAATTAGGGGGGGCAGATTTTTGACAATTATCCCCTGTGAGATCCCAGCTCCTCATGGGTTCCTAGGAGGTGGTGGTGTGAGGAAAAGCAGGGATCCAGAGTTCTGGCTTGGTTAGCACATTGCCAAGCGGCCCACAGTAGGTCCCTGATGTTCATAGATTAAATTCCCTTATCTGTAAAACAGGCGTGGTAAGAAAATCCACTTTTATGACTGCGACAGAGATCAAGTGAGATGGTACAGATAAAATACGTAGAATGTCTGGCACAAGTGAAATACTCAGTAAATGTGAACCGCAATTTGTTACTGCAGCTGTTTTTATTACCACTGATGAGACTGCTCAGCATCCATGTCCACAAACACAAAACTGGAAGGAAAGCAGAATTATGGAAATACTCACTAGCGTTATTACCAAAGGGGGTACCAGTTATAAACGAGTCCTAACCTGTAAGAAAGACTTTAACGACAGAGTAGCCTGGGTGTCAGAATAGGTGAGCGACAACGCATAAAGAAACGCCACAAAAAAAGCAAGAAGTGTGTGCGATAAATCAGAGCTTCCACCAAATCAAGACCAAGATCAAGGTGAGATTAAGTTCACGGAACTTTACCAGAATCAGTTCTGGTCCTCAGGACCCAGTGAGAATAAGGGAGACAGGCGCCGCAACTGGAAAAAGCGCTAGAGATCTGATCTTGAAGGAAAGGCAAAGAAAACTTCGAAAACATTTGAAGAAAATGAAACAGAAATTAAACAGTGAAATTGCTACTGCCTATCCACTTCTGTCTGGCTCAGGGCAGAGGTTTTCAAAAACATTCTGTTCAAAAACTTTACAACTTTGTGCTTGCACTTAGAAAACCACCTGAAAAAGCATATGCATTATATGCACATGCATCTGTGTGTGTGTGTGGGGGGGGATAAGTAAGAAGCACGGCCTGGAGACCCTGGTTGGCTGCCGTGTAAAAAGCCCCCGCTGAGCGGTTCTGTGCCTGTGGTTTTCCTGAACATGCAGACTCTCGCACTGGCGGTGTGTGGCAGTCACTAGTGGGCTGCACACGCTAAGGCTCATTTCCTCCGAGGGAAGGCCTCACGATAACATCTGACACACACTGAAGCCAGCTTTCTGCAGCAGTGTAAGTTTATAGAGGCAGCGAGTAGCAGAGCTGAGGTTGCTGGTCCCCAGGAGCACTCAGCAGTAAAGGACAATCGCACCACCTATGGGGCACTCGCCATGCGTCAGGCACTCCTGTCAGCACTGTCTTAACTCATTTCATCTTCTTGGCTTTCCTTTAAACGTGACTGTCCCCATTTTACAGATGAGGACATCAAGGTCAGAAAGACTGAGTAACTTGTCCAAGGTCCAGAAGCGGGTTAGGGAAGACTCAGGCGGTCCGGCTCCTGAGTCCACGTTCTTAACCGGCAGTATGTACCCACACTTCTCAGGGAAACTATAATCCAGACCCCATAAGCACAAAAGGGGCTACTCTGGGCCGTCAACCCTCTGTTCACCAGGCCAGCTGCAATTCGGTTTCAGTGAAACATTATATCAATGCATTTCATTTTGAGTGTTAGTGTTTTGTACTTTTATGTTTCATTTGCAGATGTTTTGATTTTATAGTTATAAGAGTTACAAGCACAAGGCATTTATACCTAATTTTAAGCTACATTTAAGTAACATAATAGAAATAGCCTAAGTGAACTCCAAAGTAGTGGCGATGATCTTTTCCCCTGAAACACACACGCCACGAGATGCTGCTGCTGTCTGCAGCCGCTCGAAGACTGACCCTCAAGCCCAGCGCTGAGAAGGCCGGGTGCGTGTTTAGCGTGTGCTGGTTCCTCGCGCAGTGTCCAGTGCTGGCCTGTACATCCTGAACTTCTCCCCTCCAGTTCCCCCTAATAACCACACGGTCACTGGCTTAATGACCACAAGCTGGAATTTTCCAATCACAAGACTCATGAAAGATAAAGGCAAAACACATGACGAAGAGCAGGCTGGCTGGTCTGTGGGAGGAGGGAGAGGCCACATAGGACTGAGGCTTGCAAACGGGGCCGGCCGGGACTGCTCCCTTCCCGCGTGCTCTGTCCAGCTCCTCCCACTCGACATTGGGAAATTCTGTCTAATGCGCTCAGGGCTCAGAAGCTGTTTCTGGTGCCTACCAGACATTCTCTCGTGTGCAACGCACTCATCACAGGCATCTGATTTGATCCTCAAACAGCCGTAGGAGAGTTTCTCCGTTTTATAAAGATGAGAAAAACAGAACCTGCGATTTGCCTGACATTATTGGACTTGTAAGTGGTAGAGCGGGGCTTGAACCTCCATCTGCTCCAGGTCAGCCCACTATAGCTCCTAAATCTGGCCGTGTTTGCACACCAGGCAGAGCCCTGTGAGCACCTGAGCCAAAGGCGGGAGGTGGCGGGATATGAAAAATCTCCTCCAAAACTAGGTGTAGAACAGTGCTTACAGTAGCTTTCGTGAAAGGAGGTCGGGGAAAAAGAAATAAAATTTTACAGTGGGCATATGCACATTTGTTACAGACGCATTTAAAAACATTTGAAGAACATGCGAGAAAATAATTATGGTGGTAGGGGTGGAAAAGACTTCATACCATATATGTGTTGGGTTTTTTAAGTTCTTTTCTTAAAACTACAGTTTATTTTTTATTGTATTTTTCCCATCACCATTTATCCCTCTTATACCTTTTTTCCACCCCCACCCACTCCCTTCCCCTCTACATGTTATATGTTTTTTAACCATAAAAATACACGAGCTGTTCAAAAATTAATGTTGAAAAGCCCGAATAGGGAAGGCTCTGCCCAGGCTCCCTTCTCTCGCCAGTGTCTCTGCTCTGCACACTCCTCGCCCACACCCGGGCTGGGCCCCACTTGTCCGCCCTCTCCCCCGGCCAGCGTTCAGGTTGGTGAGGTCACAGAAGATCACCCACCCTCAGGCATCAGGCTCCACTGTGTTTTTCAGAAGGACATAAATACAGCTTTGAGCTTAGCTTCCTTCTCTCTTGATAAAGAAAATGAATATTTGACACTGAGGCCCAGAGAGATTAAGTAACTTGCCAAACGTCACCCAGGACCGAGCTGAACCAGCTCTGAGTCCTGTCTAAACCCATTCTCCTCTCTGCCCACATTTTGCCTCCAGTTACAGGGCCCAGCGACTTCAGTCACTGGGGAAGAGGGACAATGTTCCCTCTGCCCTTCCTTACACCCTAAAAGTTCAGAGTGGGTGACAGGCGATCACATGCTACAGGAAGGAAGTCAGGCGGGTGGGGAAGAGGGGGAGAAGGAAGAGGGAAGGAGTGCAGAGGGGGTACTCACTCCTGCAGAGACGGGTCTGAGTCATCGGCGTTGGCTGTCCCCGGGTCCGAGTCGTATGACATGGGCCCCTCAGAATGATCTGGACTCTTGGAGCTGTTCTCCTGGAGTGGGAGGCTATCTGAGTTCAGGCTGCAGGACAGCTGGGACGAGCTGGCCGTGTCCAGGCTGAGGGAGGAGGCAGTGAGCTGCCTGCTCCGTTGGATCTTGTGGCCCGAGTGCTGGACCTCGATGTCTTCGGAGCCCGAGGAATGGGAAATGGAATCCAGCGACTCCTTCCGCTGCAGTTCGGTGGCAGAGGTAGAGACGGGGTCCAGCTCAGAGAGTGGGCAGAGCCCGGAGAGGGCCAGCGGGGTGAGTGTCCACTCGTTCAAGATGGCCGACTTGTAGGAGAGCTCGAAGGACAAGGATGTGAGCCCCTGCAAGAAGCTGAGGAGGAACTCGCTCTCCTCCACGTCGCGGAGCAGGGCGGTGGGCTGGTAGTACTCGCGCAGCTGGGCCTGCTCCTGCAGGAGCAGCTTCAGGTAGCACTCCATTAGGCCGTCGTTGAGGGCCAGGCGCAGCCAGGCCCGGCAGCGGCCCACGTCCGTGCTGACGAAGACCAGGTGCTCCAGTTCTGAGATGATGTGCCTGGGGGTGAGGAGGGCGGGGTTCTTTCAACAAGGGACTTGGAGTCACTGAGATGACATTGCCTACACCAGCAGCCAATAATAACGGCTGCAAATGCACACAGGCCTGAAAAATTCTTGGACGGTAGCGTTTCAAGGGGGATGGCAAAATACTAAGCAATAGCCCCCAACTTTTTGAGGTTGTTGCCGTACAGGTTGTTAGTCATTTTCATTACAACTACCGCTGGGGTCCCTGATACTATCTGCTTGTGTCTAGGACATGTCTGCTGTGCCCTTAAGTGTGAGGTCCTCGGAGATGTGAGGACACAGGGTTAGAGGCACGGCCCCTGCTCTCCGTCCAGGTAACTGCCTTTCCTGCTGTTAGTAAAAAATGCCATAGAGGGGGCAGCAATCTGAGCTGGGCCTTGTGGTGTTTCAAGAGGCAAAGGCAGGAGGAGAACTCTCCAGGAATATGGGACAAACGGAAGAAAAGGCACAAAGTGGGGGAAAGCAACAGACCTGTGTGGGGAGCACTCCAATTACAACGGGGGGAGCAGTGGGTGGTTTGGGGGAGGAGCCGGGTCGTGCAGAGTTCTGAGTATCAAACTGGTGAGGCAAAGTGAGGCAGTGGTCCTCACGCCTAGCTGTGCCTCAGAGTCACCTGGGGAACCTGGTGAGGATATAGATTTGGGGGCCCCCGCCGAGTGAATCAGTTGCGAGGCTAGCACTGGGGAGCCTGTGGGTTATGGGTTTTTGTGTAGGAAAGTGATCTGACCTCAGCTATGCAGACTTCAGGGTGGGTGGCTCTGGATAGGGTCAGACCCTGGGCGCACCAAACTCAGCGTCTGAACGCCTCTGATGAAATGCCCCTCCTGTGACTACCACAGTCCCCTGCTCACGTCTCCGCAAGGGAGGGCGGAGCGTGCTCTGTATGGCCCAGTGATTGGCTCCAGTTAGCTGAAGCTCAATAAATGTTAAGAAAAGACAGAATGAGATAAGTGGGACAATTAGACAGCCATTGTTACCCAGGAGCGAGGTAAGAACCTGAGATAGAACAGTGGCAGGAGGCATGGAAAGGAAGATTAGAGACTAACAAGGCACCTTTGGGCTGAGGGTGGCATTTAATAGCCCTTAGAGGCACGATGCCAGCTACTTGCTCCAGGCCCAGGCAGTTAGGGGCAGGGCCACAAACACAAGTGTCTCAGGGTGAATATTCAGATGCTCTACTTGGATTTCACTCATTAAAAACAAAAACAAAAAAGTCTACCTCATTATAACACTTAGCATAGAGATGTTCAAACATTCTACGGCGGGGTCAGCAAACCTCTCTGCAAAGGGCCGGATAAAAGATTTTAGGCTTTGCAGGCCACATAACCTCTGATGCAACAACTGAACTCTGCCAGCAGGTGGCAAAAAGTCAGCGCCTCCTGGCTGGTGTGGCTCAGTGGATTGAGTGCTGGCCTGCGAACCAAAGGGTCACAGGTTCATTTCCCAGTCAGGGCACATGCCTGGGTTACTGGCCAGGTCCCCAGTAGGGGGTGCACAAGAGGCAACCACACATGGATGTTTCTCTCCCTCCCTTCTCCTCTCTCCAAAAATAAATAAATAAAATCTGAAAAAAAAAGACGGTGCCTGCTGAAGGGACCGGCCTGGAGGCTGGAAGCAGTCCCAGGCTGTTCCGTGACGGAAGGAGGGCTGCAGAGGCTCAGTCTAACGATAACCCTTACCTCAGCCATCTCCCGCACGGGAGATGGAGAACCCCCCCGTGTCCCACGCTCCAAAGCTCTCCCCCAAAACAAAACCTCCCCGGCTGATCTCACCTGTGGGTGACAGCTTTCAGGAGGGACCAGAAGACAGGCTGAGGCAGAGGCTTCTGGTAGGCACTCTTCTTCCGCTTCCCCCCGGCCTCAGCTCGGATGTGCTTGGCGTGCAGGCCATGGATGAACACGGCCTCCAGGGCGCTGCACATGGAGTTGGCGTCTCCGTCTTCGCTGGTGACCGCTGTGTCCGAGGACACGTACTGCTTCTGCAACGCCTTCATGGAACCCACAAGCTTCTTCTTGATGACCTGGGTAGGGCCAGATGCAACACAGGCCTTCAGAAGACCCCACGGCGACCCCTGGATTGTAACTCTGCCCATCACAAAATACATGCACAACGACACACAACACACACACACACACACACACACACACACACACACCTGTATGTCTGTATCTGTATGCGCCTTCTGCAAAACTAGCACATGCTAATTACAGAAAATGAAGACGAAGCACCCAGAAGAGGCCCCGGGCTGGGTAGCGCAGGGGCTTACAGCATGAATCTGCTAAGCCAAAGTTGTGGGTTTGATCTCTGGTCAGGGCACAGGCCAGAGGCGGCCAATGAACGCATGAACACGTGGAACAACAAATCAACGCTTCTCTCTCTCTCTGAAGAATTTTTAAAAACTTAAAAATAAAGTATAGCATTCAATGGTTTTGGGGATAAGCACAGAATTGTGTGATCACGGCCATCACCTAACTTTAGAACGCGTTCATTGCCCTGAAAAGAAATACTGGACCCTAGTCCCGTCCTCCCAGACCTGCCCGACCGCTAACCTACTTCGTCTGTAGGGATCTGCTATTCTAACAGTGCACATGGACGGGGTCGGGCAATAGGCAGCCCTCTGCATCCGGCTGCTTCCATTTTGGCACGTTTTCCAAGTTCCTCTATGATAAAGCATTCTTCATGGAGCGGGACTGCACTGCTTCGTGGGTCAGGTGTCATTCCACTGCAGGATAACCCCTTTTATTTATCCGTTCACAGATTAATACGCATTTGGGGTTGTGCCCACTTTTTGGCCATAATGTTGCTATGAACATCCACGCACAAGTTTTTGAGTAGAAACGTGTCGTATGTTTTCAATTCCCAGGCGTACATTCCGAGGAGTGGAATTGCTGGGTCGGGTGTGACACCAGGTCTAACCTTTGAGGAGCCACCAAATTGTCCCCCACAAGGGCTGCACCACTTGACAGCCCCACCGGCGGTGTATGAGGGTCCCACTTTCTCCACGACCTCACCAGCTCTTACTATTGCCTGCCGTTTCGGTCATGGCCATCGTAGGGGGTGTGAAGCACTATCTCCTTACGGTTTTGATTAGCGTTTGTCTAATGTCTAAGGATGGTGAGCATCTTTTCGTGTATTTACTAAACTTGTATATCTACTTTGGAGAAATCCTTAGTCTTCAGGTAACCTACATTAACTTCCAGCTGTTCTTTGGTAAGTTCTGATTTTATTACCAATCAGATGATCTAGAAAGGGCAGGACCTCCTCGGAGCTGGCTTCTGCTGGAACTTTTTCTCAGCCCGAGGCCTCTCTTACCACACAGTGTCCATACATTTCAAAGTGAGAAAATCAAGGAAACAGCTGTGCTGTGCCCCCCCCCCTCCACCTACCGGGATGGCAGCCTGGGGGTCCAGTCCATTTTCCACCGCTGAGAGCATTTCCACTCATACGGCAGCTCCCAAGGAGGATCACATGACACCTGCTGAGACAGAAGGCGGCCAGATGAGCAAGTTTCCAGCTCACCTCCTCAACACCCCCTCACCAATCCGCACACCCCAGGAGGGCAGCATGAGGTCAGCCCATTTTACTCAAACTGCAACTGAAAGAAAGGCCTTTGAATACAAAAGTGAAAGTGAGAGTGGATTTTCTGGAAGGAAACAAAGAAGGAAAAGTCTGAGGGCCTGGATCTTGGGAGGTGAGGAGCCCGGTGGAGTGCCAAGGGTCGGCCCACCCCAAGGAGTGGGTGGCAAGGGTTGTTTACTCCATGCCAAGCGCTGGCACTAAATGCAGGGAACAGAAGGCTGATGATTTCACTACAGAGCTGAGGGGGCCCGGGGTGGCCGTGGCTGCAGGTGTAGAGAACCCTCAGGGACCAGGAAGCAGGCCTCATACATCATCACAGTCAGGGCCGGACCTCGCACCTGCCCCCTGACTCCTTCCAGCCTGCTGTCTGCCGGGTAGCAACGAAGTACAAGTGAAACAGCTGCAAAAGGGAGACTCTCCTGCTACACATCCGCTTCTCCTTTGGGCTGCGAGGGTCAGGCGTGGGTAGCACAAGGACACGTGTGAAGAGGAACAACAGGGGTTCTAGTCTCAATTTGCTGTTAACCTGCTAGGCACAAGGGCCACTGTATCAGACTGCTCAGAAAGAGACTGTGACTGTGGAAAATGCCTAGGACGGGGGCTAGTATGTGCCAAGGACAAACGGTATCTACAGTCGCAGTGGATGTGGCCACTGAAATTTACAGGCAAAGAATCCCACTGCCTGAATCAATATGCACAGGTAGGTGGAGTCAGTACACAGGAACACCCCTCAGGCAGCTGGCTTCCTCACAGGAGTGGCTGAGCGTGAAGTGGGGGTGGGGCTTGGGGCTTGGGGCTTAGTCTGAGGGGGCTGCTGGCTGGCCTGCCCACCCCAGCAACTTGGACAGGGCAGGACCAGGCAGACACATTCACATCTAGACAAACACCTGGTGATCCCACAGCGGAGCATGAGGGGACACCAAAAATAAAAGGTTATTGCTGTCTCTGCTCCCCCAAAACTCATGGCCTAAAGAAGTTAATAAAACCACCCTGGCTGGTGTGGCTCAGTGGATTGGGTGCCGGCCTGTGAACCAAAGGGTCACTGGTTCGATTCTCAGTCGGGGCACATGCCTGGGTTAGGGGCCAGGTTCCCAGTGGGGCTGTGTGAGAGGCAACCACTCACTGACGTTTCTCTCCCTCTCTTTTTTCTTCCCTTCCCCTCTCTCCAAAAATAAATAAATGAAATATTTAAAAAATGTCTTAATATTTCACAATACACTTAAAAAAAAGAAGTTAGTAAGACGAAGGCCTGCTACATGGGTTTTACAACCTTCACATACACTGCCTCATTCCATTTCTCATAACAACCCTACGAGGGCTCTTTTATTACTTCAATCTGACTGATAAGAAATAGAAACTGACCCAGGTCAAGGAACTTCCCAAGATCCCAGAGCTGATGTGGTCGACTGCCCCAGCCTCGGCCAGGACAAGGCCACCGCAGCTCAAGGGGCGCCCCAGACTCCTGAATGAGTGTGATCCGCCTCCCTTCTGGGAGAGACGGGGTGTGAGCTAGGGCTAAGGGGTGGGGGGGACGGGGGCCAGAAGGAAAAGGGGGCAGCAGGGGGCTGGGAGAGGGCCCTTCGGCTGAGGGCCTGGTGGAAAAGGCTCTGATTCAATCCCTGGCCTCTGGAGTGGAAACAGGATCC
Source organism: Macrotus californicus (assembly GCA_007922815.1). Lineage (NCBI taxonomy): Eukaryota > Metazoa > Chordata > Mammalia > Chiroptera > Phyllostomidae > Macrotus > Macrotus californicus. The sequence continues at coordinate 390,185 of VMDR010000066.1, forward strand.
AGAACCAACCTCCCTGAGTAGGACGTGCAGAGGAGGGCGGTGTGCGTGCGCATCCCCTGCAGGGCCAGCTCCAGTCGGGGCGTGGGGACCACCAGGAAGAGCACGGGCCCTGGCTGCAGCCCCTGTCCGACTGCCTCACCCTTCAACCAGCTTCCTGCTCCCACCTACCCAGGATCCTCAGGCCCCTCCTTGGTGACCAGCTCCACAGTCTGGCCATGCAGGGTGGCAACAGGGAAAGAGGTACGTACTGTGGTTAGAGTCCCTTTAAAAATGTGCCTGATCCTGGAGGCTGGGTTCCTTCTAGGCTACCGCATGCAGCCCAGCCAGCCAAGCCCCGGTTCTCTGGCCCCAAGACCCTGGGCTCTAATCCCATTCAGCAACTCCAGCGGCCTGCAGCCAGCCCTCGGGCCTGCCCTTCCACACAGAGCCTCCACTGCAAAACTGCCCTTCCTTCAGCCAGCCCCAAGGCCAGGACCTTAAGGGCCTAGACCTCACAACCTGAATCATAGCCTGGGTCCATTGAGGCCCATCAGGGGAGGGCGGCATATCAGCAAGTGCATGCTCTGGCCCAGCGCAGATCTACGAAAAACCAAAGCAAGCTGATGCTGAGAGGTCAGAACAGAGTCAGATCAGAGATGAATAACTGTTGCCTAAAACAAAGTGTCAGAAAAGCCACAAAATGACAATAGCGGAGATGAATCCAGGAGAAAAACCACCAGACAAGTCACAAAATAGGACTGAGACCCTGGGGTTCAGGCCGCAATTCGAGGCACACCTTTCGTCTCGGGCAGGCAGAGCGCCCGACCTGTGGCGTGTGCTCCACGATGCCTCACGGAGGCAGGACACTGGAGGCCACGCAGGACCCCCACAACCTCTGGCCGAGGACTCGCTGGGGGAAGCAGACGGGGCTTTGGGTCTCCTGACTGCTGAGTCAGTGCTGAGTCACTCCTGGTGGCACAGGCCCTGACCGACCATCCTACGGGGCTGGCTTCACTCAAAGTCCTGGGAACACTCTTCACTGACACCAAGAACCAAACCAAAGAGAGGTGTGGCTTCGAGGAGACTCGGTGGAAGGGACTGAGGACCGAACTTGAGTACTGGTGGAGTTCAGCAGAAAAGGTGACTCTGCCTTGTAGGAAACTTCAAACCCTGCTAAGCCTGCCTCTCCCCCTAAGTGCCGATTCACCCTGACACGGCTTTCCAAGCTTCTCTCATCTCATTAACTCCTACAACACAACAGTCCTGGGAGAGGACTTCACAGAGAAGCTCGGGGCTCAGTACAAACAGGCCCCAGGTAAGGAACAGAATTCTCTGGTTTCCTCATCCCACGTCCTGTGCCTTTCACCAGACGCCACTGCCTCAGGTCTCTGGTTCAGAGTTTCAGGCAAACTTAATAGTGCCCGACCCTTAAGAGGTACTCAGAAACTCCATTTATCAAATAAGGCTTAAAATCAACACGGAACAGTCTTGCCGGCCAGATCCGAAGTCCCAAGCAGCTGAGGCCGGGTTCTTTCCCTGGTACCCAAGTTTCGGGGCTGTCCTTTCTTACGTGTTCTAATGCACCGCTGGGGAGGAACAGTCCTGGTTCTTTTTCTTCGCTATACTGCCTGGCCCTCTAAACATGTCCAATTTCACTTCCTCCAGAAACCAAGGAAGAAAGAATAGAGAAAAATGGCTTCCACAAGACTCACATTCAAAGAAGAAATGGATGAGCCGGCTTCACGGCTTTTGAAGCATTCCATCCGTCAGTAAACAGCAACCACCTCTCCTCGGAGACTTCTCAGCCATTCCCAGCAGTCTCCTCTCTGCAGCCTGAATCTAAACCTGGCTGTTCCGAACAACAGCTTGGCATTTAAGCTGTCCAGCTACTATAGTACCAATTGATGAATCACGGTTTTCAACTGGAAAAAAACAACAACAAAGTTACCTTCTGATTCAGAAAGGCAGCTGATCTTTCGGCCATGTGAGTGATGAATGAGTAAACGGCACCTCCTTCTACCTGAAGAAAACTGGATTTCTGGTCCACTGTTCTATAGCAGGTGCACTTGGGGAACTAGGCCTTTGAAGCAACTGAATACCAGCTGGAGGGCGAGAAACTTCTAGTTTGTGATTCCCAGACCAGCAGCTGGTGGGTGAGGCCAGAAATGTGAGGTCAGTTAACACTGGCTGTCTTTTTGTGCTCCCTCTTTCTTTCCATCCAATAATAGCCATCTCCCCCAATTTCTTGTCCCATATCCCCAAGGGTTCTAGCAGAGGCCAATCTCGGAATGAATAAAAACAGGTACTTTCCGCGGCTCCTTCCCTGTTGTATTTCCAGTGTCTAGAAGAGGGGCATACAGTGGTGCTCAAAAAGTACCTGCTGAATGAACTGCTGAATGAAATAAAAATAAGGCTCAGGGCAGGTATCTCCCTTTCATAAACTGTGGGCAGCGGAAGTACACAACTCTTCAGCAGTAAGAACATAGCTCTGTCCACTAAACCCAGTTGCCAGCAGGCTGAAAACCTTTCAGCTCTATCACACCTTACTGGGGACATAGTGGAGGTAGAGGAGCGTTCAGTTTTCAAAGGAACAAGACTATAAAAGGCAAGCAAAGGCAATGGTCCTGCTTGGGGCCCTTTAAAATTGCTGTCATTTGGCCAACCCCCTGAAACCAGGTCACCAGAATTTGGAGGGTACATGTACTCAAAACGATAAAGGCTGAGCATGGGGCCCGAGGGTCTCAGGATGTCCCTGTGCCTCAGCTCCTCTCAGATAACTCAGCTCCCTCTGCTCACAGGCAACCGAGTTGGCCAAGAGTCAGTGTTGCAGCCCCCACAAAAAGAGGAAGCAGCTCAACAGCCTCCAAACCCACCTAGTGCTCAGGACCTGCTCGCTGACACTCTTCACAACATGTGACATCACCTCTGGCACCCATAGTGTTCCCTGTGGTCAGTGCTGGGACTGACCTGTTACCAGATGTGGCGCAGAGGAGCCCTCTGTGAGGGTCTTTTCAAAGGTCTAGGATAACACACGATGGAATGGTTCTGTAACCATGGCCAATCCCACACAGTGGTACTTCCTGCGTTTCTTCAAGGCCAGGAGACGAGCCAAAAGGAAGTGATGGCTTCTGTTGCCTCAGCCTGAGTGAGCTGGATGAGCGGCCATTCCTCACCTTCCAGGCATTCGGAAGATACCTACCATTCCACAGCTGTAATTTAATATGAATGCTAGAATCATAACCCCTGGGGACAGAAAGAGGGGACCAGACACCCAGGGAAAGCCCCATGACCCAAAGGGGTATGTCTGCTCCTCCACACTTACTTAGCACCGGAGGCCCCTGCATGCGCCGGTCAAGCTGTTTAGTCTCTAACTGCCCAGCTCTGTAAGCCCCTAGATTTGCTGATGAGGGATGGCTGGTGGGGCTGGCAGGGCACTCTCAACTGAGATCTCAGACTGAACGGGGACCGGGTCAAGGGAAGAATGGGTGCAGAGTTGGAGCGAAGAGCTGAGGTGGGGTCAGCAGAGGTGAAAGGATATGGAGACCCCACTTTAAAGAAGATGGGTTGAGAGCGGTAGGAACTGGTGCAGCAAGAGTCAGGGGGGCAGTTTAGCAAAGACTTAGGGATGATGTCCTGAGGATGACTGGAGATGGAAAGGAAGTATATGATGGGCTAGAAGTTAGGGGTTGAGTCTCTGAGGACAAGAAGATACACACTTACAAGACCTGGGACAGGTCTGTGATCAGAGTCACCAAGAAGAAAGCCGTGAGCTCAAGGCGCACCTACTTTGGTGTTGGGTCTTAAATGAGTGGGTCAGAAGTGGGCTGTTTAGGATGAGCAGACCTTGGGGAGCTGAGCTGGGGCGTGTGGGAGATTGGGATAAGAAAGCTGATCCAGAAAAACAAACCAGAATAGTGGCTCTCAAAGAGATTCGCGTGGAGCATCAGGATTGCCAAAAGGGCTGAGGATGAGATGTGTGAAGAGGAGGGAGGAGGAATGTGGCTAAGATCGTGTTGAACTAGGCTCGAGTGGGGTCAAGGGTGAGACTGCACTTATGCAAGACCAGTGGTGAGGCGGTGGGGGTAAGGGCTGGAGTCAGGTCACAGGTGGGAGAAGAAAGAGGGGACCGGACCAGCAGTGGCAATGCTGGCCGGAGGCTTGGCTCGGAGTGGGAAGTTGGGGCACGGGATTTGGGCAGGGAAGGGTGCGGACTCTGAAGCAGGGCAGTCTCGAGGCAAGCGGGGGTTTGGGATCACGGCGAAGGCTGGCTCGTCGCCCGTTCGCGTCTCGGCCCGCCGCCCCTCCGCTGCCCTCCACGCCCCAACCCCTAACTCACCAAAGGGAGCGGGTAGCGGGTCGTGGGGTTCTCCCGGCCGCAGCAGCCCCAGAATATCCGACCCGAACCCTCGGCCTCCGGGTTACAGACAACACCAAGCTGCGCCCAGGGCGCCTGACGCCATCACGTAGGCTCAGGGTCAGGCCCCGCCCCCGGCCCGCGGAGCCTATCGCGGAGCAGGGAGGAGTCGCGGGGCGGGGCGGGGCGGGGCCAGCGCTCCGGGACGCCTAACTGTACCCGAGCCCAGAGGGGCTTTCGGAGGCTCGTGGTCGGTTACTGTAGTGGGTTGCCGAGAGCCGAGGCCCTGTGTCGGGGCGGAGCGCGTCCTCATTGCCAGTTTCCCGCAAAGTCTGCCTCCAAGTAGATTCTGTCGTCTGGGTTCATGACCTCGTCTGTACTCAACTCCATCTGCGTAGCTTTGGAGCTGTCGTTTGGCCTCGGTCAGTGGAGGTCCACTTGTAAACTGGGACCAATAAAGCTGGCTCTGTATTTGCCTCTGACACGGCGTCAGCGTAGCCCGGCAGGCAGAGCGCTGGCCCAAGTTGTAGTCTCCGGCCTGCAGGCTTTCAGGAAAAACACACATGTTTTGACCACACCTTACTCTAAAAGGAAGCGCCTAGAGACCCCTTGGGCATTCTCCTGTAACCTGCCCATCAGGAAAGCTCAATTAGCTATGCAGATAAATGCGTTTGATTTCCTTCGTGAAAGTGACATTTCTCTTTCAAATGGACTCAAAATTCGACAGCTCTGGAGGTGAGGGTGGATTGGGGGGGGGTGTTGAGAAATCAAGCAAAAAAGAAAAAATTCGTGGACACGGACAACAGTGGGGGAGGAATGGATGGAGGTGGAAGAGGGGATAGAGGGGATAAATGGTAATGGAAAAAAATTTTAAAAATGAAATAGACCTGGCTGGTGTGGCTCAGTGGATTGAGGGTGGGCCTGCGAACCAAAGTGTCCTGAGTTCTATTCCCTGTCAGGGCACATGCCTGTGTTGCAGGCCAGGTCCCCAGTAGAGGGTGCACTAGAGGCAACCACACATTGATGTTTCCCTCCCTCTCTTTCTCCCTCCCTTCCCCTCTCTCTAAAAATAAATAAATAAAATCTTAAAAAAAAATGAAATAGCCACATTGTAGCTTCCTAATGCCATTTCCCCTGATTTACCCTGCTTTGATTCGATACTGGTTTTTGGCTGAAATGTAATTTTATCAGATTAAATGGCTTCACACATTTTTTTAAAAAGTAGCAAGGGGTGTGTTGTGCTTCAGACACTTCACAGATACAAGCATTGGTCAATTGGCACCAAATGTGAGCAGGGAGGGATGAGGAGGCATGGCTGGATGAGACGCAGGTGGGTACAGGGCTGGTTGAAGATCAGGCCAGCTCTTGGAAGCAAGCTGTGTTAATGTCTGCTGGGTCTCCTGGGCTCCATCTGCCTTTCTGGGAAGGAAGGTGTCCCTCATATCTCCAGCAAGGTCAAGGTCCCAGTGTCAGGTTCCACTTGTAAAACCAGCTGTTGGGGTGTGGGCCTCCTGGGTGTAATTCTCTCTCCAGGAGTGAAAACCTCCCCTCCCCTCAACTCCACCCCTTGCTGGTTTTAGGCTAGATGAGTGAGTGCTAAGTGCCTTCACTAAGGTTGTGAGTTCAGCAGGAAGATCAGAAATAAAAACTTAGTAAAATGTGAGAATCTCTGCCCTAACCTAGGAGATGAGGGGGTCAGGGATTTAGCATGCATGGAAAACTGGGATTTGTTCTTACCAACCACCTGGAAGGAGGTGCCTTTGCTATCCCACAGTACAGATAAGAAAACAGACTTGAGGGAAGCGACCTGGGGCCCAAGGCTGCACCACTAATAAAGGGAAGAAGGAGGATTCTCACCCAGCTCTTTCTGATTCTAGCCAGAGAGCTAGCATAGTTCCCTCGGTAACAGAGCAAGTGGGCTGGCTCTAGAGCCAGGAAGGCTTAGGTTTGGGTCCCAGCTCTACCCCATGCTGTTTTCTGGGCCTCCCCTAAACAGGGGCCTGCAGCAACCTAAGGAGTGTGGGGCTCAGACAACTGCCACAGTGTAGTTTTTCATAGGTCCCTTGAGATAGCATTGAAGATAGAATCTTCTCAACTGAGTTCAGAAAAAGAGAAGTCAGGTCACACTGCCCACGGCCCCTTGGCCTCAGGAAGAAGGATTGGGGTGTGTGAATTCATAGACGTTTCAAAAACTGTCTGAGTCTCAGAACCTCATCTGTCAATGAGGGAAGGTGTCAGTTGATGTGAGCACTAAATAATGTCCTTGGGACAATGTTTGATCTGTAGTAAGCACTTGAGGCCGACTAGTTATTATTATTACAGTTCTAGCAAATGTCACCTCTTCAAGCCAGTCACATCTCTGCCGACAACTGCTGTTCTGAGCAGTGGCGTGAGGTCCTTCCTCTGGCTGGAGTCATCAAACTAGTCTTAGTGGAACCGCCTCTCTTGATCCTGGAGTAGCTAGTGTTCTTGTGGGTTCTGTCGTGGGAGGCTGGTTCTTCCCATACTCTTTTTAAAGATGGATTTAAAAGTGTTTATTATTTGTCAATTATGCCTCAATAAATCTAGAAAAATGATCACAAGGCAATGAAGTAAAAAACAAAAACAAACGAAATTTATTGTACACACAGTTCATTAAAATGTGCAGGTAGCCTGAGGACGGGGTTCACTCGGTGGCAGTGTCCCGTGTGGTGGTGGTTCACCCCCATCTGTCATGCAGCCGAGTCTGTGGCAGCGACCTTTAACACCGTGAACTCACCACGCAACCTGGGGTAAGAGGAAGAAAGCCACGGCTTTTGTTCTTGAAAGGAACAATTACATTACTCCTCATTTCCTCCGTTCAGTCTCGGTAAATTGTTCCCAATCATTTACATCTGGTAGAACAGCTCATCCTCCACAGACGGCTCCTTGTCGTGTAACCTCTGTGCCATGTTTTCTACGCACGCCGCACTGAGCGGTCTGTACAAATCCCTGAGCCAGAGCGGCTGCCTTCTAGAGGAAACGTCCTCCTAGGAATCAGACAGGGAAATATTAATTCTTGTTTCCCCTGCTTTGTGCCACCGTAGAGTACTGTATCCTCCTCCAATGTACCTTTATTGTGTGTTCCGGCGAGCATCTCTTATGCCAGAGAATCGAGACAAAGCCCCTTGGAGGAAAACGCACAGCGACAATTAGTGGTTCTTGTCATTCTCGGTGTCTTTCACAATGTATATAGCTCTGGTCTTATGAGGACTAAACGGGGACCTGGGTCCATGCACATGAGCAAAATCACCACTCACTCACCTTCTTGGCCAAGCGACCTCATGCAGTTTAAAAAAAAACAAAAAAAAGAAGCCCTGGCTGGTGTAGCTCAGTGGATTGAGCACAGGTCTGCGAACTTGGTTTGACTCCCAGTCAGGGCACACGCCTGGGTTGTGGGCCATGCCCCCGGCTGGGGGCACATGAGAGGCAGCCACACATTGCTGTTTCTCTCCCCCAATTCCCCTCTCTCTAAAAATAAATAAATAAAATCCTTAAACATATATACGTATACATATTTTTAAAAAGCACCACCACTTGGGCAGAAGCAGTTTACGCTCTCCAGGAGCATTTCACATCGTTTGCTTGAGAGAAGGAAGAAGGTGCTTTTATTCTCCTAGCTGCTTTATCCTCTAGGCTAAAGATCCAAGGCCCGAGTCCAAACAGCGGAGTTAGCTGGCTTGCTGCCTTCCGTAGGACAGGCTGTCACCGCTGAGTGACTGAGTTGTGCAGTTCAAAGGTCACAACTGGCACTAGAATACAAAACACTCTTTTTGAACGCAGACAGAACAGAAACACAATCAGAGTGCATCATGATTTCGTGGCGAACGACTTCTGTCCGTGTGGTGTGCGTGCACTGAGCGGAGACAGAAAACGCAGCTGCCGGCCCAGGCGCGGAGAATCAGTGGAGAAGTGCCCCGGCGGGAAGGCATCATCTTTCTGACGCTCACTAGCCGTGTGACCGTGGGGCAAGATGTTTTTCCCTTTCCTCTTCTCCAGTTCCTTATTATTAAAGGAAAAGACAGATTACTATGTAAGGTCTCTCCCGGTTAAAATTCTAGGAGGTTTGGACAGAGGAAATGGAGAGAATAGTGGCCTGAAAACCAGCAGGATGAGAAGGGGACGTTTTCCTGCTACTTCACAGGAAGGATTTATGTATTCCACCCTTCCTCAGCCTTGAAAGAGACCAGCGCCCTTTCCCTAAGACCACGTGACCTCCCCTGCTCCTTCCCCAGAGCCTCCACCAGCAGGGACAGCTACAGCCAAGACCTGTCCCTCTGCACCGTCTCCTTACAAGACTAGTGACAGCAGACGCATCTGGGCCAGTCCCATTCTATCTCAGCTTGGGCTAGGGAGCTAGTTTGCAAAATCTAGGCAAAGCGTCAGGGTACATAAGTATTGTTTCCAAATTTGGTGGTTTCCTCACCGTAAAATGAGGAAATTGAAAAAATGGGTTCTAAGTTCTCCTCTAGTTCCCTTCTGGGTTACCTGTTTTTCTGTGCAACCTCCTCTTCTGATTTAGGAACAATCTGCTCTTGTTCAGCACAGATCGTCCCAATGTGGCAGGGAGAGCTCACGTATGAGCTAAGCAGCCCATGAGCTCCGGAAGTTCTGCTCTGGATCTTGGGAGATTTGTTCATCTGGGTGTGCTCAATGACCAGAGAATCTATATCTAAACCCGTTAGCGCCACATTACTTTCTGCATTTTTAAGCATGTGCACCAAAAATTCAGCATTTTTGGGGGGGCCACGGACCCAGCGTCCACCCCATTCTTTGGCCTGGACACATCTACCAACTCTACCTTTGTAACAGCTCCACCAGTAGCATCCTTCAGATACTTGGTGGCTTTTTGGATATGCATATCCTTGATGGCCTGGGCCGTTTCACGAATGTGCTTCAAATGAGCATGAAAATTTGAACTTCTTTGTTTTTAGAAGATTTAATTCACTTATTTTTAGAGAGAAGGGAAGGGAGAGAGAAAGAGAGGAAGAGAAACATCAATGTGTGGTTGCCTCTCGCACACCCTCCTCCAGGGACACGGCCCACAACCCAGGCATGTGCCCGGACTGGGAATCGAACTGGCGACCCTTTGGTTTGCAGGGTGGGGCCCAATCCACTAAGCCACACCAGCCAGGGCTGAACCTCTTGATTTGCATGCATTTGTGGAATTTCCTGAGTCAAGTGAATAGTGAACCATTTTCAGAGGTTACCTCAGGCCACTTACAGGAAGAAGCAGCTCCTCCAGATCTAAAATTCTACTTTAAAAAATGCCAGACTAATACTTACCCTGAGCCTCCTTCTTTACCTTCCTCTGATGATGTTCTATGGCAATAAATCTGTTTTGGAAGAAAGCAACATCATGATTATTCATCACAGTGACCACTATCTCTAAATCTTTATTTGTCCCCTTTTAAGTGAGATGATACCTTTTTTGAGGACAGGAATTCTGTTTTATAATCCTTTGATTCTTTCATAGCCCCTGACTGAGGATCTTGCATGCAGCTGGCATGCCTCTTTTTTTTTTTTAAGGTTTTATTTATTTACTTTTAGAGAGATGGGGAGGGAGGGAGAAAGAGAAGGAGAGAAACATCAATGTGTGCTGGCCTCTCACATGGCCCCCACCGGGGACCTGGCCTGCAACCCAGGCATGTGCCCTAACTGGGAATCGAACCGGTGGCCTCTCGGTTCACAGGCCAGTGCTCAATCCACTGAGCCACACCAGCCAGGGCTGGCATGCCTCTTATTGGTTGTTTTAGATAATATTCAGCAGATAATTCCTAGTAAAAACTCTTCGAAAAAAGAAAATAAAAATATCTACCAGAAACCTACACAGCAGCTTTGTTTTAAGGTCAAGAACAAGAATAGGGTACCTATTGTTACTGTTGCTATTCGTCATTGTTGAGGAGGTCCTAATCAATTTAATAAGAAAAATGAAGCCCTAGAAGGAAAGAGACAAAATGTCTTTGCACGTGAGATGGTACAAAACGTCAGAAGCCCAAGAGCATCACCTAAAATTTTAATGGCAGTAATATGACAATTCAGTAAGATGGCTAAGTCCAAAATCAAGAGATCAACGTGCAACCCTCAACAGTTTTCCCATAGACCACAAATAACTAATTAAAAAATGAAAGCAAGAGCCCTGGCGGGTGTGGCCCAGTGGATTGAGCGCTGGCCTGTGAACTGGAAGGCTTCTGGTTCCCCATCAGGGCACACACCTGGGCTGCAGGCCAGGTCCCCAGTTGGGGGCCTTGTGAGAGGCAACCGATATTTCTCACACACTGATGTTTCTTTTTCTCCCTCCCTGCCCCTCTCTCTAAAAGTAAATAAATAAAATCCTTCAAAGAAAATGAAAGCAAGAGCTCATTTACAATGTCAATAAAAATGGATAAAGTCCCTAGGAATAAACTTAACAAAACACGTGTAAGACCTATGTGATGAGAACATTAAAACTTTTCTGCGGGACATCAGGAAGAATACATGACGTCAGATACCGCGTTCCTAGAATGCTGTAAGGATGTCAATTCCCCTGAAATTAACCTATAAATGCAATGCAATCTTACTCAAATTCCAAGATAGTTTTAAATAAAAACTGGACAGCTGACATTTGGTAGAGAAAATACGCAAGAATCGCCATGAAATGTTATGAAAAAAGATCAAAAAGCAGGACCTTACCCTATCAGATCTCAAAATATGTTCTAAAGGAAGTGGGTTTACACAGTGATGCTGCTACTGGAGAGGAGTATCAGGGAGGAGCAGGCGGGAGAGAGGCTTTGACTCTCCGTGTACTGGAGAGGAGTATCAGGGAGGAGCAGGCAGGAGAGAGGCTTTGACTCTCCGTGTGTGGAAACCTGATTCTATTCTGAATCTGTTCTGAAGACAGAATACACTTTGGAAACCTGAATTAACTGTGGTCTTACCTCAATGAAACAGAAAATGACAATGAAAGTTATTGCCCCTACAATCACAGGTATTGCCACGATGAGTTTGTCGTTATACCCATGTCCTGGCAACTGTTTAGCAAGCTAAAAAAGAAAACAAACAAACAGAGAACAATTTTTTTAAACCCCCCGAAGAGATGGAAAGGGTAAAAACTATTCTCTAGCCTATTCTAACTCTTCTTAACTACCGCTCTAAAACCCCACTCTTGCAGGTGAAGAGCTAATACGTTCTTAAAGAACACACCAAACCTAATGTGGTATGTACTCTTTTTTTTCTTTCTTTTTAAGATTTTATTTATTGATTTTTAGAGAGGAGTTAGGGAGGAAGAAAGCGAGGAAGAGAAACATCAATATGTGCTTGCCTCTTATGCGCCCCCTACTGGGGACCTGGCCCACAACCCAGGCATGTGCCCTGACTGGGAATTGAACCAGTGACCCTTTGGTTCGCAGGCCAGTACTCAATCCACTGAGCCACACCAGCCAGGGCGTGTTATATACTCTTAGCATTAGCATTTTCTTGTACAATTTACTTGTCTTGTGTGTCAGGTCCCCCTCTTGTCTACCCTAGGAACAGCGGCACCGTGCTCTAAACAAGCAAAGAGGGATGGGAGATTGCTGTGTCAGCCAAAGTCACGTGGCCGAGACGAGATTCAGACTGGGCACCTCTGGCTATCCTGCCCGGGTGCTTCTGTGGCAGGTGCTGACTGACAGAAAGCCCAGGTCTCGAGTGTTGGCAGCTGTCCTCACCTCACTTGACTCCCACGCTTCCTGTTCACCTTTGGCTTCTCTCCTCTCCGTCTTAAAGTTCCCATTTTTCCACTGATTTGTGTCTTGTTCTTCCTTGGAAACCTTAACTTCTTGCTGCTCACTGAGAAGCTTTATCAGGAGGCCTGTTCCGGAAGATAGTTTCCTCAATTACTTTTTTTTAAATTGTATATTTTTTATATTTTCAAAGATTTTATTTATTTACTTTTAGAGAGAAGGGAAGGGAGGAAAAAAGAGAGGAAAGGAAACACTGATGTGAGAGACAAACATCCACCAGTTGCTTCTCGCACACACCCCCCAACTGGGGACCGAGCCCGCAACCCAGGCATGTGCCCTGACTGGGAGTTGAACTGGAGACTTTTGCTTTGTGGGATGATGCCCAACGCACTGAGCCACACTGGCCAGGGCCCTCAATTTATTTGGAAAGGGTCCTTCTATTGTTTTTTCCAGTGATTCGGGGGCATATCTCTGTCTTGGACGTTTGAAAATGGGAATTTAAAGAATGGTGATAACATTGATTCCATATCTTCTATGTTTTCCCCCAGAATGAGGCAATAGCAATTTAGGGCACTAATGTCCCCTCTCCCATTACAGCCTAACTGCTCACTCAGGAAGGCCGACAAGCTGTCCCCCTTTCTGCTGGAGGACACCCTCTCCGGCTCAGCTGTCAGCTTAGTGCTGAGGTCCTTCCTCCGGCCTTGTAATGCTTTTTTGAACGATTCTTCTATGAATTCTTTATCTGTCAAAAAAGAAGAGACCACTTTTGATAACAAAGGACTCGTGGGACAGCTCTTTGCCTGTCAGCGGCCATACAACCCAGCGAAAACATTGGGAACCCGCAGGTACCTGAGTGCCATTTAGAGGTGAGACAACGTAAACCCCAACTGAAACCTGTGATTGTCAACACAACGAAGGGAAAAGGTGTCTTCTTTAACAAGGTTATTCACTTAGGACGTTCCATAGTGTGAACTGCAGTAACTTTACTGAGGGTTAATCCATCGGTCCCCACGGGCCAATTGCCCGGAGGCTGGCCGACTGAGCTCAGTTTGACTCTCGGCAGGTCTGCTGCACCTCCCCACACTCACGGGCCCCATCCTGTCCTACTCAGACACAGAGGGAGCGTGTGGCGTCCTCCCTCCACCTCTTTGGTGTGCTCGTGATCTTGCCACCAGCGCAGAGGACCACAATTAACACCCGCTGTGAACAGGTCGGCATCTGGACATGCCTATTGCTTAGTGTGGTCCCATATCCCGGCCCCCGTAACAGAAGGCTCTATACAGAACAAACCACTACGTCCACACTCACTGTTTGCCTAAGTTTAGGCAGGCCTCTGGGACGTAGGTTGAGATTTGGCAGGCTGTGTGCCAATGTGCAATGATCGATAAATCTCTGCGATAACACTTGGGGTCCTAAATACAGAAGGGAACAGGCAACTTTGCCAGCCGCCCGCTCTGCTTTCATTTCCCGACACTGTTTCCATTTGCAGCTTTACTTGGGGAACGGTCTGAAGCTTCTGCCTGCATGGAGGCTGAGGGCACCGTTGTGCAGCTGGGCTTCTTTACTTGAAGAAGTAAAAGCGTCACTGCTGGTGGCGAGGGTCAAAGAAGGGGGAAGAGTCCTGAGAAAGGAGGGATGTGGGCAATGAGTCTTCACACTTTCCAATCTTGTTTTGACGGGTCTGCAAAAGGAGACTAAAATGCCTGTTCTGCCCCCCTTCGGGGTGGAAGGGAGTAATATGATTGGTCAAAAAATTGTTTTGAAAACTGAGCAACACTATCTTTATATGAGGATCACCACATTATTATTTCTCACCTGCTCCAGATCACGGACAGAAAGCTGTGTTCAAACTACCTGGGCACGAAAGCACATTCTCAAAGTCACCCTGTAGGTGCCAATAAACCGAACATGTAGAAAAAAACTTAAAAGCACCCGACTGTGTGTTGGATAGAAAACCTTGAGCTTCAGAGCAAGCTCAGAAGGGGACAGTGTAAGAAGACAGAAGCCCCCCTGTCCCCTGGAAGGGCCTGGTAGCAGCTTCTGGTGAAGGAACCAGGAATTCTCAGAGTTTAAATAGAACTTTCACACAACAACATCATTTTATAAAATTGTAAAAACAAACAAAATAAACACGTATCTATACCTGTCCTAGGAGGCAAAGGACAATTGACACGGGTGCCTACAAGACCGGCGCACAAGCTGTGACACGCTGGTGAGCCAGTTATCACGTGGACGTGAAGCACCGAGCGGAGAGCACAGCACACGTCGCGTGCCCACTAATGTCCATTCTTATGCCCCTTCCGTTCCTTTCTCCCGTTCCTTAATCTGACTTACAGCGAGGGAGGCGTTCTTAGAAATTTAGGGAGTTGAACTCCGAATGAATGAATAAAAACAATGCAGTTACATTATTTGTTTAAAGATTTAGCCCCCTCGATTGAAAATGGAAATGAAAACACCAATAAAATTAAAGTAAAAATATTTATCATCGGGCAATGCAGACTCACCACCATGTGTGTTTGTGAGACATTCAGCATCACAGTGCGAGCTGACTGTCTGGCCGGCAGCCTCAATATTACTGTTAAATTGGCAGAAGCAGCAGGCCAAAGGGCCAAGTAAGACCCTATAAATGCAAACACAGAGAATTAAATTAGGGGCAAAGAGTGACGTGAGCAGGTCGAGGCGGCAGGCCCAGGCCCACCGGGATGTGCGGAAGCGTTGGTGGGCATATCGCCGGGGCAGGTTGGTAGGGGTCGGCGGCCACGTGCTGCTCTTGAATAGTGTAAATAAATAAAGCGAGGACAGACATGCCCAACGGAAGGTAAGAACGGCCGTGCGTGTGGCATGCCTAGAAAGGAGGGGCTAGAACTGGGTGACACTGATCCGTAGTTTAATTCAGAAATGTCTCCTTTTCCCAATCGGAAAGTCTCTCTTTGGGTTGAGAGCACATAGGAAGAAGGAAGATTTCTCTCTTTTTTTTTTTAAGAAATTCTTTTCTTTTTCAAGTTTTAATTTCTTTTTAGATTTTATTTATTTATTTTTAGAGAGAGGGGAAGGGAAGGAGAAAGAGAAGGAGAGAAACATCCATGTGTGGTTGCCTCTCACTTGGCCCCCTACTGGGGACCTGGCCTGCAACCCAGGCATGTGCCCTGACTAGGAATCGAACCAGCGACCCTTCGGTTCTCAGGCCGCCACTCAATCCACTGAGCCACACCAGCCAGGGCAAGGGAAGACTTCTAAGAAGACTCTGGACAAGTCCCCAACTCATAGAGTGCCTTTTTCAATTCCTAACTGTGAGCAGTAAATATATTAGAAATTAGTCTGAGCAAGCCCTAGCTGGTATGGCTCAGTGGATTGAGCATGGGCCTGTGAACCAAAGAGTTGCCGGTTCGATGCTCGGTCGGGGCACATGCCAGGGGTTGTGGGCCAGGTCCCTACACACCTGGTAGGGGGTGTACAAGAGGCAACCACGCATTGATGTTTCTCTCCCTCTCTTTCTCCCTCCCTTCCCTTCTCTCTAAAAATAAATAAATAAAACCTTAAAAAAAAACAAGAAATTACTCTGAGCATAACAAACATTGTATGGTTAAATAATGACAGATCTGGGAAATCTGGCCAAATCTGGGGGATTTGAACATCCAAAAGAATGGTGCCAATAAGGCATGACGTGATTAATTTACAGGAGGGCCCGTGAGTTCATGGCGATACTCAAAAAGAAAAAGGGGGAGCTGTTATTTACAGGACAAACTGGCCACTTTGTGACGACCAGTGTAACAACAGATTGAGACAGGGATTGTCACTGAGGGACAAGTGGGTGAAAAGTCGAGAGTGGAATCTTCACTGATCCCAAAGTATCATCCCAAAGGTCACTTATAATTAAGAAGGGAAAATAACTTTACAGTGGAAAAATATGGAAGACACTGCCTTCACCCAGCGGTCAAACTGAGCATGAGGGGCCACTTAAAATGATGAAGCAGGCGAACACCTCACCTGTGTTGCATTCTTGCTGAACGGTTTGCCTGGAAGCTAATCATGAGCAAATGAACAAGTCCAGACTGTGGGACAACCCTCTTAGACATACCAAAAATGCCACTGTCATAAAATGTCACACACACACACACACAAAGGTAAGAAACATCTTAGACTAAAGAAAACAAAGACATGACATGTGATGCCGGATCTTTAATTGGATCCTGGATTAAAACAAAACAGATTTAAAGATTACTATTGCTCCCCCCCCAAAAAAAAAAAGAATATTACTTGCCCAAGATGGAGCAACTGGGGACAATTTAACCTCCTGTTTAAAAGCAATTTAAAAACCAGACAAAATATATGGAACAACAGTTTTCAAGAAATTGGACCTCAGGCAATGAAGGACAGTGATCCCCATGAGACAGGAAATAAAAGAAGCGAGCCCTGCGGTTAGCTGACCGCTCTGAGATTTCAGGTCATGATGCCAAGGAGAAAAAAATCCAGACAGAGACCGGTGAACTCCCTAAGAAGACGGATATGAGAGTCGGGGGAAACCAAGGAGACTAGAATTTACAAAGCAGAACTCCAGGGGGCGGAAAGCCGCACAGACAAGAACTCTGGGGACATGCGGAGGGGTCTCTTGAGTATTGAACGAAGTGCGGGCCAGCACATGTGCGAGAAGAATTGCTGGAGGCCCGGAAGGGAACCAGGTGTCGCACGCCACCTGTCACACCCCAACCTCCTCCTCACCTTCCAGGACAGACACTTCACAGGGCCATACCCAATCTCTGTCGTTCCTGTACACCTCACCCCCAACTCCAGTCAGCTACTACATGTTGTAAGTTCCTCCTTCACGGTGTCCCCCGGAATTTCTCTCTACTCCCTTTCATAACCCCTCGAATTCAGTGCCCTCTCATTTCACTCCCAGATTTTGCTAGAGCATTCCATTTGGTCTTCCCGAATCAAGCTTTCCTTTTAGATTGCTCTGCACTGGGAGTCTCAGATAATCCTCTTACTTTGACCATCTGTCTCTCTCACTTGGAAACTTTCAGTGGCTGTGCAGTAGGCTGAGCTGGGGTCTCCTGCTGGGATGGAGATGATTCTGTCCTCAGGGGGCTGCAGAGGGACCCCCTGCTGCATCGCAGGTTTGACCACTTCAGTGGACTCGGAGGGATGGTCTGACATGTCCCAGGCCGTTACAGGTGTTTCAATCTCCTTAGGGGGCTCTGCAGTTCTCAAAGTCCCCAGCTCCACATCTTCAACATTAATATGAGGCAACACTGAAGCTGAGCTTCCCCTGAACCCAGAGGGGACACTGTCATCTCATGATGTACTGAAGGTTGAGCTACAACATCCACAGAGGATTCTGGAGGCTGAGCTGGACCCTTCTGCTGGAGTGGAGAAGGTTCTATGCCCACAAGAGGCACCTGAGGCAGAGCTGAGCTCCCCTGCTGGATTGAAGATTCAGCATTTTCGGAGGGGGCTGGGTACCGATCAGGAACTCCTCGGTGGACTAACAAAGGTCTCAGCGGCTCCCAGGACATGGTAGACTGAGCTAAGGCCTCTTGTTGGGGTGGAAGCTGAGCTGAAGCCTCTTCCTGGGCCGAAGGGGCTTCTGCTTGCTGAGCTGGGCCCCCCTGAGGGGTTAAAGAAGGTTCCACTTCCTCAGGGGCCTCTGTGGGCCGAGCTGAGCCCTCTTGTTGGAGTGATGGATGTTCAGAGGTATCTGAAGGCTCAGGTCAGGGGGTCTGCTGATCCAAAGGCCAGGGCTCAGTTGGCCCCTGGGGGGATGGAGGTGAGCAGGACCGGGTCCAAGGCCAACTCTGGAGGCTCAGCTGCCTGGACCAGCAACCACAACCTCTGTCACATGAACAGGAGCCGTGGGGCCCAGAGCTGCAGCCCAGACACGACAGGAAGAGGTTTGGGGCACAGCAGGCGGCCCAGGCGAGTGGTGTGCCAGCACCACATGCTGAGCGGGAGCAGAACAATTGGCAACCCAGTCATGCATGCACCCCTTAGCAACCAAGCACCCCTCCCCCGCCTCTCGTTCCAACCTTTATTTAGGCAACTTTTATTCATCTTGGGCTGAGAGTGACTGCAGAAGAGGGGGCCTTTTCCCCAGAATCACCAGGGACCAAGTGGTCCTTTTCCCCTGCAGAGGGGACAACTACCTTCTACTGGGCCTCCCCACCGCGCCTCATAGTGAGGTGGCCCCAGCAGCCTAGGGATGATGGGGGGCATATGAAAGGAGGCTGGGAGTTGAGGGGAGGGTGCAGAGCTTCCCAGGAAACCACAGGGCCTGCTATCCGGCGAAATTCATGCCCATCCAGTTCTGGCAATCTGAACTTCTCAAAGCTGAAATCTGCGAGACCCTCTTCCTCCTCGAGGCCACACTGCTTCCAAGAAAAGTAGCTGACCTACCAAGTGAACCCCAGTGGGTGGTGGGTGGGAGGGAGGGCACACCTTGCAGTTCTAAAATGCTGCCACTCCCTCCAAGTTCAGTGTCCCTCTGATTCTTAATTCCCTACTCCATGAGAGAGGAGCCACCCCTGGATCAGTAATGACTCCCAGATTTCTGTAGATGGGGTTTGGACGGCGAGCAGTTCATTCTGGAAGAGAGGGTCTGGAACCAGGTGCCAACCGAGTAGGGAAAGCGTCACCCTCCCACCTTGGCTCAGTGCAGCCATCAATCTAGAAAAGTGACAGTGGCACTTTTCAGAGGGCCGCCCTGTGTGCGCCCGTGGAGAAGATACTTAGGGTGTTAAAGCCGCAAGTGAAAGAATTTTCTCGAAATACTGTATAGCACCCAACCTGCTTCCTTCACAGCTTTTTTGACATTCTGTTTTATTTCACTCCTGTTTATTGTCTGGCACCACCCCTCGTATGTAAACTCTGAGCGAGAAGGGGCTGCATCTTGTTCCCAGTGTCCAGCACATAGTAACGGTTTTTAAATGGAATCGATTCCAAGACTGGCCTCGTGTAGGGCTGGGTCTCTCGTGACATTCAGGTTTCTGAAATCGTCAGCGTCGACACTGAGTCCCTTCCTCACAGACGTCACAGGAAGCCAGGCTCCGTGAAGCCCAGGAGAACAGCGGTGCTTTTGCTCTCTGTGGTCATCAGTGGCTCCCAAGTTCAAGACTGCAGCTAGTATTCTCAGAAGTCCCACACAAGTTAAATGTGAGAACTGTTCTATTTCAACCATGATTTAAAATGTTCAAGTTAGCAAATGCTGGATTTCAAGGTGCTGTCAGAACTTTACCAGATGCCTATTCAAAGTAGATTCTCTATATAGTCCTTCTCAAGGTATTGGCAGAGTAGGTCATAAAACCCACAGGCTGAACTAACTTTGAATTTCGACAATAAAAATAAATAAAAGCCTCATTCAGCCAAATGCCTCTAGCTTATGCAAAACTAGATGATTTCCATGTTGTGCAATAGTAACAAGTTGTCATCCCTCCGTGGGTGAGTAAGGCACTCACACATTATTAAAATGTCAAATAGGCAAACACAGTCTCCAGCGAATAAACCTTTTTAAAATCTATAATTTTAGAAAATTATGCTAATAACATCGACCACGGTCTTTGCACCATCAACAGTTCTATTTACTACAAAGTACTCACAGGAAGTGAACGTTAGTGCTGAAGCCAACATTCAAGTCTGCAAAAATCAATCTAAATTACCAATAAAGTCTATTCCTCCTTCAGCCTTGACAGTACAACAGGACTCAGATCCACCAACCGCCTTTCTTTATGTGCTTTTGTGATGTGTTAGAGCAGCCCTAGAATGTTTTTACATCCAAAGAATACACACACGTATGACTTGCCTGGCGCCCTTCTTCCCAGCCTTCCTCGTCTGGAAGCGCAGACAAAAAAATACAAATGACACAAAAACACCAGTGCTCAGCCCAAACAACACGCACGGCTACTCACTCTAGGCACGCGGACATGTTCGGAAAGTTTAGAACACAAAGTGTATCATCCCTGTTGACATCATCTTGAGAAATAATGTTTCAAACAGTAAAGCAGCCAACAAATTAACATCAAATCCAATAAAGAAAGGGAAGCGCCTGGCAAGCCACATGGAACAGAAGCTCGAAACACACTAACGGCTACTAAAGCCTGTCACCGGTCGCCTTGCGTACCAGAATCTGATCAGGCCGGTTTTGAGTTCCCCACAAATGCAAAACATTTAGAGTTACGGCACCCACTGAAGAGTTATCAAAACTTCGTCCATTACAAGGTGTCCCCGACTAACAATCGTTACCTAACCGATCTCTGACAAGCACCTGCTACTGCCAGGTGCCAGACACCATGCCAGGAAATGCAGGGGATATAAGATTAATACAGAGATGCATAATCCTTAATTTCAGATAAATACAGGGCGAGTATACACAAGGTAGACTGTCATTGAGAAAAACAGAAGGTCATGTGAGCACACGAATATTCAATTTTTCTTGAAACCCAACCACAAATTATAATTTAACTCAGCACGTACACAGCGATCAATTCCAGATATTATTTGCTAGATCTTTAAAGAGAATTAATGTTAGTTGTACTGCCTGCCCAAACGCTGGGGAGTAGGGTCATTCAATCTCTGTGGGTCTTTCAATTCTGGCCCCTTGGTAGCAAGGACCACATGTCATTTCTTGAAGTAAAAACTGTAACTATGAAAGATGTACTCAAATCAGGTTGGCAAGAAGTAGCACAGTCCTCTCTACATCCAAAACATAAAACTCGATGATTCACTCCCTTCATTCTCCAGCCAGCAAACCCCTCCCACCCCAAGACAGGCAGATGTTCTTACCTTGGGGCAGAGAAGTTACCCTTTCCATTCGCTGTCAGGATGCTCTAAATGGGATTGCCCCTGGTTTATTCCTTTACTTCTCCAGGAAGTATTTAAGCAGTTTAAAGAACGGAAACATTTACCTTTATTTAACCCCTTCTATTGCCCTAGTCTTCTTAAAAAGAAAATGACACACCTTACTTTTTAAAGATCCCATTCCCTCATAAACTTTACTTGGTAAACACTCTTAAAACTGGATTCTAATTAATTCAGATGAACAGACATACATATAAAAAATCTAGTAGGTTATTGCTACAAGTCATGCTTTGTTTGTACAATTTATAACATGCAACTACTGTTTAATACAAAGCAGCAACTGTGCAGTTAAAAAAAAAATCCATCTCAGCACCAGCCTGGAGAAACTTTCTGTAAGAAAATTGGACAGGAGTCACCATGGGAAAATTCATTACAGATCCAGGAAGGACTTTCATCCTTAGCAACGGGATAAAAAGAAAAAGTCATTTTCTAACAAATCCCTCTGGACTTTTGTCGCATGATTTAGGTGATCCCAAAGCTCACCCTCAGCAGTTGGCGCCTGCACGAGCAACTGTGCATCACGTGACACGAGACCGCGTCTCTCAGGCCAGAAGCGAGGGAATCAAATGAGCAAAACCCGGGTTCCTACAATGTCTTACTTTTATTTTGAATTTTACCAAAAGGACTTTGAATTAGATGAATTATCACGTTTGTTTTTGGTTTTCTGCGTTGCTTTTTAATCAGCCATTCACCAGCAACTGCTGCAGGAGCCCATTAGCACGCAAGGTTAAAGATAAACACAGAACCAGATAAGGCTCGGGCGCTAATCCAAACTGATCCATTTTCTCAACACATTTTAAAACCACACGGCTAGGGGTGCGCACAGAAGCCTGGTGTGTGTGTGCACGTGTGAACCTGTCTAGTGCCGGGGAGGACCGGCGGCGGCTTCCTCTGGCTACTGCTGCCCCCCCCGCCCGCCCCGAGAGCCAGCTCAGCCGCGTCTCGGGCGTCACCTCACCTGGGCGGCCCACCTGCCCCAGCTGCTGCGGCGGTGCCACGAACCGAGCCCCTAGTGGGTCGGGTCCGGGCGTGGGCGGCACCGCGGCGGTGGCGGCGGCCCACCTGGGAGCGCGGTCACGAGAGCTGCGCCGCCTTGAGTCCTGGGACCGAGCGAGACCCCATGAGAGCCGCTAGGGGGAGCGCCCGAGCACCGGGTGGCGGGCGAGGAGCCCGGGGCGCCCCCGTGCGGCGCGGCTGGAGCACAGACACAGGCGGCGCGGACCAGAAAGGCACTGACCCTCGGAACGTGCCCCGCATCAAAAGCCCCAGGAGACGACTCTATCTGGGGATCCCATGCTGGAGACGAGCTCAGCAGGGCGTCCTTCGGTGTCTCCTCTTTTTCAGCTCAGAGAGGAGGGCAAGGGGGTCCCCAAATGTATAACCTCCCTGCCCCCTTGATGGTGAAAGAGTCAGAGAGTACCGCGGAGGGGGGCGACATCAACTGGGACGGACAGGGAGATGAGCTCCCAGAAATGCGAAACTCGAAAGGCTTGGTTCTCAACAGTCCGGAAATTGATCCCAATGACAGCTGTTTGGGGGCTGTGCCAGGAACCACGCCCTGGGCTTCCAGACCCCGGAGAGTCACTCTGAGACTCCTCGCTTCAGCATCCCCACCCGAAGAGCCTCCTATACACCGCAGGACGCAACTGCATTCCAGTCTCCCCCCACTTTTCCTAGTATCCCAGCTAGAATCCCCCACCTCGCCAAGAACTTTCCAGTTTTTCATAGAAACGATGATTCCCTACCTAAAACCGACTTCAAAATGGCATACATGTTTATCAGGAACTAATTTTAATTTCTTTACCTGACAAATCATCAGGTCTCTGCTGAGCCCAGGGAACCAATCAAGATGAAATTTTAGGCATCCCCAGACCAAACCAGGGGAACTCAACACGCAGCGGCCAAGGCCAACACCGGGGATACAGGAAGGAACAAGACCTGAGAGGCGCCCCCTCGCTTCTCCTCTCATCCTTAAACCCTCCACCCACCCACCCACCAGTGTAATCATTCATCTGTCTATCCATGATCTGGCACCTAATAGTCGCCTACTGTGTGCCAGGAACAGTGCTGGGCCCAGTGAGGGGCAGTTAACTGGGTCTCAGGCACATGCTACCGTCAAAGGGCCTATCGCCCAAGAAGGAAGATACGCACCTAAAAATCCACAGAGCAACTTAAAAGGAGAAGTGGTGTAAGACAGGTGGGCACAGATTCTGGGCCAAATGGAGATTTCCCCAACATGCAATGGGGTACAGCCTTTGCACTGGCTGTTCCCTCTGCCTGGAATGCTCTTCCCCTAGAATTTGGGTGACCAGGTCCTTTATTCAGCACTGTTCAATGTCACCTCCTCCGAGATGCCTTCCTTGACCTCCTCCTAGAACGGTGTCCCCCATCACTTCCCCTGCTTTATTCTTTTGCAAAGCCCTTGTCACCACGAGGAAGAGTTTTGCGTATTTTTGTGCTTGTCAATTGCTTGCCTTTTCCCCCAGAATGGGAACACTGTGAGGAAGGGGCTTTGTTCGCATCCCCGGCACCTAAAATAGTGCCTGGCACTCAATCAGTGCTCAGTTAATAATTGTTGAATGCATATGGACTGTTGGGAAAGGTTTCTTGGAGAGAGCTGCTTTCTGAACGTGGCTTTCAAAGGTGAACAAGAGAAAGAAAGATGGCCACTTAGGGCATGACCAGGAGAAGAGAAATGGGGGTGTGGGGAAACGGCACTCACAGTCTCTCAGGGAGCAGCCCTCAAACCCATTCATGCCTTCCTGGGGCGGCACCTTGGCCAGGTCACAGCGGTTGATGAGGCCGGCCTGATTTACGGCAACGAGGCAGCTGACCAAGGAGATGAGTAACGCCCGTGTCATCCTCGGAGGGAAGCAGGTGCGGCAGAGGGCCTGGGGCGCCCAGGGTCTCTTGGACTTCCTGCTGGTCTTCTCCGAGAGGCTGAGGAATCTGGAGAGAGCAGCCAAATGTCCTCGCTCACTCACTCACCGCTCCCCGCCTGGCTGTTTCCAGTCTCTTCTCATTTATTCTGTAGTGTTCTGGCTAGGGACGCCTAACCTCTGTCTAATCCCAAGGAAACATCAGACAAAGCCAAACAGAGGGAACATCCATAAAATAATTGGCCTATATTCTTCAAAAACAGGCAATGCCAGGCAAGCAGAGGGTGGGGCTATTTCTGGCCCTAGTGGGGGTGTGCGTGTGTATCTTTCCTCTTAAACTAGGTGTTCCTGAGGGCAAAGGTTCGGTTTCTCCATCCATCAGCTTGATGAGTCAGGCATGAAGCAGCTTCTGTTTGGACAAGGAGGCCTTGCCTTCTCCCACATCTTTTGTTTTGTCTTCTGAGACTCCCTCCATACCCCCCTGAGCTTGCCACCATCCTTTCCGCTCTCTCCCCCACCCTAGAGTTGCCAGATTAAGCAAACAGAATCACAGTTTGCCCAGTCACATTAGAATTTCAGACAAACAACAAATACATTTTTCAGTATAAGTATGTCTCATGCAACCCCACCCTGCCCTGACTCAGTGGGCTCCTTCAGAGACAGGTGTCACTGAGCCTTGGGAAGCAATGAAGTCCCATCTTGTGGTGGCAGGTGCATTTCTACCGCCCCTTCTGCAGCTTACCTCTCTCCTACCCCTCTCTGACCCCAGGTCCCAGGTAGCTCAGGGGTTTCTGTGAGAATCTGTAGAATGAAGCTGTTTGGTGGGAGCCTCCTCTTTTTCGTGAACTGTACTCAGGTCCATGTTCTAAGGAAGGTGGGAGTGCTGGGCCACCCCCGCTCCCCACCTTCTGGAACCCCTGTTCTGTGACATCATCAGTTTCCTGGAAATACTCTGGCCTTAATCATCCAAACTGGGGTCGTCTTGAGGCAACTTCAGACAGAAATGGCAGATGGACCTGGAAGGATAAGTGACAGCTGTGTGAAGACCGCTGGGTGGGACAGGGTAGAGAGCATGGATGGTTCCGTCTCCCCTCCCTCCCCTCCTGGGAGCAGCGCCCCCTTGGAAGGAACTCCATTCCCCACGGGGTGGTGGTGGGGCTGTCTCGGAGCTCTGCCCCTCCCGGGGACAGTGTGGAGCAGCTCAGCCTCTCCCAGGAAGCTGCGGGTGCGAGGCTGGAGCCAAGAGTTTGGACCCCTGTGGATGTCGCCCACCGAGAGAAGGAGGAAGAGGCCAAGTCCAGGCGGACCACCAGTCCCAGCGCCCACCTTTCCCGAGCACACCCTGGCCTTTCCCACAGCCCTGCAATTCAGTGCATTCCCTCTGTGCGAAGAAAACAAGTCTGACCTGGGCTCCTGACACCTGCACCCGAAAGAGCACCACCCGGTAGGGTCAGTGTGGAGTTAACCATCTATGGAATGATGACCTGACAACCTGTCACCTCCCCAGGAAGGCCACACATCTCAGTACCATTAGTCAGCACGGGAGACATTCCCACCACCTGGAGCAAAGAGGAGGCAGAAGAGTTTGGTCACCGGTGGCCACTCTGCCCTCTGAAACAGGATGGCGGGGCCCGACAGAGAGAAAGTACGGAGCGTTTCTAAGTGGGCAGCGCTGCCCCACGCCCGCTGCCTGCGGACTTCTCCCAGCAGGGCAGCAGCACCTTGCAGGTTGGGATGTGAAGCCAGCGGGAGCCGGCGTGGAGGTAGAGCCCTGGGAGGAGGGCATTCTTGGGGTACCACTTTATGAGCTACCCCCTAAATCTAATGGTGTGTCAGATGACCCAGAGAAACTCTGATCTGTATAGGATTAGAGCCCTGGGTGGGAGGGAGGCTTCCATAGTCCAGGACCACATGCTGGAGATTTGACCAGAGGAGGAGAGACTTCCTACAGCTTAAAATCCTGGAGGGGCTGATGTCAGCATCCAGAAGGGGACTGGGAGGACTTCCACCCCGACTCCCTCCAACGAACCCTGCGGCAGGTGCCCATCTACTCACGGAACGGAAAACCCAATCTGGGGCCCGTAAATGAATTCTCAGTGTCACAGCCTGGGGCAGGAGGGCAACTGAAGGCAACGGATCATTTGTCTAAATATTTACAAGTTAAGAATCAACCTAACAAGCTGTTAAATGTGCTCTATCCCCATATTTTGACCAATATTCCTTTAAAAGGATAAAAATTTTAAACATGTACAAAGTTTTGGTTTATATATGATTGAAAGGTAGCAAAATGTCAACGAAGACCAAATTGAATTTTTACTGCACATGTCTGGGTTGACGGGCTAACCACATTGAGATGAGTAATAAATCCACATATAATTCATACATGATTATAGCCATTCCGTGAAATTTACTTTTCTCATCTTCGTTCAGCAAAGTCACTAATCACATTATTGTCAAGATTTTAAAACACATTTAAGGATTAAAGGCATAATTATATTCAAAGTACAAAAATGTAAATATATTTTCCTAAAAATATAAATTTATGTAAGAAAACTTAATTATTTTTTCCAAAAGTTACCTTCTTAAAAATATTGAAAAGTATTTCATGATTTAAAGGGCAAAAATGCTCATTAGAATTAATGCATAACAAATTTTTATATCAAAGGTACTTACATAAATCCAAACATTTAACTTCACTCTTTGAAAGCTTAATTCGATTTTAAGTAACTTTCAGTTTTAAAATTTAATTCAAAATATACACAACTTTTAAAGCAAAAAATGTTAAAACTGACAATCCTAGCCCCTCTAGCTGCCAATGTAAAGAATCGGCACCATGTTATTCTAAACTCTAGACACACAGACACATTTAAAACTAATGTGTGATGTGATTTATATAATATCGTAAGAACGGGGGGTAGTGGAGGGGGGAAATGCAGACAACTGTAATGGAACAACAATAAAGTAATGAAAAAATATTGCGAAAATGTCCTCAGTTTCCATTTACAACTGAGCAAACACTGTACACATTCACGTGTACCCCTGGAACCACTAACGGGAACAGACAAACACGAAGCAATTGTACACTCAGTGATAACAGAAAATGCTACTTCATGGCCCTCACATCTAGTGCCATCTGAGAGAAAAGCCCCAACAAGGACGTTCATTTCCCCCCTTGCCTGAGAGCACCCCCAAACAGTACCGGGCAGGGGTTGTTAAGCTTTCACTGACCCCGTAGAGACAGCTGCATTCCCTCCACCCCCGCAGGGACACAGAGTAAGGTGTGAAGAAGCACCTCAGGGACTTGAACATTGTTCAAGAGAGTGGGTGCGCAGACACTGGCGCTGAAGAAGGTGAGGGTGCAGATCTGACAGGCACCCCACATCCCGGGGAAACACATGAACGCAGGGGCCCTTCAGACATATTCAAACCATGTGTTAATAAGACTGTGGATTTTTGGCTTTATTATCAGGCTTATCCTTCACCCCACAGAACACATGCCTTCTCAGATACTTCCAGGGTGTCCAAGCCTTGGGCATCCTGGGCCACACGGAAGAAGAAGAGTTGTCTTGGGCCACACGTGAAATACACTGCGACACGTAATCGCAAAAACATCTCACAATGTTCTAAGTAAATTCAGGATTTTGTGTGGGGCCGCCTTCACAGCCATCCTGGGACACACCGATTATAAACTAGACTACAAATAATACCTCAGCTTCCCCCAAAGAAAGAACTATGTAGGCTCCATACTCTGGCTACAATTAAAAAAAAACAATTTCTTATAATTACAAATGAAACACACACACACTGCCCCCCCCCCCCAACTCCCACCGGGAGGAATTATTGGTCAAAGGAAATTTAAATCTGGAATAGCAGGTTTCTCAAACCATGAAAATGACATTAACCTGTCAAGTTCATGAAATCATAAAGTTATTAAGAGCCTATGAAAAGGGGCGCTGGGGTCCCCATTCTCTCTCTCAAGGCTGAGAATTCCAGCATCAGACAGATTGAGAAACCGGGAAAAGCGGGGCCACAACCTCCTCTTCCGTCCAACTCGCTGTGCAATTTACCCAGTGGCCACTAGAGGCCAGCAGCGGCCCAGGCACAGCAAGGTACAGCGGGGGCTGCAGGACACCAGCACAAAAGAATTCCCTCCTCTCCGCTCTCTAGCCTGGGAGGTGGAAATTAATATCTCCAATCCTGTGCTACCATATCTTTTAAAAGGGCGTCCTGCTGTCCCCAGTGGGGCAGCCGCCATAGCCCCAGCCTGTCATCTGCAGGGCTGATGTGGAGTAGCTGCAGGGGGCACCAAAGAGGTGAGATTGTTCAGGTGCCTCTGGAGGCCCTTCCAGGCTGGGAGTACTCTCTCTATTGACCTTCCACCTTGCCCGGAACCCCACCATTTTAAAACAAAGCAAGCTTCCATTATCAGACATTACAGCATCATAGGCTTAGCCAACCAGGCTAAAGAACGAAACACTGCAAAGATCCCGTTTATGAGGGAGAGGGAAGGCGGAGAGGTTTAACTGCAGTGGGGGGAGGTGATGGTGGAGCACTTACAGGAAGCCAGCGGAAGGCCTCTCAGTAAAAAACGGTTGCCGACCATATCGAGCCCTCCCAGTGTGGGAGGCAGAGAACCGAGGCAGGGGTCAGTGGGGGGCCCACAGCTGAGGCCCAGGTGGCAGGCGGTAGCTGTTTACCTCCCTGCCTCCCTAGGTCCTGGGGCTTGGCTGTGGGGGGAGGAAGGAGCCGCAGAGCCTCGCTGCAGGGCCTGACTTTTGGCCTGCTATTATAGAATGCTACTAAAAAACGCTACCAGAGAATCACATGCACACAGAAAAGTTCACCAATCATAAATGTGCAGCTCAGTGACTTCCACATAAATACAGCCAGTAGCCAGCACCCAGATGGAGAAATAGGACATTATCACAACTCCCGAAGGCGTCGAGTGTCCCCTTCCAGCTGCGCCTCAGTCACCCTCCTCGGAACTTGTCTCTTCTCACCTGCAACCCCCACAATGCGCACCCTCACCCCCAGCATTTAAAAATTCTTCCCAGGGGATTTCAAGGTCAATGTGAGAATCAATGCTTTTATAACAATGGTTATCAAACTTGTCTGTCAATTCAAGCATTAGAATCAACTGCGGAAGCTCCACCTTTCGAAGCAGAAGGTGGAGTGGAGACAGCTAAGGCAGTGCGGGATGGTAGAGGAACATGGGAGCCAGAGAGGCTGCCACCTACCAACATGCAACCTTGACTGAGTCCCTCCACCTCTCTGAGCCTCACCTGTGACATGGGAATACTGTCACATACCCTAAAGAGTTGAGGCTGAGAGACAGATGGTGTAAGCCTAGGCACAGGTAGGGTTGATATATGGCAGCCACTGCGGTCATTTTTATGAAAGGTGAGCAGCCCAGGAAGCCTGCAAGCCCTTCTTTATGTAGAAGGGACCCTACCTGGGGACCCTACAGGCTGTGTCAACAAGAGTGTCAACAGTTTGTGATGATGAGAAGCCAGGGTCTTTCTAGGGAATGTGGGAAAATTCTAGGGGCAGCAGAGATTCCAAGCCAAAGCAGGTAAGTGGTGGCCGCCAGCCAGCTAGACAGCTGCAGCAGCACCAGGGACCAGCAACTGTGAATGAATCTGGGCAGGTCCAGCTTCGACAAAGCCAGTCCTTCACCTTCCACGAGGACAGCAAGAAGCTGCCCTGCTGCAGGCTGACTGAGAGCTGCTTATGGAGAAAGACACAATCTTGGTCGAGCACCTACTTGGTGCCAGACGCTGAGCGTCCATCCATTCATGCCCGTGAGCCTGTGCGGTGGGCACAGGCACTCCACTGAACATTTGTGAAGTCTGAGGCTTAGAGGCAGCAGGGCCTGCCTAATGCACAGAGCCCTGGTGTCTCCCTGAGGCTGGGATCTGCCTCGTGGTTGGGCTAAAGTGCCAGCACAGGACAGTGGGAAGGGGAAGCTGACCCACACAGGATGCTGTTGGGTTCTTCTGCTTGACCCTAAAGCAGCCCTGAGCCTACCTCTCACCTCTGCGTAGTGTCAAATAATCCCCACAGCATCTGAGGTGAACAGGGAACCACCGAATTCCCCCGAGCCTTGTCATTAGGGGCTGGCACCCTGTGACATCTTCCTGTTGTGACAACGGGCAGCGATCCCGGTGCATAAATGGCCAGCCCAGAAGGATTTTTCTCTGTCCTTTTCCTCCCTCCAGGCTTGTTCTTTCGACTGGAGAAGCTCTGGAGCTGAATTACACGCTGTAGTTGGAAGCATAGCATGTCAGAACTGTAAAGGAAACACCGTATTGTAAATAATCACTGCCAGCACTTAGTGAGTGCTCACCCTGGGCCAGACACAGTGCCAGGTGTGTTTCCAGGCACTACCTCGTTTAACCTCCACACTTGCGGGAGGCAGGCACCCTATGGAGGCTGCAGGGAGGTCGCAGGGCATTTCCCAAACTGTGCTGAGCAGTACGTAGTGGCAAAGAAATATTAGTGGGTGTTAGGAAAATAGAGTCCAACTGTTTGGTGATGCATCCTGCACCCCCCTGGGAAGCTCACAGTACACACCAACACACTAGAGGCCCGGAAGTCCTGTAGTGAAGACGCCTGGGTGGGCCAGGGTCATCTCTGCTGCAGGCCTCACCGAACCACTGCTCCTGAAAGCACAGTTTGGGGATCGCAGGTGTTACCCATGCTCTTCATTCTATAGATGGGGTAAGAGGGGTTCAGGCTGTGGCGTCAGGCGCAGACCAGGCACAGACCAGGCACAGGTCTCGGGCCCCGTGCCTTCTGCATCCCACAGGACACATACAGCGGCGAAGGCAGACTGCATATGGCCCACTTGGTCCACTCCTGTTTTGTGTAAGCAAAGTTTTATTAAAGATCTTTGCAGATGAGCCAATCAAGGCCCAGAGAGGATGGCTGTCTTGTCCAAGGTCACACAGCCAATTAGGGGCAGTGGCAGAACTATATTCCACATCTTTAAATTCCAGGCATTCTCCAAAACACAAATCAGAAGGTGGAAGGATGTGAGGTGTGAGGCTCCACGGTACCTGTGACATCTGTCCGAGACATTTCCCCTGCTGCTCTGGGTGAAGCCCCTCTGGCCTGAGCTGCCTGGGGCCTGCTCGACGGTCCGTCACACTGCGCCTCCTAGCGGGCAACAGCTGAACAGCGCCATCTGTGTTTATTTAAAATCTGCACCAGTTGCAGGAAAACGTGATTAACTCCACCTCTGCCCATGTGAAACCTGGAGAAAAACCCGGCGGAAGGAAACCTTTTTCCGTTCCAGGAAGAGTTTGCCAAACAAGTGAGTAGCATAAACACGAGCTTAATGGACTTGTTTGAAAGCACTTCAGAAACTAAGTTACATTCCAGGGCTCTTGTGCCTCCCTGAAGTGCGCGGTCCTGCGATAACCATCTGTTTACATTTTCCCCGTGTACACCCGCTGAATATGCAGATAAGATCATTCTTATGTCGTCATCAAAATGGCTCACGCACACAGCATTTTATTATCTTTGTTTGAAAGATGAACAGTTTAAAATATTTGCAGATGTAAACATTTTAGTTCAGATAGTTCCATCCAGCAAGGGGTAATAATTAGGGAGTTTAAAAAAAAAATTGATTTCTGAATCTAGGGGAGGAGGCATCTTACTGACCACAGCAAGCCAGAGAGCTGAAAGTTCATCTAGACACCGCTGAGGGGACAGCTGGGCATACACAGAGGCCTCTGGGTAAAGGCTCTGCTGGGGCCGCCGACTGCCCGGATGGCCTTTCCAGAGCTGGGGGATGCGGGCTTGTCCGGAGGTGGAGGGTAAAGACCGTCCTGCGTGGGCCGGGGCTGGGCCCGCAGGCACTGGCTTCCTTGCCTCCAGGGCGGGGAAGCAGCCCAGCTGACCAGCAGCTCCTTCGGCTCCTGAGGCCCTCCTCAGAGCTGGCGGATCTTTTCCTAGGAACGAAGCACCTCACGCACGTGCACGCAAAGTCCCCGAAAGGGCTTGGGCTACGTTAGAAGGTAGTTAAGGGCTTAACTCCTGGCTCTGCCAGTTACCAGCTCTGTGACCTCAGACAAGACCTTTCTCCTGAGCCTCCCCTTTCTCATCTGTCACATGAGGCTAATGATTTCTCTCTGTAAGGCTTGCTGTAGAAATTAAAAAACCATGGTAGCTCACCCATCTCACTTCACGACCTCTCTGTCCCTCTTCCTTTCACCGATTGCTCATCTTCCAGCACATTCTTCAAGAGTGGTTCTGGGGCAGGCCAGCTGCCACGTCAGGAGGACACTCATGCAGCCCTCCGGGAAGGTCTCCAGGGCTAGGACCCGCAGCCTTGAGAGGACAGCTGTGTCAGGGATCGTGTTGGAAATGGATCTCCTACCGCTGTTAGCGGCAGGAAAATGGCAGCAGGCCTTCCTTAGAAATGATTTAGGCCGGACCTCAGTTCAGCAACCTCTGTACTTGAGTCCAGCTTGAAAGAATTCAGAGCCAAGGAACTCAAATTATAAGGGAAAGTTTATTTAGAAAGTTACAAAGGTGGTAGAAGGGCCCTTGCAGTTTAGGAGAAAGGGGAAGAGAGACACACACCTTGAGGGCTGAAAGTGGGAGGGGAGGCACGGGAGAGTTCTGGGGAAGAGAGAGCATGAGTGGGGTCCCTGTGCCCAGGGCTTTTACCTGGAGGCCTTAGGGGAGAATCCCAATAGGACATTCCTCAGCTCTCCAGGTGTGTCCCCTCGTGGTTTCTACTGCGGGGGCGGGGGGGGGGTACCAGGGGGTCGCCCGTCATTGCAGCTGGTCCTGATGTCAGCCATAGTATCACTTCTCTGGGCCTGGAGCTGAAACAGAGCTGGAGCCTCAGCAGAGTCCTCCAGGGGTTAATGCCTGAGGGGGTGGCTGTGCAAGGCTTTACAGTTTTGCGCTTTGCTAGGCCCCCAGGGCCCTCCGCCCTGGTACCCCTCTGCACCTGGCCTGTCATTCCTACTGCACCCAACACCTGGACTACAACCTCAGGTGAATTTCCCGGGGAGATGCAGGACGCAGTAAAGTTGTCAAATACTTACCATCTCACACAGTTTCTGAG
Source organism: Macrotus californicus (assembly GCA_007922815.1). NCBI lineage: Eukaryota > Metazoa > Chordata > Mammalia > Chiroptera > Phyllostomidae > Macrotus > Macrotus californicus. The sequence continues at coordinate 423,044 of VMDR010000066.1, forward strand.
GGGCAGGATTCAGGAAGCAGCTCAGCTGGGTGCGGCCATGAATGGCTAACACGCTTACCTTCCTGGGTTGTTATAAGAATCAAGAGTCAATGCACATCCAACAGCAACCAGCCGTGCTGGGACCGGTGGCTCCAGAAAGGGCGGAAGGGAGAAGCAGGAGAGAGCACTGGACTGGGAGCACCTGGCTGGGACCAGGCCAGGCAGCCCCCACTCCTAACCTCTGGGGAGGAGTAGGAGAAACTGAATATATAAACAATGGCCAGGCCTTATACCAATAAAACTCTGGCCCACCAACTGCAGCAAAGTCCAGGAAGCCTAACCACCAATCCCTGTGGCAATCAGCCCAAAGTGGCCAGGATTTGATCAATAACTGGCAGCTTCCCTACTTTTGCCTTCACCTCCAATATGGGACAAACTGAGAAAGTCAAATGTGTTCCCGTAACCAGTCTCATGGGATGGCCCTGCTTCAGGTCAGCACACCTCCAGCGTCCCCCCTGCCAGCAGCCTCCAATCAGCACTCACCCGGAGCCTTCCCTTCTTCCACTGTGAAGCTTCTCACTCCTCTGCCTGCCTGCGAGTGTCTGCCGAACTCAAGTGACGGCGGCAGGCTCCCTTCCTCTGAATAAACAGCCTTTGCGTGGTTTGCGTCTGTTTCCACAAGCCCGTTCTTTCTCCCTTCCTGCTCCCAGGTCACAGACATCTTCCTCTCCCTCCCAGGTCTCCGGAGAAACCAGCTCAGGGACGGCAGAAGGGGTGTGGCATGACAGAGTGTAGCTTTGGAGCAGGACAGATTCGGGCTCACGTTCCGGTTCTGATGCTTAGCTAGCTGTGTGGTCTTGGGGAGTCAATTGACCCCTCTGAGCCCGTGTTCTGTTGCGTCAAGAACACAATGCAGTGGAGCTCGAGGCCTGGCGTAGGAATTCAGCGAGGTAGTATATTCAGTGCACAGAATATATACTAGGTGCTTAATAAAGGCCAGACATCGACCTCCTCACAACCTCTTGCAGGGGTAGGCAGGCCCCGTGCCCCACCTTTACCCACACCTTCCGTTTCTGTGCAGCAGAGTCTGACTTCAGCTGGATGGGGTCAAGGGCATGGAGTCCAAGTTCAGGGTATATTAAAGGTCAGAGGTTGGTCTCAGGAAAAGGGTGGACAAAGGATGTAGCCAAGCATTCCTCTAAAGGAAATTGGCCAAAAGCAGAGGGAAAATGTCCGGGCCAGATACCTGATGTTGTTCTGCTCTGTCCTGGCTCAGAGGGGGAGTCGGGGGTGGGGCGGGGAGACTGCTGCCCAGAAAACTCAGAATGCCCTTGTGCCAGGCTGGTTTCCTCGGACTTAGGGGGGTGAGCCAAGCTGTCTTCTGTGTGTTTATGCGTGTCTGTACACGTGTGTCGGTCTCTCCATCTTTAAAATGAGGACTCTAACAGCTTCCCAGGACAGGTGCCGGCACTAGTGTTCTGCTAATGGTGGGGGGTGGCTCTGAGATGCTCGGAGGCTGGGGGCCTCCTGTACTCCCCCCACCGCCGCCATTGGAGCCCAAGAGCCCAGCCAGCACCTCTTGCCTGGACTGTTGCGAAGGCTCCTCCTAACTGAGGTATAGCAGTTACTGACCTTCACTGTGTAATGAGCTGCCTTACAGAACTTTAGTTCTGAGTTGATTTTCTGCAATAATGATCTGTGAATTCAGTCTCTCAGACCAGGATTCTACAAATAATAATTTGGAACCTCTCTTTGAAAAACCATACTTCTGATTTAATGACATTGGCCATCCAATCTTACACAATGTTAGACAATAGTTGGTGCAGGTCCACTTGTCTTAGTTCTGACGATTTTTAATGGAAAATTACTATTAAGATATAGTTTATGTTGTCAATAAAATACCTTTTAAAATTCCTGTTTAAAAATAATATTGATAAAAAAGGAGACTGAGTTTTATCAAATGCTCTGTCAGCATCCACAACAATAACCATGTAGCTTTTCTTATAGGATCAATTAAAGTGACGACAACCTGATAACAGAACTTCTCACTGGAAAAATGCCTGCATCCCTGCAGTAAGTCCCGGTTAGTCCTGGAATAGGCTGTGGAGTAGTAACTCAAGGGAGGGCCTCTGCGACTGATGGAAGCTGCTGCTGTTTTGAATCACATCCCCAGACAGGTTGGACCCCGCCTCCCTCCCAAGCCCCCCTAGTCCACTGAGCGGCTGGCACCGAGGGCTGTGCCATAGTCCCTGGCGTGCTGGGCAGAAAAGGCGAAGGAACGCTCAGTATTTGAGACGTTGGCCCCAGCACTAGTACAGAGCCCTTGTCTGCCGGAGCTGAGGACCTCTCTCTGCACTAGAAGCAGGAAGAGGCCCCCCTCCCCCCCGAGATCCCACTCCAGCGATCTTACTCCACTGAGGGGACAGGCACTCCAGCCCAGGGAGGACAGAAACACAAGTGTGAGAAGGGCCCATTTATCCCTGAGCACCTGCCCTGGGCCAGCTTGGAGCCAGAGGCCTCACACGTATTACGTGACCTTCTTCCGAAACCTTGGGATGCATTCACCCCCATTTTACAGATGAGAGGACAAGTCACTTGCCCAGGGACACAGTTACTCAGGGGCAGAGCTGTCCTTTAAAAACCAGGTGTGATCCCAAAGCGTGCTGAAACTGGACCCCTGACTCCTGAAGACTGGCCCTCGGGATGGCTCCTGGGGCAGAAGCAGGAAAGCGGTTACCACTCCCCGCTGAGCACGCGGCCTGCGGCCTCTGCTGCTGCTGGACCTGCCCCTGGCCTGTGTGTGGCAGGCCGAGGGTCCTGTGACGGCGCCTCGCCCACGCTGCTGGATCCGGCACCTGAGCCATCCAGGCTAGCATCTCACCCAGAAGGGCAGTCGGAAGAATCCAGCTGTTTGTTACCACGAAATACTATTGTCAGCATTTCTGCCTAGTGTTCTGAAAATTCAAGGAAAATCGATATCTAACATTTGTTATCAGACGCTGTCTTAGGAACTTTCCGTGCATTAACAACTGAGTCGTTGTAACACAGGTGGTAGGCACTATCACCCCATTTTACAGACAAGAAAACTAAGGCACTAGAGAGGCTGGAGCGGGGTTCACGCTGGAGCGGCAGAGCCGGGCTGCGGCCGCGGCTCTTCACCACCACACCGCACTAATGAAGGCGGAGTGAGCCAGGGAAGTACAACTCACGGAGCTCTTGGAGAGATGGTGAGGTTCTGCTCCCGGTCTGGATTCATGGACAGGTATCCAAACCAAGGAGTCTTTCCCAGGTGTCCTGTGGGACATTTCTGCCTGCCCTGCAACAATCACCTTAGGACACCCGCTTGACTACCAATACCACGAGAGGTTACAAAGCGCGCCTTTCTCAAGCTCCGGGGGTGAGCGATGTTCCCTACCGCTGTCCGCTTACGGAACTGGCCCTCGGTGCCAGCATGGCTGTCCTCCAAATTCTTCTTTTAAATATCAAAAGGAAGTTTGGGATGGGGCATTCTGAATTAGAATTCTGAATCAGAGCCAGACTTTTTACTGTTTCTCATCAAGTAAGTTCTAATGCTTTATGTTCTGCGTGGCTTCTTTCTACAACGGCAGCATTGCCGACGCCCCAGCCCAGTGAGGAGATGCTCTCCATTCCGCCGGAACAGAGCCCCTACTGCAGACTCAGGGACTTGTACTGGAATTTCAAGAAGTGCTTGCCCTTGGTCTTTCCCTGTGTACAGACATAAACATCTGTATGCAGAGACCTGGAAACCACAGAAGCAAAAGGTTTAGAAAGAAAATAATTAGATTTTATTCAAGACAAGCAAAGGGTAAGTAAGAGTAATTCACTAAATGAAACCATCCAAAGCCATTTCTCAACATTTTGTCAAGAAACCCACCAGTAAAAGCCCAAAGAACTGGGAATAAGGTATAAATGCCACACTCATACCAAAATGACAAGAAAACAAGCCACCTCCTTCCGGATGGGCACGTGGGGAGGTCGGTGCAGCAGGCTCTTACTGACCTGTGGGGGACGCTCAGGGTTTCAGCCGCTCCTGCGGCTGCACCGGTGCGACCGGAGGGACATGGGCACTGCCTGCAGCTTTCCATACATGCGACGGCACACAAACGGGGGCCATGGGCACACTGGTTTTCACTCGGTTATTACAAACGAAAAATAATTCCCAGACAAAATTCCTAAATCCTTCTGCTGCTTTTTAAAACAATTAAAAAATTTATTGACTTTTAGGGAGAGAGAGAGAGAGAGACAGAGAGAGAGAAACATCGATTTGCTGTTCTATTTATTTTTGGACGCGTTGGCTGATTCCTGCTTGTGCCCTGCCAGGGGGTGAACCCACGACCTTGGGGTGTTGAGACGATGCCCTAACCAACTGGGCTACCCGGCCAGGGCTGCCTCTTTTTTCTGAGACTGAACACCCTTCGCACCCCCGACTCTGCTCAGCCCATCCTACGGCCCAACTCCTTGGCTCCTGGTTACACAGGGCAGAAGTTCCCACAACTGAGACCACGGCCAGTGCGGCAGGACCACTCTCGGAAGCGGCTGAGCCCGTTAGAAAAACAAACAGGGCTGCCAGTCCGTTCTAGACAGACAGTGGAGGGAGACCTTCTGCCTCTGAGAGTCAAGTCCACACACCTGATGCTCAGGCTTGGGTTTCCTTGTCACCACTTGACCCCTGAAAGCCTGGTGGGATGGTCACCGCTTTATGCCACCTGGGGTACACTTAGGGCCTGACTGAGTCACAATAAATGGTCAGGGTATCTTGCAAAAAGCCCACGATGGCCCTTCTGGCCGTGTCACCAGCCAGGGCCTGGACACTGCTTACGTGCTCCAGGGCCGTTTTGACCATCTGGTCTCTCTCCTGTGGGCTATGGGGCGCTCCGGCGTCATCTCCCTCTGCTCCCGATTTTAGAAACTGCAGAATACAGGACTGGACCATGTCTCCGTTCAACTCCAAGGTTTCTTTGATGCAGGGAAGGTCTGGGGCACGGGCCAAGCACAAGAGGTGAATCAGCGCCTGGCAGATCTGGGTCCGGAGGCCGGCACAGTACTTGAACTCCAAGAAATCCGCGGTGTCTTCGCTCCTCTGCAAGGCGGCGACCAGCGCCCCCCAGACTTGCGTGTACTGGTCGGCAGACCCATAGTGCTCTCTCCTGCCCGGGACGGAGAGGGCAGCGGCAGACCTGATGCGCACTTTGAAGTTCTTGCACGACGTCACAACCGACGTCAGCGCGTGGTAGGCCTGGGAGGTCCACGGGGCTATTCCTAGAAAGAGTAAGGTCGTTAAAAGAGACGAAGGGTTAAAAACAAATACAGTGAGAGGGACAGGGGCTGGCAGCAGGAAACATAGACGTCAGTGCTCAAGCGAGTCAGCGTCTGCTTCAATTCTCACAATAACCCTATAGAGACAGGCTGGTGAGCGACTAACTGCGGGACCCCCAGGTAAGTGCCCTGACTCCCAAACCTCCCTCTTCCCACAGGCAAGTCTGTCGCAGGCTCAGGGCCTCTGCCACCCAAACAGCGACTCCGGTGATTCTGAGAGAGGCTTCCTCTCCGGGAGGATGCTGTGCTGAGCGGGTAAGGCCTGGTGGGAGCAGCGGACAGAACGGTAGCCCTGCTGTCCTCTCAGCTGGAGGTTTCTGAGCGGAGCACAAGCTGCAGAGCTGTGTGCCCAGACCTGTTCTCGCTGGGAAAGAATACGTCTCCCAGATTGGCACCCACACACTGCCCCGGGCGTAGCAGGGCACTCACGTTATTGCTAAACAGAAGAAAACACCGTATGGGCAGTGACTGGGGAACAGGACACTTGGATTCACTGAAGGCTCAGTTTTCTGATTTTGAGGAGGTGACACCCAGACTTCCCTCATCTTTCCCTCCTTGCTCCCTGCTCTCCTCCTGCCCCTTCCACTTCGGGGGGTTCTTCTCCTCAGGACGGGCGGCTGCGTAGAATGCAGCTCTCCCAGCCCTTGCAGCTGCTTTTTGCTGCCTCCAGAGACAGCCAAGCAGACAGACAGCCACCAGAGAAGTCAGCCTAGCCTCTTTCCTCGGTGGGAAAGCCCTGAGGCTACTTCCCCACCAGCTGCTGGCTGACGTGGTCTGCCTGGGTGCTCTCAATGAGCGAAATTTAGAAAATGACAGCAGAAATACTCCTACTCGTCACTTCATCCAGAGGCAATCACTGTGATAACTAGGGTGATTTCCTCCCAGTCTTTTTTTACCCATTATTGAGATCATACCGTAGAAACAAGTTCACATCCTGGTTGAGTTTGCTTAACATCAGGAATATTTTCCCAGATTATCAAAAAATTTTTGTAAATGTCATTGTAAATGGCAACAAAATATCCTGTTGAATATACATACACCATGACATCTCAGACCATGCCCCTGAACTTGGATGCTCAGTATGTTTCCATTTGTTTCTACTGGTGAGATAAATAATGCTGTGATGAATATCTTTAATAACAATGGAGAATGCTGTGTGCTGTCCCAGCAGGGAAACTCTGGACCCTGGAGAGCAGGGTAAAACTTTCATACCCAACGGAAGAGCAGGGTTTTTAAATGCGTTTCCCATCGCGTAACAAGCGTTCCATCGGACTTTCATGGCGGCCTCGGTGAGAACAGCGGAGATTAGGGCCTGGATAGACTCCTCTATGATTTCAGCAAATCGGGGTTTTTCTATATGAGAAGGCTGTAGAAAATGGAGCAAATTTCCAAGGGCCCGGACTGCATTACTTTTTACCTAGAATAAAATGTAAAAGCATTAGGAATCTGTTTTGCTGAAGATGGTTCAGAAAGTATAATTTCAGCTTTAAAAAACACAGGAGGTCCTAGACATCTTGAAGCAAGAAAGCTAATGAAAACCGCAGCCTGCGAAGGCGCGAGTCTCAGAACCCTGCAAGGTCTCGGCGGCTGACATTCGGAGCCCTCAGAAAGTGGAGGTTCAGCGAGCTCCCTGCACTGGTATTGTTCCTGTTAGACTGGACTTCAGAGACAGGGATGGCAGGGAAAGCCTGGGGACAACAGGACACTGCTGGCTCGCAGCGCAGCCAGAAGGGGGGCTAGGTTTCCAGTCCCAGATCAATGCTCTCCTACCTCTTCTACCGGAGAACAGCGTTTTTTCTTTGTAGCAGACTAGAGTCACCTGGGGAGCTTTCTTTTTAAAAACCCATCCCCACACCCAAACCCCAGAAATCCTGACTGAATTAGTCGAAGGTAGGGCTTCCCAGGTTTTCAGAACCACGGCACTAACTGAAGTCCAGTACGGTGTGAGACCTTTACTTAATCACTTTGAGATCAGGTACCTCAGAGTTCCATGAGGCGCACGTAGCAACGCCCATGTTGGAAATGAAGACACTGACCTTCAGAGAAGCCAAACAACTCGCCAAAGGCCACCCACCACTGAAGGGGAGCCGGGAGCCAAACCACGTCTGCCTGAACCTGCAGCCCAGGAAGGTGCTTTCAAACTTGCTGGTGTAATAGGGAATATTTGAAATGGGGCTGCTCATCTTTTTCATTTGTCAGTTCTACTTAAAGATTAAAAAAAAAAACATTAACACTAAGACAGATGTGGACACATCATGGAGTGGTATTACGAACGCACTGATGTTTTTACGAGCCAGGAGCTAAGAACAAACTGTACAGGTATGGATGTGGGGAGGGCCGCTTTACACCCTGAGTCCATCTCCCTCCCGGTTGAACGGGGACCGATCTGACGGAATAACACTGCCACACACCAAGCACGTACCTGACAGAGACCAGGCTTTGTCGTGGGCTTACCTTGTCTTTATCCCTGGATGCTTCTATAGCTGATCGCAACATCTTCAAGAGCAGGAGACCAGAGAACTCTTCCTGGAAACTGGGGTCTGGTGTGTCCCTATTGCACCCAAAGCGTGCAAAACACGTTAAAAGAGAAAACCCACTGAAATGCATATCCATACAAATATATTCACTTAGTGTAACTATAAAAACTTTAGGAAAACAGCTCAACAAATCTGTTCGGCTCACACCAAAACCTTACAGTTTGCCCTGTCTGACCTAGTAGGCCCAGGTCTACCGGAATGTAACCAGTAGAAGTAACTCCAGTGGGGACTCCATGCTCAAAGCATGTCCCCTGCATATGAAAGCCTGAAGCAGGTCAATGTCCAACAACGGGAATCGGTGAAATAGCCATTGCATGTGATGACGGTGTCACAGTGAGTAATGACTTACAAACATCAGCAGGAGTCAGGAGAATGTTTGTGCGTGCTGTCCATCAGAGCTAAGCGACAGAGAGCGGGGCACAGGGCACGAGCAGGAGCAGTGGCCTCTGGGGCGGGAAGCCAGGAGAGGGAGGAAAGAGAAAGGCTGTGCCCTGAATACCCCTTTGTGCTTGTTGGTCCCGACTGACCTGTGGGCATGCCACACACACACACACACACACACACACACACACACACACACACACACAGTATGGAGGGGGGAGAGCAACCATTCCGAAGGGTCTGGATTTCCACTTTTATGTTTCCACATTTTCTATCATGTGGATATAGTTCTTGTATTAGCATACTGTATTTTTACACGTAAACATTAAGAACAGCTTACAAATCTTATTACTTAAAGGAATGTAAAACAAAATGAAGCAGGATGACTGACTACATAATACGGGGGCATTTCTGCTAACTCTTTCACAGTGGGGACCTCAGCTGCAAAGTCCCCCCAGGAGAATGAGCTGGGACACCCACATGTTGACAATCAGAGTGTCGGTCAGGTTGCCCAGGGACCAGGCTGCTTTGGCTCGCACATTCAGAGACTTGTCTTGAAGTGACATCAATATTGCATTTGCTGTGTCTGCAACAAATATGACATCCTGTAAGATAAACAAAACAAAATGATGTGTTACCTCAGAAATCAACACTGCTACCCAGGAAATTCTCGGTTTTTCAGACAAAGTGCTAAGCCTTTACCACAAATCTCTATTTGGAAATCGAAATTCATTTACCCACTCGATGTATTGTTCTTATGTATTGCAATTTGGACACCCACTGAAATCCCAGGGACAGGTCTTCCATGATTTTAACCGATCGATGTTTCTCACCCTCTCGTTCTCCCTCCCTTCCCTTCTCTCTAAAAATAAATGAATAAAATCTTTAAAAAAATAAATGAACGACAGGTATTACCATATTTTAGTAGCAATTAAGGAAACCAGATCACAAAGCAGTTTAATTTCCTTTACCGCCCAACTCAAGAGTTCTATGTCCACCAAAAAAAGAAAAGAGGACTGGCGTGGGCTGCCGAAGAGGCCCAGAAGAGCCCTCCGGGCTCGCACAGACCTGTCTGAGGCAGGGAAAAAGCACGTAGACGCCAAGGGCCCTCGAGGCGGCAGCTTTCACTAGGCGATTCTTGCTGTCGTTCAGCCCGAGCAGCACCGTGATGCACAGGATCTGCCAGTCACTCTGCAGTGAGAGAGGGTGGCAAAGGAAAAGCGAGAATGAAATGACCGTGAGCCGATGTCTGTGACAAGTGACTGTGACGTGTCTGTGTTTGGGTTCATATGCAGGAGGTGAACCCAGCTGAGACCTTGCGGCTACCTTGGTAGACAGCAAAGGTTCACTTCGGATCAGTGATTATCTGAGCATCACCCAGTTTAGGGCACACACCGCACCTGTGACCACTAATGTCACACCCGAGTGAACGAGGTCACTTACTCTCCTACTTCATTAGAGCTGCCTTCTTTATAGCTGCTAATTTATATAAGTAAAAATAGACGTAGAGGCCACTGAACACGACAGGGAAGGAACAGTCTGGATGCCCTGTGTGCTGGGCACCAGCTAAGCACTTCCACATACCTCTTGTTGTTACTCACATCGTTCCCACTGTACAGACGATAGGATACAATTTTAGAGAAGATAATCAAAGAGCCGGAGCATGGGAGAGCTGGGACGTAAACCCAGGTCTTTCTAACTTTTGGATTTGAATTCTTTCTGAAATCTCTCAGACTTCAAAGCCTCTACCACCCCACTTCTACCCCCTACTTCTACGCACAGGAGGAAAAGCTCTCCTGAGAGACTAAGATTTTAAATTTTCCCACTGCCCTCACCCCACACTCAAGTAGACTAACACATTTCCCTCGGAGATGATGTTGAATACTAGCTCAAAACGAGAAAGAATCGAAATCGAACTTGAGCTGTGACGCGCAGGGACACCACTGAAGGGCAAGACAACAGGCCTGGAGTTACCGGCAGGTTGCTGAAGGCTTCCGGCAAGATGGAAGACAGGGCGTCACACGCGCTCGCCTGCAGGGTCGGGTGCTCTGAATTCTGCAGGGCCCTGGGTAAAGGGCCGTTCAGCATCATGGTCCAGAACAGCACCACCTGCAACAGAGCAGAGATGAAGCTGCAGCCCAAGGGCACAGTGGAACCAGACTGATGCTCAGACGGCCACAAGTGACCGCAGTCATGAAATGTTTTTCCTCCCAGCGGCAGCTGCTGATAAATGCTTCCACTGGATCTTGCACAGCGACGAAAAGGACAGCGACAAAAAGGACTTCAGAAAACAACTGCGTCAGTCCCTCCACTTTACTGACGAGGAACTACAATGCCAGAGTTAAGCGGTGACAGAGATGATGGTGAGGGCGGATGAAGACGACACAGTCACAACAGCAGCAGTAGCAGTTCGTGCTCTTTGGAGAGTTCTCGAGACACCAGACACTGTCCTAAGTGCCCTTCTCCTCCCCAGCACGACTACACAAAGCGTGTGTCATCACCTCCGTACTCCTGCAAGGACTGACGCACAAAGAAACAAGGCACCTTGCTGGTGGGCAGCAGAGCTGAACTAAAATCCAGGTCACGGACACCCAGGTAGGGCTCCTTCAACCTGGTTCCTGGAGGGCACAGAGATCGAGGTCCCAGAGTGGCCCGTGGGCCAGAGGCAGAGCTGGGCTGAGTCCTTCAGCTACGGCTTCCTCGCTTGCTGTGCAACCCTGGGCGAGTCACTAAACCTCAGCCCTGGCTCCTCCTCAGCAAACAGGGCAAAGACAGCCACCTGGCAGTCTGTGTGACGATAAAATGCAATGCTGAGTGTGCAAAGCCCTAGTAAAGCGCTCGGTGCCTGGTGGGCTCTTACACTGAGCAGCAGGCTCTGCTTTAAGCGCTCTGAAGGGTCATCTACTGCAAAGCCCCGCAAGGCAGGCAGGCAGGCAGGCAGGCAGCTGAAGGGCACCCTCCCTACTTCCCTCCCATGCTTTCTAAAACCCTGGGGTTTCACTTTGCAAACCTGTCTGGGGTTTCGCTGCCTCCCTCTCTGCCCCACGGATACAGTCCTGAGTGTGGCTGTGTACCCCGTGCGCCAGTTCTGTCCTCCCCACAATCCCAGCTCCTGGAAACCCAGTCTGGGCCCTCCCCACTCAAACCAGAAGAATGTGGACGGCTGTGGTTGCCGACCTCCCAGATGGCCCACAATGATTCTCGCCACCTGATGTGTAGGAGGCATCAGTCCCCTCCCACACTGACTGGGGCCGACCTGCATGACCAATAGGATGGTGTGGTAACGACACTGAAACTTCTGACGCTCGATCATAAAAACCCTGTATCTCTCCATCTCTCTCTCATTCACTTGATGTGGGGGAAGCCAGCTTCCAAGCCAAGAAAACACTGAGGCAGCCCCCAAAAGAGGTCCTCCTGGGGAGAAGTGAGGCCAGCTTCCAACAGCCAGCACTACCTTGCGGGGCATGGGAGTGAGCCACCTTGGAAGAAGACCCTCCAAGCCTGCCAAGCTCTGCTGACTGGAACCCACGCCACCATCCTGACTAAGCACCCCTGGACAGAGCCTGAGCCAGAACCCCTGCTGAGCTGCTCTCTATTCCTGACCCTGAGAAGCTATGGCAGAGAATAAATGGATATTGTTTTAAGCTGCTAATTGTTTAGGATAATTATTACTCAACCACAGATAACACGGAAAGCATATCCCATTTTCACAGATGAAATAATACTTGAGCATGAACAGCTAAGCATCTTGCCCGGAGTGACTGATAAGAGGGAAGAGTTTGGATTCAAACCCTGGTCTGCTGCACAGCACAGCCCAGCTCGCCTCCCTGCACACAGTCACGTTTCAGTGTTTGCAGCAGACCAGGGGAGGGCCTGGGGCGAGGCGTGCTTAGTTCACTGCAGGGACGATGGAAATTGTGAAGGAAAAAGAATAAACAGGATGAGGAGGCAGAGGGAGGAGACTGCTGAGTTGATTTTGCTTTTCACACGAAGTAGAAGCCTTTTCTGGTGAGGTCACAGGTTCCTCCTGCAAAGAAGACTGGCCCAGTGGGGGCAACACACGCCACCTAAGGTCAGGAGGACCGAACAGGAACCCCAGGGGGCGGTGCGGCAGTGAGGGAGTCGAGGGGACTAGCAGTCACTGGGCGCTGCGTTTGTCAGCCTCCAAAGGCCCGCGCGTTAAGGATTTTTCTTCCTCTTGAAAATGGAGAAACCAGGCTCACAAGCACATGGCATCAAGTGGTGCTTCCCAGACTTGTTCTCTCGCCTTCTGGTTCCCAATCGTGGCTCTCCCCACCGCTCTGGTCTGCCTCGTGGGCAGGCTGAGCAACCAAACCAGGTTTTACGCGAAAGAAATAACTGATTGGTTTTTGCATCGCTGGCTGTATGTTTCATATAATCTTACCACGTACTGAGCCGCAAATAAAGTGAAATGCGAATAAAACCTATTCATGCTAGTATCTCATTATCCAAGATAATAAACCGTAACTTTTGACATCGGAAGAAATCACACTGACCATTCCACTTTATCACTGAGCTCAAAGTGGACTGACTGACTGAAGCACTAAGAGACGCCTATGAATCGACGGTGACTCACCAAGGTGACCGGCACTCTCTGACCAGGTGCTAGGGTAGAGTCGGGCTTGTATTGCTGGATTATGCCTGTGCCCAGTTCCTCCAGCAGCTGTGAAGATGAAAGAAATGGACAATCAGAGCAGAGCGTTACAACTATGGAGGGACAGGGCTGCTTCGGTTTGGAGGTCACCTCAGATCAAGGGAAAAAGTAATTTCCAACTGACTTCCTTTCTTTTCTATGCAACTTCTACGTCAAAGGCACTCTTTACAGGAGCAAAATCATCAGCTATTTGCAGTGCTGCTCATTTCCTACTAAGTCAGTTCCTTGGGTTTGTATGTAGAGCTGAGAGTAGAGGAACGCATGACTTCCCTACCTGAAACCTCCTGAAGAAGCCTGGGAACTGAGGAACATGTAATATAAAGGGAAGAATTCAAAGTTAAGGGGGGGGGGGAAGCATGTGGCTTTTAATGAGAATTACCTTTGCTCCATGGAGCTGAATAGATGCATCTGCCTCCCCCATGCACTTGCAGATCACCTCTCCAAGCTCCATCAAGTAGACCTGAGCCACCGAAAAGTAGCCCCTTGCCAGGTGGGCCAGTACCTGCAAAGAGCACAGAGCACTGACCCCACGGCCTCCGTGCAGGGTTACAACATCTGGAACAGCGTTTCTGGACTTCTGAAACTGCTTACACTTACCAAAGGGCTGAAGTATGATGTAGGATGACATGAAGAACAAGCATAATCTTTATTTTATGCCTAAAATCAATTAACTATATCATATAATTTTATGGTGGTTTATGATTTATGAAACATGTTTCTTTAAGATTATCAATATCATCTCATTCAAGTAAGCCTGAGTAAAATTTTTTAAGGTAGGTCTTAATTAAATATTCCAGCTGAAGAAACTAAGGCTGAGAAAGTTAAAGGTTAAAGAGGTTATGGGACATGTTCCATGCTAAGCAGGTAACGGGCAGCAGACCCGGGATCAGACCCGTCTCAGGTCACACCTGAGCACAGAAACAGCAAGTACTTTAACCTAGGGCTGTTTTCTCCCTTTCAAGGTGCACTTACATTTTGTTCTCTTTAAGCAGATTATAAGACCAAAGAAAAGTTTATGGAGAATTAAACTTTTATTTAACTTTAAGTTGCAGAAATCAAAGATTAACTACACAATTTTTTGAGGTCTGTCCGGAAATAGTCCAGCCATTGTTAATATAATGAGAATGGTTTGCACGACATTGACGTGACCTGGCAACCAAGGAGAGTGGACTGGAATGCGCACGTGTGAACAATGATGACTTCACTGTACTAGGCAGTGGGGGTGACAGACTCTGTTGAGTGAGCGTGTGCACTGTGAGGCTGTCACATTCAAAGTGACTGAGCGAGTAGAGCAAGGGATCTGCATCAAATCTTGCACTAAGCTCGAACATTCCCCCACGGAAACAATTTGGATGGTTCAAAAGGCTGCAGCTATGGGCAACTGATGATTGGCAGCTTCATAATGACAATGTGCTTGTTCATGCATCACGTCTCCTGCAGAGATTTTTGGTGAAAAATCAAATCCCAGTGACTCAGCTTCCCTAGAGTCCAGATTTGGCGCCCTGTGACTTCTGGCTTTTCCCAAAACTAAAATCACCTTTGAAAGGTAAGAGATTTCAGACTGTCAATGAGATTCAGGAAAATATGACATGGAGCTAATGGCCACTGGGAGAACTGTGTGAGGTCCCAAGGTGCCTACTTTGAAGGGGACTGAAGTGTCATTGTCCTGTGTACAATGTTTCTTGTATCTTGTGTCTTCTTCAATAAATGTCTCTATTTTTCACATCACATGCCTGGATACCTTCTGGACAGATCTCATATAATCATTACACACCCACCTGTCATAACAACTGAGGTGAGTAAACTGGCTTGCAACGAAAAGGAACGAACCTGCCATTTCACAGCTGAAGCCCCTGCCACCACCAACAGGAAACAGCAGCAACAAACAAGGCACTCACACCTACAACACACCTCCCGCCGACACCACTGACACGTCACTTGGTTCTGCATTACTGCCACGGACTCGCTGTTCACAGACTCGCACCCTCAGAGGGAAGACTAATTTTCTATTTCAGAGATGAGGAAATGAAACCTCCTACCTGTAAGGCCTCCAGGCGCATGGGGGATGGCACGTGGGTGCTTCCTGCTGCACAGCCAGTGTCGATGCCTGAGCAGGAGCCCTCCCTGGGCAGCACGACCGTGGAAATGCAAAGTCGAATGAGCCAGCAGGGCTCTGAAGACCCCGTTGGAGAGCCGACTGATGCTTCTTCCAGGAAGGGTCCTGAGGGGGCTTTCTTCCACCACTCAGGGTGGCTGAGGTGGGGAGTTGCTGAGTTGCTGCTGCTGAGTCCAGAGGAACAGGGCTGTTGTAGAAGGAGCTGGACTTCAGGCAAAGGTGCGTGAGTGGACACTATGGCTCCCAAGAGTGTGAGACTTGACACACGAACATTAACATCTGTCAAAGGAAGCGGTAAAAACCTGTCGTCATGGGAACAGCTGTTAAAGGACCCCAGTTACCCCGGCAGGCATGAAGAATTATGCCATCCTTTTAAAACCTGAGCCTAATCCAACCTCTAGACCTGTTTTCTGGTTTGCAGGACATACATAGGACAGAAGTGTAAGTTAAACAACATTATGAAGAAACTATCAGGCAAACGGAGAATGTGGGGCACTCTCTAAGACAGCTGGCTTGGACTTTTCCAAAACTCAGGATCATGAAAGAAAAGAAAGGTGTGGGTGTTCTAAATTTAAAAAGGCGAAAGCAACATAAAAACTGAATGCAATGCATGAAACTTGAATGAACACAGGTTTAAAAAGAGTCATAAAAGACTTTCTGGGACACATGGGGAAGTATGAATGCAGACAAGATATTAGACAAATTGTGGAATTGATGTAAATTTCTAAGGTGCAAAAACAGTTTTGTGTTTTTTAGGTCATTTTTATTCTTAGGATATGCATGCTGAGGTATTTAGCATAAAATATGCTGTAATTTACTTTCAAATGGTTCAGGAAAAAAGTCTGTATAATTTTATATACATACACAAAAATACACACTTATACACCCGTGATATACATACACACGCACACACCCAGATATATATATATGTAGAGAGACAAGAAAGCAAATGTGACAAATACTAACTGAAATCTAGGTAGAGTATATGGAGATTCAATGCACTATTCATTCAAGTTTTCTGTGGGTCTGAACATTTTAACAATAAAAAGTTGACGGAGGACAAAGGCAAACACTTGGAAGGGACTTCTGAGTCACGGTCCACCCCCTCCGTGTGCAGGTGAAGCTGAGTGGGTGCAGGGGGACAAGCAGGCGGCTGAGCCAGGAGATCTGGGTTAGTTCAATCGTACCTCTGTCACTAACACGGTGACACACCCTAGGGCAAGACTTCAATCTCGAGAGTCCCATTTCACACAGGGGTAAAAGGAGCGCACTGGACTTCATCTTCACATCCTCATCTCAGTTAAGCTTCCTAAAAGTCTTACGGGGCCGGTGTAATTCAGAGGGCCCATGACCACGGGGTGGCCGACACAGGAACTAGGCTCACCCCAGGTCCAGCACCCCTCCCACAATGCCACAGAGACCCTCCACTCCTCCACCAAGTTCTGTAATTCTGAACGAAAAACTCAACTTATCAGCGTGGTGTCTGATCATAAAACTTGCAAACAAAAGAAAAACAAACGTTTTCAAGGCAAGCGCTCACAGCACACATACAAGGATGCGCAGAAGTAGGTTGCTATTGTTCGTATGGAAAATAATACAATAATTAATAAATAAACAGGTTCTACGTACTCACAGCTATAAACCTACTTTTGCCCACCTCTGTATATGTCTGAGTGACTCAGGAAATACCAAGAAATAAGGCTCTGTAGTTAGTGGGGATTTGAGGGCCTGACATTTTATCTCATCTTCAGAGGAATAACGTGAAAGAAGTTAGGTTTTATACCTAGTTTTTCCTCCCAAAACCACGATGTGGAGACGGCCCATCCATCCTGTCCTCTGACTGAAGGACGAGAACCATCACTTACTAGCAGGGAACCCTTGCCCTGGGCTCAATCCACAGGGCCCCTCTGATTAGCACAAAGTATCAAAGACTCATCGAACTTTACAACTGATTTTCTAACTGACTTCCTTCCAGTGGTGCCTCAGGGGTCAAAAAAAAAAGGTGAAGTTCTAGCAATATCCGATTGTCCTGAAAACTTGAGGAGAGTGACAGAGACATCTTAGAGCTATACAATTGCTGTGAACATTCTTAAACTAATAATCTAGACTTGACTGATATCCAGAAGCAACTGGTTCTGAACTCCTCCCAACCTTTGTGGCGGATGTAAGGCTTTATCTGGTTCCAGACTTTGGTCAGCAGACTGAGCTTCAGCCGGTTGTAAGGTGAGTTTGACACGAGGTTTGCAAGGCACTGCAAAGCACAAGGGTAGTTTGTCAATCGGCCTGGGTAAGCCATAACATAAAGATAAAATTTTACAGCATTTCATTTAAAATGAAAAGTTTTCACACTTATTTGAAAATCATTCTTTTTCTTTTCTGTCCTTTTTGGGGGGGATTGGGGGAGAGCACTTGTTTTCTCATTGGTACAACTTAAAACTAAAAACAAAGGAGTGTATTTTAGTAAATCATTTATTCAGACACACAGAGATGGGAGGTAAGATCACACAAGTGGGCACAAATAGGGTATCTTTAAATAAAATTACTACTTAGTAGTATTCTTCAGTCAACTCACTTTCCAGCAATGTAAAACACTACACAAAATCAAAACAGATAACTTGGCACATTCACCTTAATTATCTGAGTAAGGGTCTGCGAGGATGACTCTGCCACCAGAGCTAACAAGAGGCACCTGTGCAACTCTCTGACGCTGGACGCGACCATGACGGAGAAGGGAGTGAAAGCCCTCCTGTGGTCGCTGGTGTCTTCGGCGACAGAGAGAAACTGCTTCGAGCCTTCCAATATGGCAGATAAAACTTGCAGAGCGCAGGCACGCGTCTGGAATTTCAGGGCGATTCACATCAGTTAGTTGAAAATCAGGAGTCGAATCCCCTTCTTCCTATACACGTTTTTAATTTTCGGAGTTTTTAGGAGCATTACAAAAATACATTTCATTTATTTATTTTAGAGGGAGGGGGAGAGGGGGAGAATGAGAGGGAGAGAAACACAGATGTGTGAAAGACACATAGGCGTGCGCCCCGACTCGGCCTGTGTTCGCATAAGCCCGTTTCCTATTCTCCTGCCACCTAGTGGGTCTCAGATCAGGACCTGGGCTGGTGTCAGGAAGGGCCGTGTTCAGGTAAGAATGGGTAGGGCAGAGAAAACAACAAAGACTATTCCGTTTTTCCTTCCCAGCATAACACTTAGAACCTGAATTCTCCTACCTTTGGGGAGGGGTCTTTTAACGTGAGAGTCATCAGGGAAACGGACTGCGGGCTTCCGAGCTCAGGAGTGTCGGACACAAAGGCTGACCAGTAGCCATAAAGGACTTTTTTTTCTATTGATTTTATAGTGGAAAGAAAACAAGCTAATGCTCCTTGGCGAACTTTGGCTTGGTATGACCTTAAAAAGCCAAGAGGAAAAGGAAAAAAGTCTTTTAATAGCTTTTTAAAAAATATATAAGCATGAAATACTATTTATTACAGCTAACTCAAATAATACATTGAGAAATTCAATATTGTAAGTCTTAAAGATGCCAACATATTAAAAATTATTTTTCAAAATATAATGGAAACACGTTAAAGCAACTTGTTTATATAACACGTTAATGATGTCGACAACTTAAAAACACAACCAGACAGAGAGTAAGAGGGCAGCACTTCAATGCTGAGAAACTAGGGTTAGATGAGAGACGCTGCAGAGCACCCATCCATCCAGCAAACACATGCTGAGGACCCAGGTGCACGCACGCGCCCAACATGGCGCTGAGGCTGAGAGACGCAGACCAACACCCTGCCACTGGCCAGCTTATTACTGGCAGAGGCGTGGTTGAAGAGAAAACTGTGACACACTATTATTGACACTACGCAAAGATAAGTAAGAGGATCACACAGCAGAGGTACCCGAGCCAGGACAGGGAGAGGAGGCTCAGGAAAGGCTTCTCAGAGGTTACGACTGCTGAGTAGAGGTTAACATGGCCAAAGTGAAAGAAAGAACATGCCAGGCAGAGAAACCACACGAACAAAGGCAGATCAAGAGAAAGAGGCAAAATGCAGAGACATGCCAAGTCGCACATAAATGAGAATCTTCAAGTTAAATCACATGCAGCAGTCAGTGTTTTAAGCAAAGTTATAAAGACTTACATGCAAGGCATGCAAATATAACAACATACTACTACCTCATTTTACTCTGCATGCCTCCTTCAGCATCAGAGTAGTCCGACTCACTACTGCTGACCCTTTTCCAAATGGAAGAACTGAAGGGCGAGGAGACTTGGCCCTTTCCTGCAGCTCCACTTCCATCGGATGGCAAACCCTGGACGCCCAGTGGGGAGGGAGGCTGCGTGCCCCCCTCGTGCAGGCTCACCCTGCCCGAGCCGGTCACCGGGGCCGCTTCTCGTTCACCACTGGACCCCTCTTCCTCCTCCTCCTCTCCTTGCTGGATTTTCTTTGGTTTTATCTTTGATTTTTTCTTTTTATTCTGATGGTAGAAACAAATGAAAACATATATATGGCGGTGATTTCAAAACAACTTCTAATTGACCACTGATACTGTCCATTTGCTAATTACCAAATATGTCCCAACAAGTCGTTGAAAGAAGAAAAGTGAGAAAGGGGGCACTTACTTAGCACCCTCTGTGTCAGTCACTAGGCGAAGTGCTTACACACACCCTGTGGGGTCATAAGAAGTGAGGGACAAAATGTGTGGGACAGAGGGACCCCTGCGGCCTGGGTGTAAATTCCCCCTCTGTGACATGGGGCAAACCCCTTAGCCTCTTCGAGCCTGGCCTCATCACCTGTAGGTGTAAGGCCAATGCCACTGACCTGATCCAGGTGTGAAGGCATCCAGCCTTCTCAGCTGGGTTCGGCAAGAGAACTAAGGTCTACAGGAAATGACCTGAGCGGCTGTCTTCTCAGTTCTCCCAGGTAAGACACAGTCAGTACCACTCTGGATGCAGAGGGGGATTCAGATCTCTCCTCTGACGTTAGGCACAGTGCATGTTTTAGGGCATCGGCGCTTTGTAGGTGTAGATATTAAGGAAAAGCCGGTTTCTTCTCTCCTTTCTTTCTACCATCCAAAAATCTCTGGAATCTGTGCCCCCCTCTGCATTCTCAAAGTCCCTGACCTTGGGGAAGAAGGGCCTCATCACTTCCACCTTGGGTCATCAACGTGGCTCGACTCATGCCCTTTCACTTGCTACCACAGCGATTTTTCTAACATGCACCTCTTGCCTTCGCACTCTGCTCTATAGGGTTCTTCGACGAACCTCCACCACTGTACGGTCAAAGCCCCAGTTCCGTAGCATACTACACACGACCCTTGTGATCCGGCCTCTGCTACACCTGCGCCGCCCCTCCCCTCTGCACACCTGACGCTCTACGTCTACGCTCACTCTCATTCTCTATATTTATGCGTCTTCTGCTCCTTCAAAATGAAAACAGCTCTTTTCTGTGCTACCCTTATTCTTGAGTCTCATTTTCGCCAAATCTTTCTGAAAGTCTTCTTACTCCTCAATCCGACTGAGTGTCCCGGACGTGTTCCCCAGTCCTGTGAGGACGCTGAGGAAAGGAGTCACAACACTGCACAGCAGCTGTCCATCCATCTTTGCCTTCTGCCCCCAAACTCCTACAAACGGTCTGTACCTTCAATGTCAGTACAATGTCTGGGCTGTCACAGACACACAGTAAATACTGAACAGGTGGATGAGTTAAAGAATTCTTGACTGTAAGCATTTTTATCAGGTATTACATTTCTAGATGTGATACCGTGGTATATTTGTATATTCTGGCTTCTCTGACAGAAACGTGAGGCAGCTACCAGGAAAGACCGGGAAAGCTGGTGAATGTGAGGGGTGTGAAGATGGTGAGTTGACTGGTAGTTGGGTTCTAATGGTCTAGAGCGGGGCTGGCAAATTACAGTCCACAGGCCAAATCCAGCCGAGCACACAGCCTGATGCTGTGAATACAATTTTACTGGATCCCGGCCACTCCCCTTTGTTAACACCGTGTCCGTGGCTGCTTCTGCGCGAGGACATCAGAGCCGGTGGCCGCAACAGAGGGCTAAAACACGCCCCAGCCAGCCTTCTGCAGAAAAGGTTTGTTGCCCTGTGATCTTGGGCCTCTGACGGGTGAGGATGCTCGGCTTTGGGTGTGAATGCCCATTTTTATAGCTGTTACACTGACTAGGTATCTTAGAAGTATGAGATGCTCTCACTGGTATTTTCAGCAGTGTGGTAAATTTAAACGTACTCTGCCAGAACTCCTAAATTGAATCACATTCAAGGTGAGGCTTTGGCATAGAAGTTGTCAAATCATAGAAAACACACAGCAAGCAATGAAAAACAATCCGCAGCTTAAACCTAAACAGACATAACGCACCGCAGCTGGTCGAGAAGCGCCGGACTCAGGAAGCTGCGGTCTGGCAGGGGGCCGCCCATCATACTGCGGAAGCGGAGTGGGGTACAGCACCGTGGGCATCTCTATGTTTATCCCGGGGAGTCCGTGAAACATGGATTTCTAATGACGACAATTCAGAAAACACATGTAGAAAAACATAATGCAAAAACCAGAATTATTCAATTCATTATGTTCTGGATCACATAACAGATTGGTGTTTGGAGGTCACTAAGGAAATAAAACTGGGACAGAAGAGAGACGGCTTGTAGGGCTTCAAGAAGAGTTTAATCTCACCCGTGGGATATCAGTTGGTCAGATCAGGTTAGATTTTATTTTAATTTACTTATTATTTTTATTTATTAATTTTTACACTTTATCTAGGTTTATCTAATTGTATTATCTAAGTATAATCTTTCTAATTTAGCTTATCCATGCCCACACCTAGATATCTGTCTCCCTGCCTATCTGGGAGTAGGGAGATGGCACAAGGGAAAAATACAACTTTAGTCATGAAAAAGCGAAGTTATCGTACATGGCTTCAGTCTGAGGGCAGCACAAAGCTTCTCACTATTTTCTGAAGTCAGCAGGGCCCCAGAGAGGCTGACCTGGCTTTCCCACTGATCAGCAGGCTCAGAAGCCCAAGGACGGTCACCTGCTGACATGCATCGTGACTGGCCCACCTGCTGGATGGGGGCGAGAGCCAAGGAGAAGCCCTGGTTCTTCTTTCAAATACAAAGACGCTCAAGATCATCTAAAATTAAATTATCTACAGATCATACCCATTCCCTTCCTAAGTTAAGGTACATATGAAATTTTAGAATTTGATACATTTACTAAACAAGGTTTATTGTTTCCAGTTCTTAAGCATGTTTGAATATGAATACTTTATTCTTGTCTCTTAAAATATAATACCCTAAAGCTAGCCTTGGGTTGAAAGAGTGGTCCCCGTGCCTGGGCTTGAAGGAGGAAAGACACCAACCACCGTGGGGACGTGGGGTTTGGGCAGACAACGCCTCACCTTTAGCACAGCCAGGAGAGCTCCCAGCTCATCGGTCTGCGTCAGTTTCCTCTTCCCGCCATTTAGCAGAGACTGTATACCTTTCAACGCATTTTGTAACAACTAGGGGGAAAAAAGGAGACCAGGTTAAGAGGTAAATGAAATCTGGTTGTCCAGGGATCAGCTTTCTAGCACCACTTGGGATGCAGGAGGAACTGTCTTTAGATGATGGAACAAACCTTTAGACAGGGAAGGGAAAAAAAAAAATGAAAACAACAAAAAAAAAGAAGATCCAGAGAGGAGGTCTGATGAACAAGTTATTTTCCAGAAGAACAGGGTGCTCTTACTGAATAAGAGCGGTCTCATCGCACACGTTTATAAACCAGCATGTGTAACGGTGAGTGAGGAAAAAAGAAGAGATGTTCAGTGGGGAAGGATGTGACAGGAACGGAAAGATGGCAGCAGAGGGGAGTCTAAACGCAGCAACCTCAGCGGCTCTGGAAGGCAAAAGGATGAAATGTGGGAGCAGGTTTCTGGAGGGCAGTTCCAATTGAGATGGACTTTTTGACTCAGTAACGCATTTCCAGAATTCTGTCCTTAAGAAACCCTCCTTACATGGAGAGGATGCATATTGCAGACTTGTTTGAAGTAGTAAACACACTGAAAAAGCGTCCATTTCCATAAATTATGACAATGATTACATACGAAGCTAACCCTCTGCTACATGTAAAGTCAACAGTAAGAACGGCAAGCACTTTAAATGCTTTACTTCATATCTTCCTCATAAGACCCTTGGTCCCATTTCACAGATGAGGAACGTGGAGGCTCAAGAAGTTAAGTAATTTTCCCAAGATCTGCCAGCTAGAGCTAGAAAGTATGAGGTACAGCAATAGGCACCGAAGAGGTCCAAGGGATATTAAGCTCAAAAAGGAGAAAAGTGGCAGAACAACATATTTAATAAGATCATTTACATATAGAAAAAGAATCTGGGGGCATGTAAAACAGTTTGTTCCCAAGTGCTTGTACCTGAGCAGAGGACTATAAGGAACTTCACCATCTAAGATCTGTCTGTAGTTTTTGAAATGTGCCACTCAGAATTTAAAATATGTTAACAAATTGTCAGAATTTAAAATATGTTAACAAATTGTCTTACTGGCATCAGATTCTTAAAAAAATATTTATTTATTAATTTTTAGAGAGAGGGGAATAGAGGAAGAAAGAGAGGGAGAGAAACATCAATCGGCTCCCCTTGCACACCTCTACTCGGGGACCTGGACTAGAAAGCAGGCATGCGCCCTGGCTGGGAACTGAACCAGCAACCTTTTGGTCTGCGGGACGACAGCCAACCCCGCTCAGCTGCACTGGTCAGGGATGCAGGGAGTTTAAGAAAAGAAATACAATGTTGCAGAGATCATGGAATCCACTCTTTCCCTTTCCATGTAAAAGTCACTCGTCTGAAACTGTCGTGCTTTTATAGTCAGGATGGAAAAAAAACAGTTTTCTTTAAAAACCTCAAATTGCAAAACAAACAAAAACAATTTCATGAAATTTACACCTGAAAGATATGATTTCAGTCTTCTTGATTTATTTTTTTAAATATTTTACTGTTATTCTATTACGGTTGTCCCCATTTCCTCCCCCCCCCCCCCGCCCCGTTGCTGTCCCCCATCCACCCCACCCCCCCTCCCAGTCAATCCCCACCCTGTTGTCCACGTGCACAGGTCACTCATGCATGTTCCTTGACTAGCCCCTGCCCCTTTCGATCTTTTTAGGTCACCAACATTCCACAAATGCCTGTATCTCCAGACAAAACTAATGCAACTACCAAGTTAAACTCCTTGGCAACAGCTTCTGTTCCACTGCTGCTTCTAGACACACCGGTAGCAGTCACACGGTTGATGGCAGTCCCGCTTACCATGCAAAACGTGATATCATCCATATCAGGCGACTTTGGAGCCTGTAAAGTGGCCAAGAAAGCTTGGAAGCAGATGTTCTGGTAGGGCTCCTCCAAGTGCGGCTGTCCTGGCACACTAAACACACACACAGAGCAACTCAGACTCTGCCTCCTTTGAAATCTTGGGCTTGCAAAGGAGTGAGAGTTAAAAGTAGCCATAATGCAGACTAACGGAGTCGGACTACGCCCTCGGATGAAACTGTGTGACAGAAGGCCTGTGCACTTTGGTTACTGACTGCTCCGGGCCAGGCACAAGGCTGAAATGAACAGGAAGAAGGAAGAACGGATTCCACAGGGAAAAGTTACAGAAATTTGTAGTGGAAGAGGTACGGGGAAAATCTTGTTTAGTTCTGCAGGCCCTGTCAAGTCAGAATCACAGAGCTAAACATGCCCTCCTAGTCCCTGGACAGCACTGCGATGTAGAGTAAGTTCAAGTCTGTGCTGCTCATCTTCTCCCGCGTGAATCTACACTGGGCAGCTGAGACGGCTTCCGTTTTCTTAGAAGGAAATGGCCTTGGCAGACCAATCTCATCAAAGCTTCAATTCATATGAATATATCCTTCTAAAAGACTAAGGTCAGAATTTATACCAGTAGAAAACAAAACCTTGACATACTGCATATATATCACTTAAAAAAAAGATTTTATTTATTTATTTTTTTTGAGAGAGGGGAAAGGAAGGAGAAAGACAGGGAGAGAAACATCAATGTGTGGTTGCCTCTCATGCGCCCCCTACTGGGGACCTGGCCCACAACCCAGGCATGTGCCCTACTGGTGACCCTCTGGTTTGCAGGCCCGAGCTCAATCCACTGAGCTACATGAGGCGGAACACATGTATTGCTTTTACTATATTTAAGGATAAGGTCCTGGTCTATTTTTTCATTTCCTTACAAGCAATATTAAAATTAAAAACAAATAAGATGATATTATTGGCAAAGAACATGGGAAATGCAAAGTAGGTTATTTTCCTAAGTTGGTTCTGGCTTCAGACAGATTGAACCACCAACAAAGGGCCCACGGGGGGCCCTATATTATTACAACTGGGAAATCTGGTGGGATCCACCTACCTGAGACATAGGTTCGCCATACAATGTACTGCAGCTCTCCTGACCTCAGGGTCAGGCTGAGTCAAGTCACTCAACTTCACCAAGAGTCCGCTCTTGCCTAGTAAGTCTGGGAGGTACTAAAACAAAGTAACAGCCAACGTTGAACGAATAACAGCTTCTGGAAAATATTACTCTTTAGCCAGATCTCCTTTTTCTAACTAAAGGGCAGTCAAGTAGCCAAAGACTAGCTGCCAGGCACACCTTCCAGGTGGGCATGCAAAGACATGCCAAAAGACGGAGGAAGGGCCTTTGCTCCCAGCCCAGGGAGGTGCTGACCCACTCAGTCTTGGTCGCAGAGCTGAAGGGTCACGATAACAGACGGTCATGGTTAATGTTCCGAGGTGCCAAGTGCTGTCTCACTTTGTCCCCAGAGCCACAGTTTCACACATGGAGAAACGGGCCTCAGAGTGGTTAAGCAAGGGTGCCCCTGGCACAGCTAACGAAAGGCAGGACAGAAACCCGCACAGAGGCCTGCTGGGTCAGAACCTGGGCCCCTCACCCTTCAACAAACAAAGACAAAGGCAAAGACAGACAAACACAAGCCCCAGAACACAGTTCAAACCACCTTCTGACATTTTGAGCCATTGCAGTAAACCAGAGCCGCCAGGGCCTGAAGAACCTTCACATGCGTCCAGGAGCAGCACTGCTGAAGAGCGGAAACCGTGTACGCCAGCAGGAAGCCCAGGTTCTGCTCGTCAACAATCACCTGCAGACAGAGGAGAGGACACATACGGCCTGACTTCAAAAATACTCACCCTTTTCAGACGCGCATGCTCATCTGAATTAAGCTCTGTGGTGGGTCCACCTCTCCTGTCACAAAGATCAGTTCTAAAGGCCTTGAAATTCTGAAGAAGACAGGGCCTTCTTATCCCCAGGGCCTCATTCACTTCTTCCCTTAACCCCCTCCACTCCAGGGAGACAAGGGCCCTTTAAAAAGCTAGATTTACTTAGCAATTAGGAAAGATTCTAGAGTGAAGGGAAGTACAGTACAGACCTTGATATAAATAAAAGGGGTCTTTTTATCTAGCATCCCCTTGCCCTCAAGCTACATCTCTTGTTTTATAAAGGCCAAAAGGAGACAAATGGTAGCTTTGGGAAAGATGAAAAAATATTGGTAGGAAAGGGGTAGGGGATTATTTCAATTTATTCTTAGATAGATCTTGGGCAAATACATCTTCCACGAAAAATTCTAAGACCCGGGAGCAGAATGATGTTGGTTTCTTTAGAATGTGGCTAAGAAACTTCTAGAATTGCGCAGAACATTGTTTTTGGTCAGAGTTATATTTGTTTTAATATCATTCTTCGTGGGCATTTCCTTTTTCTTTAGCTTCTCAAAAGACCACCCTGCTGTACCTATCACAGATGTACCGGGTTGGCCAAAAAGTCAGTTTGGTTTTTTTTCCGTAAGACGGCTCTAGTAGCACTTAGCTGTCTTTAACTTCATTGAAAATAATTTTATTAGAATGTATTGTGACAGCTGTCATATCAGCGTGAATTTTTAAAAAACTTGTCAAAATTGGTGATTTTGTGTTGCCATTTTAATACTGAAGATGGAAGAAAATAAGCAACATTTTTGGCATATTATACTTTACTATTTCAAGAAAGGTAAAACGACAACTGAAATGAAAAAAAAAGACGTGTGCAGAGCATGGAGAAGGTGCTGTGACTGATCAAATGTGTCAAAAGTGGTTTGCGAAGTTTCCTGCTGCAGATTTCTCGTTGGACAATGCTCCACGGTCCGGTGGACCAGTCAAAGTTGATGGAGATCAAATCGAGACATTAATTGAGAACAATCAACGTTATGCCACGTGAGGGACAGCCGACATACTCAAAATATCCAAATCAATAAAATTATTGGTGAAAATGAAAAATGTGTCTTTTATTTTACGGAAAAAACTAAATAGCCTTTTTAGCCACCCAATGTTTCAAAGGTACTTAGTTATTCTCAAAGTTCATACCCTGAATTCTGAAGTTTCATAAATAATTACCTGTAATGTGTTAAGTAAATGGTGGATAAGCTGAGACACTTTGCTGACAAGATGATTCTGATTAAGAGGCACCAGCCGACAAGCGTGGACAAGAAGAGGACTGACGTCCTAGGAAAAACAAAAAGACAGTGAGAAGTGACATACCCACTGGTCAAGTGGAGGCCCTCCCCCACCCCGCCAAAACACAGGCAAGCAGGAAAATAAAAGTGAATGTTAACACTCAAAATGGGGAAAGATGAGATTCGAGGCAGAAAGTAGAAAATGATATCACAAAACCACGATGTGCTAAAAAAATGAATCAATATAGTTTTGTGAGGCTAAAGACCCCAGAGTCTGCATCTAGGTAGAAGCAGTATAATTAAATAACCAAAGAAAGGCTTCCATAATATCAAAAGCACACACTGAAGTTAAAAATACCAAAAAGTAGCAAACCAGATGCTCAACACCACCGGGAAAATCAGAAATGACGCTTGTATGAATTTAATGTAAAATTAGGGATTCTAAAAAGAAAATTGCATTATTCATTCATCTATTGATGTTTATTGAATATAAAGGCTCTGAGCACCTCCTATGTGCCAGGTAGTAAGCTAGGTCTTTATGCTCCAAAGGTAAACAAACATATTTATGAACCCCCAAAAGTTCACAATCTAATGAATGAGAGGAAAATACTCACAAATACTTAATGTGAACTAAGTGCTAAAAGAATTCAGTACAAACTCTGGAGAAATAGTAATTAGGGAGGTCTTGTGGAAGTGATTTTTAAGCAGCATCTGGAACAATTTGAAGGATGAGTAAAAATCTACAGACAGACAAGGCGCTGAGAGATAATGCAAGCAAAGGGAACAGAATGTGCCCTGGCTAGTGTGGCTCAGTTGGTTGGAGCATCGTCTGGAAGCGGAAAGGTTGAGGGTTTGATTCCTGGTCAGGGCACATACCTAGGATATGGATTCAATCCCTGATTCACTCATGTACAGGAGGCGACCAACTGATGCTTCTTTCTCACATGAATGTTTCTCTTTCCCTTCCTCTTTTTCTACACAAGCAATGAAAACTAAATGTCCTTCGGGTGAAGATAAAAATAATTTTTTTTAAAAAGGGAATAAAGTGCAAAGACTCGGAATACTAGTGGAGTGAAATACCATCAGGTGCTTGAGGAACAGTAAGTTGTAAAGGACTGCACACAGGACACAATAGGAGGGGCTACAGAACAGGAAACTGGAAAGGCACATAGTTCTGGTGCAAAAATAGCAAATTATACAAATAAAAAGTCCCGCCCCCAACCACTCCGTAATTCCACTCTGTTCCCTGGCGGCACAAACCATTCTTCTGTGGTGAACTCTGTTATCTATAGACGTGCATAAATTCTAAACCTCCCCACCCTACACGGGTCTCATACTGCATGAACTGTTCTGTAACTTGCTTTGACCCATATGTATTGGTCTTCCCAAACCAAAGTTTCACTATTGCAATCAGATCTCTTCCCCACTAACAAAAAGATCACTCTGGCAGCGGAGCAAAGAATGGTTTGGAGAAGGGCTGGCCCGGAGGCAGGCAGTGAGTAGACAAGTGCCACAGTCCAAGAGTCACTTGGCCTTGAGGACCTAAGGCATTGGCAATGGGAATACAGAGCTGGAGACGGATTGTAAAGGATCCCGATTGGACAGGATCTGGAGGGAAGGAAAGAGGAAGAAACAGTTTGTGCCTGTGTGACTTGGCAGACTAGCTGGGAGACAGTGTACTCATTCTGAGGGATTGTCAAGTTTGAAGCACCTGTGAACACCAGAGGCAGTGGTCCGATTGGGTCAAGAGTTCAGGAATTCAGTAGTAGTATCCAAGACCTGATGTGCGGGAATAGCACTCAACACACTTCTAAAGAGGAGACAGAGAGGGCGGAGGCAGAGGGGGGAGAGCCTAGCGTGAAGGAACAGAAAAAGGCAGGGACTTTGTGACAGACTTAGGTTCCAATTCTAGCCATGTCTTTGCCAGCAACAGGGCATTGGGTCTTTATGAGCCTCTGCGTTTTTATCAGTAAAATGGACCTAATTACACCCACACCATAAAGTTCCGGGAACCGTGCACAGGAAAGCACAATACGTGATCCACGTGCCATGTCCTCAATAAATAGTAGCAGTGAATTTTATATACAAAATATTCTGGGTGCAGGGAGTGGGGCGGGGAAAGGGGGGGGGCGCGGAAAATGCAACCAGAGATGACAAATGCGTGGGTATCAGAGCATAAGTCAGCAAGTTGGGTTTTGAAAGATACAACTTTGTAAAGCACTTCAGAGACTTCCAGATGGAGGGAAGAAGATGTGTCACGGTCGGAAGGTGCAAACCAGCCTGGAATTAAGGAATTCGAAGTTGGGGTGAGAAAAGCCCGGAGAGGCAGGCGGGAGCTACCAGCTGGGGCCCCTGCAGGGTGGCGCCGGGGCCAGCAGATGCTCCTGGAGTCCCCTCCGCTGGACACCCCGCCTACCTCCGGGGCCACGCCGCCGCCCTCGCTGTAGTTCTCGGAGATGAGCTGGTCCAAGAGCAGGTGGATCTCGGTGCGGGAGGAGCTGCTGTCATCCGGGCGCAAGGCGCAGAGCCTGTCCGACAGGCGGCGGAACCCTGTGCCCAGCTCCCGGGGCAGCTCCCGCGGCGCCTCTCGCGGCGACCCGCCCCGCGGGGAACTGGCGACTTGCACCGTCGCCATCTTGCCTACGTTAAACAACGGGGGAAATACTTCCGGGACATCCCTGACTCCACGCTCCACTTCCGGAAATACTTCATCTGGGCCCGGACCCAAGGCGATTGGGTTCCAAGACCTTGGGGAACGGCTCCTGAGACTGGTGCCCCGCAAATACCCGTTGGAAATGAGCTTGAAGACCTTTTCACCGCCCACCTCTTCCTGAGCCCTGCCTGAGAGGTGGAGACGGTCCCCTCCGAAAGTTTGGTTCTGAGCAGGGTTGACTTTCCTGTTTAGTACTAGCGTTTCAGATTTGGGCTGGAGTTGGAGACGGGCTGCCGTAGAGGGCAGGGGCAGAAACTGCTAGCTGTACTACATTCCTCTACTTGGAATCTCAACCCCTGTTTTTTTTCCCCCACGCACGAAACCACTCTGAGTAAGGGTTACATTCCCCAGCATTCCTTGCAGCGGGCTGTGAACCCTCCTGTGGATCTTGAGAAAACTCGCCACACAAGAAAAGTAATTTGGGAGTTCACTCTGCACCATGTAAAATATAACCTGCCTAAGGGTAACCTGGTTGAGATCGGACAATCTCAAGATTTCCTGAAATCTTAAAAGCAAAATGCTAGGCGGGGGGAAGTAGCCATTTTAAAACCTGTGAACAGTTTTCTGTTTCCCAATAGATGAAGCCTCGAAATTTACATTTGGGCAGACTGGGAAAACCGTTGAGTTGTGTGGTTCATAGATATAAAGCAAATTCTCACCCATGGCTCTCAGGGAAAACCCTGAAGTCACCTGAATGTACATGTTTTATCCCGAGAATAAA
This sequence comes from Macrotus californicus, assembly GCA_007922815.1. Lineage (NCBI taxonomy): Eukaryota > Metazoa > Chordata > Mammalia > Chiroptera > Phyllostomidae > Macrotus > Macrotus californicus. The sequence continues at coordinate 453,998 of VMDR010000066.1, forward strand.
GCACTTCTGTTTAGCAGTGAAAATTGGGCATATGCTTTAGAAGAGCTAATTATCTGAAGACTTTGGGCTTCTTTGGGGAGAAATATTTATTTTTTGTTTGACTTTAGATTTCATTATGCTTGTATATTGTTTATTTGGGGGATGTGTGCACATGTATGTTATGTATGTATATGTATTTGTGATATTTAAGCATTTGCTCAGAGATCAGCAGCTGAGACCTAGTCACTGATGTGTTTAGTCTGAGTTCTCCTAAAGCAGACCCTCAGATGAGGTTAGCATGTGAGTGGTTTATTCGGGAATGAACATGGAAGAAAGGGGAATCAATACAAATATGTGCTATTAAGTTAGCCATTACAAGAGGTGATTGCACAATCCTTAGGACTTTCTGCGAAGCCTTTCTGAATGCTCTCAGAGTCCCCCTCCTGAGGAAGGGAAGGGGAAACCACGTATCTGTCAGTGTTTGACCTCTGTTAGCTGCTACCCCACCAAGCACAAATTCTCCAGTGCTTCTGAGTTGAGCATGCATCAGTATGTGATGGTTTCTGAGGGAGTCTCTTATTTGAATAGTCAAAGAAGCCCTGAGACAAAAGTGAGAGGTGTAGGGTACTAGGCTACAAGTTCAAGGCAAGGCTGGACAAGTTTTCTTGCACTCATCTGGTAGAGCCCTGAGATAAACTGGTTGCTGTAGCAATGATTACAGTAGGACTGTGAAGGGAAGAGTATTTGAAGGAGTGCATCTGAGATGTCCAGCCTGCTGGGCTGGAAGGGTGTAAGGCCTGGCATCACACAGTGGAGGCGGCATGAGAGACAGTGGAAAGGATTTGGGTTTGGTGCAGCTCATCTCTGGGTGCAGTTGGTTGCAGTTAACTATACAGACCCTGACACTTACCTGCGGCTCTATGCCTTTGAACAAATTACTTAATTTTGCCAAACCTCAGTGTCCTGATATGAAAAATGGTAATGATAATAAACATGGTTACAAGGTGGTTGTCAGGATAAGTTGGATGATGCTTGTGAAGAATAGAACATCTTGTTATATAAACACTTGTTATACAGCAAGAGCTGAACAAATGTCATCTGTCCCCCATTTTCTCCTTCTCCTCACCCCTGCCCAAATAACTCAGGTACTGTGGGCACTTTTAACCATGCTGATTTATTAAAAGAAACCGATTTTTTTTCCATTCCCCACCACATCCCTTGGAATCTCCACCCACAGGCTCCCATGTTCATCTGTCTTCTCTGGCAAGGAGCTCCAAACAGCCGCATCTTTGAAGATTGGAACTCCAAGAAGGGGTGAGAAATTATTAGAAAGGGGTGACCCTTAAGATAAGTCTTCATCTGAAAAATGGACAAAAATTATGCATGAGATCTGCTGTTTTAAGGACCCAAGTGCACTCAATACTATTGAGAGGCTACAGTTCCAGTTCTGGAAATAATAAGCACCTGCAAGGAACCAACAAGGCTAAAAAACACCCCAAGGATTGTGGGTGGGTGGGACAAATAATACATTCTGAACACAAATGGGTTATTTTTAAAGTATATGTTGATTCTGTTGTACTTAATACAACTTAATTTATAATCAAAACTGAATCACATTAGCTTTTATGATTTTTTTTTCATTTAATGGCTACTGAAAATAAAGAAACAAGACCCTGTGAAGACCCTGAAATATTTTTACAGGAAGGGGGTTTTCATGGGTAAATAAGGCAATGTGCATTAAAGGCTTAAAATGAGCATATTCTTTGGTCACTAATTACACTTCTTAGAATTTGTCTCAACAAAAATTAATAAGGGCATGTACACCAATTTAATATTCATTACAGCCATATTAATACTATAAATATGAGAAATATATTAAATCTGTATTAACCGAAGTTGCCCAGTATATGAGGACTTCCATAAGGCTATTAAAGTGGATTGTATAGAATAGGGGTGTCAAACTCATTTTCACTAGGGTTGAAATAATTTTAGGACTGTATAAATGTAACTACTCCTTAACTGTTAAGGAGTTGAAATTATGTTCAGCCCTTTGAAGGCGACCACAAAGCTGATACGGCCCCCGGTGAAAATGAGTTTGACACCCCTGGTGTGGAAGCATCGGTGTTGATAGTAAAAATTGTTCACTACCTCTTTCTAAGTGAAATAATGAAGAAATCACACATTATCATAATCTTATATAAATATTATATATGTGTGTGTGTTCAAAGTATTCGCTAAAGTGTTAAGCAGGCATCATTTTGGGATCATGGGTGATTTTTATCTTCTTTCTGATCAAGTAGTCTGTATATTCTTTCCAGGATATACTGGGTAACTAAATTATTTTAAAGATTTGGAAACTGCTATCCTGTGACAGATGCTTCTTGTTTGGGGACCGTGTGGGTGAAGAGGGAGAGACCACAGAGAGACAGACTTCTGTCCCACTCATTTCTGCAAAGTCCCATCAGGGCCAAGTGTACAGCCTCAGCCTGCCTGGCTTGGACAAGGTTTGAGGCAGCAGGAAAGGACCTGATGTTTTTACCTGTGCTTAGTCTGCGGTGCAGACGTGGCCACACCCATTGCTGACACAGCGCTCCCCCGGATCACAGTCCCAGGTACCGCTGCAGAGTTCAACGCAGGTGCCTACATTAGAACAGATCAGCTGAATACCTTCATGCTTGAGGCACAGGTGCCAGAGAAGACAGCCCTTGTGTAAGGAGCCAGCCCCACTTTTTTTCTTTCAGTTCAATACATAATGTCACTTACATGATTCCTTGCAGAATAATATTCATTAACATCTTATATATTTTGGTTAAACACAATACATTCACATAATCCCAATAAAGCAAGACCTACTTTAAAGACATGTGAGAAGAGGACCAGGTGGGATGTCTACAATGTATTGGGTTGGCCAAAAAGCCTGGTTAGTGTTTTCCATAAAATAAAAGACACATTTTTCATTTTTGCCAATAACTTTATTGATTTGGATATTTTGAGTATGTCGGCTATCTCCCGCTATTGGCTTCTAGTGGGTAGAGGCCAGGGGTGTGGCTAAACATCTTCCAATGCATAAGACAGCCCCCCAGCAAGGAGTTATTTGGCCAAAATGTCAATAGTACCAAGAAACTTTGCAAACCACTTTTGACACTTCCATCAGTCACAGCACCTTCTCCACACACTGAACAAATATTTTTTTGCATTTTTACCTTTCTTGAAATGATAAAGCATGATACACTGAAAATGTTGCGTATTTTCCCACCTTCAATATTAAAGTGGCTGCACAAAAATTCACCCATTTTTATGTTTTTTTTTTAAATGCACACTGATATGACAGCTGTCACAATATAATCTAACAAAATTGTTTTGAATGAAGTTAAAGACAATGAAGCACTTCTAGAGCCATTGTACAAAAAAAAAAACCAAAACAACAAAATTTGTGGCCAGCCCAATACTTGCAGACCTCAGAGAAAATCAGCACCAACCCTCCATGTTGCCATTAGCTGTTGTTGATTTACAGTGAGAGGGTTAAAGACTTCTGGTCCCCGCTCACAGCAGCTTGGTTACCCATTATCTGTTTGTTTCTTACTATGTATAAAAAAGCACAGAAGCAAGTTATTCAGGAACTACAAGTATGTAAAGTAGGGTCATTACCTCTAAGCAGCTTAGAATCTAACAATGGAAATAGGACTTATGTTTAAAGGACTAAGAACAAAGCAAGTTTGTGACAACTGTCCTTAGGTGTATCCAAAGGACTGAAGAGGCTCTGAAGACGGAAGACATTACTCTCAAGGTGAATTTTGAAGTACAGGATTTTTTAAAAGACAGAATTGAAGGGAGCAGTGGCGGGGGGGGGGTGTGAGAAGAGAAAAGAATGACTAGCTAAAGGTCACAAAGGGACAACGCAACAGGGCTAGGACGAGGGGGAGGTGTGTAAGGTGGCTTGGACGCAAAATTAAGGAGGAACTTGCACAATCTGGAGAATGAGTACCTCCTTAAATTTTGTACCCTGGGTGCCTCCCCTGCCTCACTCCTCGCTCTGAAATATGAAGAATACGGGAGGAGTGGTGAATGGGAGGTGGGATAAGTATTAGGAAACATTGGGAAGTTAAGCAGGAAAAGCAGGCAGAGAGAAAAGTTACAGAGGATGGATCGATTTTGAATAACTGAGGAGTTTGGATCCCATTTGGCAGGCCAAGAGAGGGTTACGAGTATTTACTTAGGAAGGTTCTTTTGGTGTCAGAGCACAGAACGAACCAGGATTTGACAGACAATTAAACTTCAGGAGGAAGAGGGGGCAGGGAGAGCCGCTGAGAAGCTACTGCACCGGCTCCAGCATGGGGCAATCAGGGATGGAAATGCAGTGAGGCAATGGGTGGTGGAAAGGAAGGAACATGTGAAACAGACGATTTAAAGAGCGGATGGTATTTGGCAACCAGCTGACTGTAGCTGGAGGAGAGCAACGAAGAGACAGGGGTACGTGTTGAATCCGATAGTCTTTAGGGAGAAGGAAGAGATGCAGCGAAGACAGCCCAGCAGAGATGAGAGTCTGAGGGCCAATGGGGCTCCAGAACTGTCCGGTGCAGGTCAAAGACTGTGACAGCTGAGGAGAGTCAAGACTTTTGTTAACGGGCACAGGAGAGAAGTTTCTGCAGAGTGAGGGGTCACCATGGAGACCCCAGCCCATCTGCAAGGGGGTAAGGGGTGGGGTACAGGGAAGTGAGGGCAGAGGATTAGGATTACTTCTTCGAGACTATGGATGGTGAAAGGAAAAGAAGAGAGGGCAGCGATTCATATTTACCATAATTAAGAGAATACTTCCTCTGGACAATCCCACTGATCTGTATCAAGTGACGAAGAGACCGGTAGAAAGACAGATGCTGGTGGGAATGTGGCTGGTGAGGAGCCAGAAGAGGAGTGGAGGGGGGTCCAGATGCGGGGGGTAGCCAGGGAAAGGAAGGGGAAAGTGGAGGCAGAAAGAGGGACGCTGCAGTCCAGGTGGGTCCCTGCAAAGATCCTTTGACTGGAATATTTACCCTCTTATTTCTTCCCCTCCTGCTCCTGCAGATACTGGGCTCTGATGTCCTACTTTCTGGCTCTAGCACCTGAGAATGGGGCTGCCTTCCGCCTGGACTCACCCAGCAGTTTCAATGGTATCACCGCAGCCTGAAACTCCTGGACCTCCAGGCTGAGGATGATGACTGTCACAAGGAGGAGGAGGAAGCCTGCCAACTTCATGGTGCTGGTGGAAGTCTTTGGTAAAGATGCAGCGGCAGGGCTGAAAAGAGCTGAAATGTACGTCCTTCCGCCCACGGAGCTGATACGCAAGGCCAGGGGTGGGACTAGCGACTGCGGGAGCCTGAGCCCTGCCCAGAGGCTGATATTCTGATGCTGCTTCAGGACACACACCACGTGCATCCTGGGTCATGCCACACTATTGCCTGAGCAAGTCTCTGAGCCAACAGAACACCCTCCTCTGATTGACAAATAAAACTCCGAAACCAGGAAAGACATGAGTGACTGAGAAAGAGGGTGGGGGTTGGGTGCTTTTATTATGTACTTTCATCCATGAGTTCATTTTTCCACAATTCTCGAATGTCTTCTCTGGGCCAGGCACTTGCTAGGCATGAGGAATATGTCCTTATAGAAATTACAACCCAGGCACTGGGTGCTGGCTAGGGAGGGGCAGTCCGTTCTTCCATTTCTCCCCTCTGTTCACAGCCTAGCACCTCTGGTGCAGATGGCAGGGAGAGGCTGTAGGAGACCCAGCAAACGTGCTCCTAAGTCACCTGCTGGTGGTAAGGAGGTAAGGTGACCTTAGTCTCCTTCTGGCTCTGCCTTGAGGCAGGATAGTAAGAAGCTAGGAAAGGTCCTGGGCAAATGGAATAAGGAAACTGAGGAAAATTTAAAAAGGCCAAACAATTTGAACAACTTACTCCCAGCTGGTGAATGGTAAGATCTTATCTTCCCCAACCAAAGACTCATGAGAGCAAATGGTTTATCTCTCTCCCCACCACCCAGAGAACACACAGCTTAAATCACCCTGGTCTGGGAAATAGAGAACAGAGGCTCAGTTAATGCCATTTTTGCTACACCCACGGAGAGATGAAGTCAGGGGAACAAATAACAAAAATCCCACTAAAGCCAGACAGACCCAAGATAAGAGTAAAACATTGAAGCAGACCAGAGAATAATCCCAACACGCCCCATATGCTCATTTTGATGCATCAGCATATTCAAAACCCACCTGGAAAGCTAATGAACATTCTGCTGAAACCCTCCCCTAAGATTCTCACCAGAAGGAGAGAGAGAAAAACCCTCAAGACAAAGACCAAATGTGGCTCCTTCCAGAGCACACTCATGTCCCTTCTCGGGAATGAGCTTTTTACTTCCTTGTAAACTCTAAGGGGTCCCATGAGACTTGCAACCAGGGGAGCAGCATGGGCAGTGGCAGCTTGTCCCGGGTGCCCCCTGATCGTGTCTCCAAGGCCCCGCTTTTCTCTGACTTCCCAGTGAGCTAACAGTAGCCTCGCCCTGGCTCACTTATTTCCTATAATGTTTCTAGGGAGCCAAAGCAGAGCCCCGCCTAGGCTCTCTCCTGTTTCTTCTTCTACCCTAAGTCCTTCCTTTGTTTCATTGTCCCCAGCTTTAATCAACAAATGCTTAAAGTCACCTGGACTCACCCTGACCAGTGTGGCTCAGTTGGTTGGCCATTGTCCCCGCAGAGCGAAAGGTTACCAGTTCGATTCCCGGTCAGGGCACATGCCTGGGTTGTGGGGCCAGGGCCCTGGTCGAGGTGTGTGCAAGAGGCAACCAATCAATATTTCTCTCCCTCTTTTTCTCCCTCCCTTCCCTTCTCTCTAAAAACAAATAAATAAATAAAATCTTTTTAAAAAATCACCTTGGCTGGTGTGGCTCTGTGGGTTGAGCATTAGCCTGTGAACCAAAGGGTTGCTCATTAGATCCCCAGTCAGGGCACATGCCTGGGTTGCGGGCCAGGTCCCCAGTGGGGGGCGCATGAGAGGCAACTGCACATTGATGTTTCTCTCCCTCTCTTTCTCCTTCCCTTCCCCTCTCTCTAAATAAATAAATAAAATCTTTAAAAAACAAACAAACCATCAATTACCTAAGTATAAATCTAACACATTAAGTTCAGAAAACTACATGTTATTACCAAGAAACACTTTAAAAATATCTTAATCAACAGTGATTGGTGATTATTGGGAAAGGGAGGTATTGGGGGACAAAACAGTAATGGGAAAAAAATACAATAAAGATTAAATTTAAAAAATTAAACAGAACAGGGCAATATGCCAAGTTCATGCATTGGAAGACCTATAATCATGAAGATGTTGGTTTTCCACAAACTGAAATTTAATATAATTCCAATTAAAATCTTAAAGATTTTTAATGGAAATTTATCAACTGATTCTAAACCTTACACGAAAGTTCCGAAAACCAAGATAATCAAGACCACCTTTTATTTCTGTTTTTTGAAATCGTAGCTGACATGCAACATTGCGTGAGTTCTGGGTGCCCGGCAGGCTGGCTGAGCGTGCACAGAACTTACAAAGTGTCCGCCAGAGTCCCGACAATCTGCATCAAAGCTGTGAGGGGCTCGGGGTGGGGAGGGGGAGAAAGAAAAAGAGGACATTGGCTAATTTTATTGTGACTATTACTTACGTAGGACATAGATAATAATCCAAAAAAGGAAGGCGGCAAGGGTAGTGCCGGGAGGGGTTAGTATCAAATGACTAGCAGCAAAAAAATACAAACCTTTCCAAATGCAAAACACGTGGTAAGAGAGAGACAGGGAGACGGAGCACACAAATGAAATAGGTTGCCTCGTGAAAGATCATAGAGAGAATAAAGAGGAAATATAACAGGAAGAAAAGTCACAAAAAGGTAAGAATGGGTTGTCCTTTTTGGCACCACAGAGGCATGTCATAAGGAGCACAGAAAAGGGGACTAACCTGGGGCTTGGCGCTGGCTGGAGCCCCGCTCTGTCACACGCTTGCCGGGTGGCCTTCAGCAGTCACTTCTCAGCCCTTGGCCCTTGGTTTTCCTAACACAAGAGGGCTGGACCGGGTGGTCTGACAGGTTCTTCCCAGTTTTAACAGTCCCAGTTCTGTGTCCTGTAGACCAACCTTGACTGTGCACTAATTCTATCTCAGAGCCCTGTTCTGACCCACGGGACAGGGCGTTCTGATGGCAGGTTGCCGAGGACACCTGGCTCTAGGTCGCTCGCATTGCACTCCAGGGCCAAACCCGACATTTCTTCTGTCTTCGTGGTAACATTTCACCTCTGCTGTGGGCTTTGGAGAGCTGATCCCCTAACTAATCCCATCCACACGGCAATGCTAGGAGAAGAGACACTATGCCCATTTTAAGTGAAAAGGCCAAGGCTCAGAGAGGGAAAGAGAATCTTCCAGGTGTCAGACCTGATAACAGCCCTTCCGAGTGGATCGTACTTTCCCCACTTTACAGATGTGAAAACTGAGGACCAGCAAGGCGAGCTGACTTTCCCAATGATACACCAGTGAGAAGCCGAGGGGGCCCACTTCCCTGGCTCTGAACCACCTCGTCTTCCCTCCAGGTTGTGCCGCTGCTGCTGCTGCTTACAACCCCCTACAACGTGTGAAATGCTAACTGCAGCATCACGGCTGTCCTGGATCCCCCTTTCACGGTGCTCGCCAGACAGACCACAAGCTGAGCAAGTCGCATCACCTCCGTGCCTCTGTTTCTCCACCTGTGGAACTGGAGGTACGACTCCCTGCTTCGTAAGGGGGCTAAAATCCCTGTGGAAAGTGTTATGCGGGATGTCGTCTTTAGAGCATTTAGCCCGTACAGAGTCCTCAGGAATTGTGTGTTCTCATTGTGTTTGGAAACGGTAGTTTGTCCCTCTTCATAAACCAGGCAGTCTCCTTCATACCAAATCAAAGGAAAACACAGAGAAGTTATGATTTTTTTTTTAGTTTTATTATGAAAACACAGAATCACCTGCATTACTCACGTCTGCGCAAGAGCAGAGAAACAGTGAAGGTGGACCATCCCCTTGGGGGATATGTGTCCTTCAGTAAAACTGACATAAATTATGGAAATAACACCAAATACAATAACACAGCACATAATAAAGATTAAATTACCAGAAGGGCCGGGGACGACTGGGAGGGGTGGTGAACAAGGAGAAGGTGCATCTCGCTGAGAAGCGTCAGGCTCTGGGGGCCTTCCCTGAAGACCTGGCCCTGTGCCCAGAGCAGCTCAATTCAGCTCCAGGTGATTTACGTAGTCCTGGACCCAGGGCTCATTGGGGTTGGCGCAGATTTGTCTGCCCCTTTTGGTTTGGAATCTGTGGGAGAAGGAGGGGATAGATGAGAATCGCATGGGCCCTCATCTCTTGCTTGTCCCCGGTTCATGTTGGGCAGCTCCAGTGGGTGGCAGGACCCTTCCTGGGGTCGCACTGGAAACGGACTCCTTGTAACTCCACCCCCGGATTTAGCTGTGGCCTCAAGGTTGCCCAGATCAGGAACCACTTAGTTTCACAATCAACATGGCTGTATCTCCCCATTCATCCCCGAGTGTCAAGTGTCCCTAGCAGTGAGTTTTCCGTGTGCTTTTCTAAGCATGGTTGAAGGAGTCAACCCGCAGTTCCTGTGATCTCTTTGACTCTTTCTGACTTCCTAGCCTCTGGCTAATTTCCTTCCCAGAACCCCATGGTCTTGTCCCTTGACTCCTTCCCAGCCCCCTCTAGGACTCAACAGGTGACGTTATGACTTGGCTCCTTACTGCTTTCAGGGAGGGCGTCAGCCCCGAGACCTGCCACCTTACTGTTAGCTCCTCTCCCTGCCCAAAGCAGGCCCCTTGCCTCCCAGAGCAGCCCAGAGGCCGGTACTTACACCACAGCTGGCTGGGAGCAAAGGCTGCTGGTCTCGTAGTACTCCACCACGAAGTCTTGAGGAAGCTGCCGCTGGGTGTAGGAGAAGCAGCAGGCAGTGGGAGGGTCTGAGCCGACTGGAAAGAAAGGCCCAGGTGAGATCGAAGCTCCACGAGGAGCTATTCCTTTGGCTTTTAGTTATGGATATTCGAGTGGCATCTCTGGGGAGCTACCAGATCCCCAAGTACAGTCCCTGGTATCCAATTCTAACCACCCTGAGTAGGAGTCTTTTCCTGAATATAGGACCCTAAGGGAAGATCATGGAGCTGGGTTGGGTCCCAGAGCACACATCTAACTCTATTTAACTCATGGGGAAACCAAGATACACAGAGAGACAGGCACTTTCTTACACAAGCCTGCTGGTTACTGTTTAGGAAAACAGGAACTTGAATATTACTGAATGTCTGGTAGACACGACATTTAACGGCAGGCTACTTAAAAATCGTCCCAGCTCCCCCTTGCCCCATCCCCAGATGCCGCTGCTGGACCAGCCCCAGCTGGAAAAGCGGGCTCTGCCTGCATATGGCTGTAGACGCAGTAGCGGAAAGGACACACTTACATGGTGCCGAGAGTGCGGGGGAGCAGAAGGCAGCCCCTAGCACGAGGAGCGAGAGGACAGTCACGCAGAGCTTCATGGTCTTGGTGGAGAAGCGGCTTTCTCGGAGCTGAGACTGCAGACCTCAGAAGCTTCAGAACCCGACTGTGTTCTGTGCTGATACTGAGTTGGGATCCCCTCTTTATAGGACCTCCAAGGACTGGGACAGAGGTGGAGGCACAGGAGGCAAATGGAATTTCCAGGCTAGAGATGATGTCATGGTGTGCACAAGGGAACTGACAGCGAGGAGCTAATCACATCCCCCCCCAGGGCGATGTTATCACGGTGGAAAGGAGGAGGAGGAAGGGTGAAGGAGGCTGTGCCTGAGAGGGAAGTGGTACACCAAAGGCAGTGACGGAGACGGAGGAGAGATCATTGTAAACCCGAGGGGAAGGATGAAACATTCACACCTGCTAGGCGAGGCTTGTAGACAAGAACCATGCTGCTCTCGGTGGTTGGCACCCCCAGAAGCTGGAGGCTTCACGTCACTGTTTCCAGGGTTGCCACAAGCCTGGCCTGGAGAAGGAAGGGGGAGCCAGGACCGGAGATCACGTTCCTGGGCCTCCTTCCGCTGGGCTGAGTGACCTTAGTGCCCTGTATACTTCCTTGACATAAAGAGTCCAGCGCTGAATGTGCAAAAGGGCCCAGCAGGACAATAATCTATTTATTGAACGTTTACTATGTGCCAGGTGCTAGGCAAGCTGCCTTAGAACATACCGTCAGATCCCACCGCCACCCTGAGCAGGGGTGTGATTACTGTCCGGGAGGCCTAAAGATCACAGACCGGAGGGGAGCTCACCGATAACCTCCAGGCTACAATCTTAAGTGGCAGTGCCCGGATGGGAAGTGAGAGTCTCCTGACTCTAAATCCATTCTCTTTCTGCTCTGTTGCACAAATGTACAATGTGACCATAGACAGAGAAGCCGTTGCCTACTAGGGGCTCTGCCACTCACAGAGAACCATCTTACTAGGGCTGAATTCAGGAGGGGCAGTTCGGGTCAGTTTGTTCTGGAACAAAGAGGGAACAGAAGGAAAAAGACAGAAAGGCTTCAGTATGTTCACTTGGAGCCATAATAGGAAAGGAGAAAGAAATCAGTTTCGAATCAAGTTTGGAAGACCTGGGGATACAGCGTGTTCCTCCATCATTCACCTGGAACTTACACAGTGGCCGCCCCAGGGAGTCCAGCACCCATCTGACACCATGCAGAGTTGTCACAACACCGTGGACTGTATGTATTCCCTCTTCTGCACTCGCATCCCTGTGACTATTTTGTAAATGCCAGTTTGTCCTCGATCCTTCACCATTTTTACCTTCGTACATTATATGTCTAACCATTGTGCTGTACACCTGAAGCTAATATACAGTAATATTGAATGTCAACTTTAATTAAAAAAGAAAAAAAAGAATGTCCCTCCAGTACAAAATGGGATTGGATTTGCCCAGCAAGGACTTTACCTGTGTTATGGATAAAATGTGTACTCCAAGCACGTGGGTGCTTCCCAGCCCTCGATGGGGGATTCCTTATGCTCACATACAGCCCTGCCTGGCTCAGCAACTGAGACCTGGAGCTGACATGAAGGTGACTCGGTGAAGCCCACAAAGGCCGGGGATACAGGAGTACCAGCTGTGGGCAAGTGAGGGCGATGAGGATCTCTATCCACCTTCGGCTCCAACACGCTGACCCACCTGCTCACCCCAGCCCCCATTGCTACCTGCCTCTGCTCAGAGAAAAAAAAGAGTAAAGTGTGAAAACAGGAAGCCAGGCGCCCTGGGTGCTGTAGAGACGTGGGATACCAGGGGGCAGAGCAGCATCTTGGGGTACTTCAGGGTCACTAAACACAGTTCAATGTCAGCCTACCTCACATTACTGTCTCCACCACCCACACACACACCCCCAGCCCCCCACGCACGTACAGATTGTACTTCCTTCCCCCACCTCTCTGTCCCCACCCTCTTCCTTGTGTGAGTCTCGCTTCAAATGTTCTGGTCTTCACCAAGACCCCTGACCCCAGCTCTAATGTTCTCCGATCCCCGATATCACTATGCCAGTGTTTCTCCTGGTCTCTCCTGGTTAGAGGAGGACCTTACTTTAAGGGAAAGAGAGTGTGTCTGTGTTCCCTGGGGTTTACCCTAACTTTGTAACCCGTGCTGTTTCCACACAGCCCAATGCAGAAGTCATCTGCTTTTTGTCAGGGAAGGCAGAACAGAAAGAAGCCCCATCCCTCCCCTCAAAGAGTTCTTCCTCTAGTGACAGTGTTGACAGCAACAGAAATAACTATCCCAGCCCTGGCTGGTGAGGCTCAGTAGATTGAGCACCAGCCTGCGAACCAAAAGGTCGCTGGTTCGATTCCCAGTCAGGGCACATGCCTGGGTTGCAGGCCAGGTCCCCAGTTGGGGGTATGGGAGAGGCAGCCCATTGCTGTTTCTCTCCTTCTCTTTCTCCCTTGCTCTCCCTCTCTCTAAAAATAAGTAAATAAAATGTTATGTAAAAAAGAAATAACTACCCCATGGGGTGGAATAAAGTGTCACATCAGAGGTAGGAACAAAACCTCAGCACACCCCTCAGCTGTAGGCAGATAGCTGCAGGTCAAGTCCAAGTCCCACTGTGTGCGAAGGAGGAGCCCTTGACACAGAGACCTCTATCTGAATGGGTGGGCTGTGCTGACCTTCCAGCTGTGGACGGATTTTGAAGATGCTTGCTTTGGGGCATTAGGAGAATGATGGACGGGAATGGGCGACGAGTCCGCATGGAGCCACGCCATGAGTCTGACTGTTGCTTCCTAGCCTTGGTTTCATCTTTGGCTCACGGAGGAAAATGTTTTCTTCATGAAGGTCCCAACAGCAACGTTGTGTTCACACTAGTGACGTTCAACACCAAGAATACAAAGGGCTTGTGCCAATGTGCTTGGCTAAATCAATGCCCTCTAAGATGTACATGTTAAGGTCATTTCTAAGTAATAGGTAGTGGAGAATGATAACAAACGCTTCTCGAATACACAGCAAAAAAAAAAAAAAAAGTGCCCATCTTCTCTAGGGAAGCTTCCCTAACCTCTTCTACAACTGGATTCTGCATCTCCCTCCGTGCTCCTGCAGATCCTGAGCTCCCCCCAGCACATCATCTGTGACAGCCCCATCTATTGGATCGCCTCCCCCAGTGGACAGTGAGCTCCTTGATGCAGAAAGTGTGTTATGCCTATCTCTGTGTACACAGGTGTTCAATAAATACTTGTTTAATAAGTGTCCGGAGGCAGCCCGAACCATCCATTTTAAGGGAAGGGAGTATGAAGGTAACATGGACTCAGGATGCAAACTCCATTTAGCTAAGTGAGGTAAGAGCGAACTGGGCATTCTTACACTCTGTTCGAAAGTCTTGATGAGTTAATAAATCCCCTCCTCCCCTTCTCCTCAGCCCACAGGCTCAGTGGTTTTATGGTAAGGGACACTATTTTCGGATTCAGTCTTTTCAGTTCAGGAGTGTGAGAAATGAGAGCAGAAGTCACCACGGTTTCAGGGAGCTCCAGACGCATTCTGCGGCCCCCTACTCTCTCGCTCCAGGGAAACCTTTCACTTCCCCTCACTCGGGGTAACACAGAGTTTCCCCTTCCATACCCTTCACTGGCACTGTGCCCATAACTCTATTCTGGGCACTTTCACATCTACTTTGTCATTCTGTCCTCCCAGCCTCTGTCATCTGCACGCAGGACTGGCTACCCAGCAGTCACGGGCCTTGCAAAGGCCCCGGTACTTTTGATTTCCACCAGCACATCCATGTCCATGGTTTTATCTGATCCCCAGTCTATTGTAGCAAAACCTAGAGAAGTTAAAAGACTTGATCAAGGTCACACAGGATGTGTGGTATGACCCAAGGTCTTCCAACTCTTGGCCCAAAGATGACCAGGCTTCCTTCATGGGCCTGGCCCTCTGAGATGCACAAATAGGGGATCTCTGAAGTTGCTAGATCTCCAGAGAGATCGCAAAGCTGCCGAGGAGCAGGACACAGAGGTGGCCAATCTTAACAATCTGTGTTTTCCCAGAAGGAGAGAGCTGAGATGCATGAGTGTCGGGTAGACCACTGGGTGTTGGGGCCGAGAGCACCAACCACAAGGAGGTGGAATGCCTAGAACCGCAGACCTGCTTGCAAGCAACTCCTGAGACTGGAAATCTGAGGTGAGCTGGAACACGTGATCATTTTGCCAAGATAATAAATCAAGAAGAGATAAATCCTTTGGTTTTGCCAATATGGTAGCCAAGTCACCTGGGGGAAATGGGATTGCAGACTGAAGGAACAAGTCCACAATTATCCAAAGTGCAGGGCTCAGGACAGAGTCCGGGGCACAGTGAGCTGGTTGCAGCCGTTCATCAGGACGGCCACACTCCGCCCCTCAGCCAGCCTGCCCCATTCTTCTTACAGTGGAAAGGGCCTTGGACTCCTACACAGCCTGCTCTTTGGCAGCTGAGGGTGGAGGGCAGTGACGTCAGGGGGTGTTCAGTTCCTGGGAGAAGCTTCACGGCTCACCAATATCTGACAGGTTCAAGAAGGCCTTCAGCACTCTGTGAAGCATTTTCCTTCCTTCAAACATTGCTTTTCTACCCGTTCCTAGCTCTTTTCAGGCTAGAATATCCAGCAAGAGAGGGAAACAATTCAGTAAAACTTACCGAGTGCCTGCTGTATGACAGGCACTGAGACAGGCACCGGGGACACGTGTTTTGGAAAGTGGTAGTGAAGTGTCCGAAAGGGCTTCCCAAAAATGTGATGTCTGATTTTCGTAAAAGTCTGTATTGGCGTGCTTTGTTTTCAACAGAAAATATACATGGTCACTGTGTAAAATTTAGAAAATATAGAAAATCATACCTAAGAAAACAAAACTTACCCAGCATTCTGCAAGGAGTTTTGCATTTTACTATTTGTCACTTAACAGTCTTTCTTGAGCTAGTGTATCTTATTATTGTTATTTTATATTCTTCCCTTTCATTAACAACTCAAAAGTTATTCAAAAATTGGGATGCATGATATTTTATTGCATGGAGATACCAACATTTTGTGCCAAAATTCATCTTTAAACATTATGTTGCCTAGGTGAGTTATTCAGGTGCTCTAATTTTTGTCTGCTATAAATTGAGCTGAGACATGAAGGATGATCAGCCAGAGAAAGAGTGTGTGGGCAGGGTTATTTGGGCAAAGAACACAAGCCCCCCCCCCTTTTTAAAATACATGAAATAGATTAACTGAAATGTTCAGCGATAATGATAATAGTAACTAACAACGTTACTGGTGGAAAATGAGATCCTGCGGTATTTAGAGGGGAAGAATTTCCTCAGACCTGCACGGGAGGGTGTGGCTCTGGGGCAAACTTCATCGATGATGCAAAATTGATGGAGTTCCCCTCCTGACTTTCCAATGTCCCCTCTCTGTCTGACTCACCATGGAAAAAGTCCAGCTGGGTCCTCAGCAAGGACGAGTCAAAAGCCAGTGTCCAGAGTTTCTGCTCCATATTGAAGTACAGTCCAGTGCAGCACCTGGCCAGCTCAGCGTGTGTTTCCTGCCGCAGGCCATGGCTCCCTCCTGGAGTCTGCATGTGGAGTCCCCATGGCCACGTGCCACATGGCCATGGAGGCAACAGGTGTGTGCACCATGCTAGTGCAGGTCACAGAGCTAGAGAGAGAAAGAGGGAAGAGAGAGAGAGGGAAGAGAGACAGAGAGAGAATTGATTAGTCCTGGAGCCCAAGCCGCCTGCTGCAGGGCCCCACAGCTGCTGGACACCCCTGGTCGTGTGCTCCCAGGTGAGAGTGTACACGAATGAATGCGGTGAGCTCATCACTGGTTGGCAAGAGGGAGCGAGATCTTTGTTCCCCTGGGGTTGTAACCAGGAGCTTTTGTTTGGAAAGAACCAGGCGCTTCTTCAAAATTTCCAATCGGGGTGGGAGGAGAGTGATGGGGGGAAAATTCAAACTGTAATTGAACAACAATAAAGTAATTAAAAAAAATAAAAATAAAATATGGTATTTGAAGAAAAAAAAAATTTCCAATCAACTTCCCAGGCTTTCCCGGGCTTTGGACAGGTTTACACTCCCCCAGCTATACTGACAGGCCTCTACGGTCCGGCTCCTCCCCCAGGGTGCCCCAGTAATCCATACTGGAGGGGGGAGGGAGGAGGGAGGACCACTGCTGTGGTCCCCTGGGGTGTGGAGCTGCAGCTTCCTGGCTGGGTGAGCAGGCTCATGCTTCCCGGTTTATTCAGTCCAATGTCTACTTACCTTTGCTCCCCTTTTCTAGCTAAACGCTGATGGCAACAAGAACACTTACTATGAGCCAGTGATGTTCTAATTCTATCATAGATGCTAATCTCTTTATTTTACTTTTAAAAATATCTTATGTATTTTTAGAGAGAGGGGAAGGGAGAGAGAAAGAGAAGGAAAGAAACATCAATGTGTGGTTGTCTCTCACACGCCCCCAACTGGAGACCCGGCCTGCAACCCAGGCATGTGCCCTGACTGGGAAACGAACAGAGCCACACCAGCCAGGGCATGGAGATGCTAATGTATTTAATTCTACTATTATTATCCCTTCTCCAACATTAGGAAACTGAAACACAGACAGACACGTAACCTACGGAAGGACACACAGCTAATCGTGATAGATTTGGAAATGACACCAAAGAGGTATGGTTCCAGAGCGTAAGTAAATCAGGAAAGGAAAATGTTTTTCTTATAAATGTATGTTAAAAGCTTAACAGCCAAAATGTTGTAATCATGATGTAAAATGTCTTTTAGTTTTACATATTGCATATCTTTAAACAGTGGAATCCATGGGTTTCTCTCCTTTCCTTAGCAAATTAAGAGAATTAAATAGTGGTTTTCCTTATTTGTTCTGAACGCTAATCTCTGCAGCTGCCACGGGACACACTCATGCCTGCGGCACTTCCCTCTGCCCCGTGATCTACAAGAAGGGGAAGTTGTGCCCGGCCGAGCTGACACCTCATTCATAAAAAGCAGAAAAAGAGACCTGTGCTTTCAAGGAATTACGTGGCATCAGAGGGCTGAGTCTTAGTTTCCAGGAAGTTTGAGGGTGACAGGCGACGTGGCCACAGAGGGAGGCAGAGGTCTGGTCACAGAGGAGAGACTCCCATTCCAGGCTGGAAGCAATGCCAAGTGGTGGCAGGATTTTCAACAGACAGGGACAGAGCCTGATTTGTGCTTCAGCAAAACCACTTTGGATGCTACGTGACGACAGGGCAGATTTGAGAGAGGCACACTGGAAGAAGGACCGATTGACAGGACACTTACAGCTAGTTGTCCTGGTAAGACATGGTGACGCCCGACCTCAGACAGTGGCGGTGGGAATGGTGAGAAGCAGATCCACTTCGTTTCAAAATACAACAGAGTCAGTGGTTGAATACAGTGGTTCCCCCTTTTCTCGAGGGATCCATTCTGAGACCCCCAGTGGGTGCCTAAGACCTCAGATAGTACTGCCCTCCGTGTACTGCAGGGGTGGGCAAAAGTCGGCTCACAGGTGTTGGCATGGATAAACATACCATGCCAGGATACATACTAATACAAGAATAAACCCTGTTTTGCTCACTCACAAAGGTAAACCTACTTTTGCCTGCCCCTGTACGTTTTTCCTATACTGCATGCACACTTTTGTGCTTACAGGAAGCACTTTAGGACTCCTCTTCGGCAGATCCCAGTCACCGGCGTTGCTACGCATGCACTTTGAAGCCATTGTTAGGTCAAGTCACTGTTACTTGAACATAGCACTGTGATCTCCACAACCAATCTGGTCACCGAGACGGCCACTCAGTGACCAACGGGCAGGGTGGGGATACCCTAGACCAAGACATGATTCACATCCCCACTGGGATGGGGCAGGGCAGCGCACAATTTAAAACTTATGAATTGTTTATATCTGAATTTTCCATTTGATATTTTGGACCATAATTGACCACAGGTAACTGAAACCTAGGAACGTGAAACTGTGGATGAGGGGGGACCGCTAGAGGTGAAGGAGGTAAAGGAGAGGGACGAGCCAAGGGTGACTCCAGGTCTGGCTCAGAAGCTGGGTAGGAGAGTGTGCCCTTTGTTGAGTAGAGAATGCAGAAGGAGCAGCGGAGAGACAGGGGAAGAATCGAGTCCAATGTCAAGGTGCATGCCTCGGTCGACTGTACACACAAAAACATGGCCAGGGGGGCATGAGAAGAACTCAAGACAGAAGAGCAGAGAAAAGGGGCTACATAGAGACACCGTCTCTCCAGGATGCTGGAAAGGGGCCCCCAGGACATTGTTCCTACCTACCTGAAAGGTGGAGTCACACCTGCTGCAACCCGACTCCGGGCCACACCTGAGCAAAGGAGACTGAGGCTGGGCCAAACAAGGGCATTGCAATCAGTGAACCCACCCACGGAGCCCCTGGTGTCTAAGGGAGAGAGCTGAGATGGACACCTGGGGAAGTGGAATGGCAGGGTCAGAAACAAGGAGACCAGTCCAGCAGGGCCAGGCCTTGGGGACAACAGGGAGGTGAGCAGAGCGGGACAAGGCAGTGATGTTGCAGAACATGAACCATTCAGCCAGAACTCCCTGGACTCGTGGCTGGGGCGCTCCGCTGGACTGAGATGGGGCCTCAAACAGGCTGGAATGAGCCAGAAAGCTAGGACCCCAACAAAGCCCCTCTGTGCGGAGAGGTCCACCAGGCTGACTGCTGGCTACTTTCTGCCGCCACTGCCTGAGAGATCCTGGGGGGACCCCAAAGATGACCACCTTGACTCCATGGCCTTTCTGACCCCTTCCTTCCTGTTAGTATTTCAGCCCCATAGTGGGACATGGACATGAGGCATTCTGTCAATGAAAGCAGTGATTTATTCATCCCATCACCAAGTATGTACTGAGCTCCACTATGGGTCGGGCATCACGGTTATCTCTGAAGATGGCCTGTTAAATAACGCACACGGTGAAATGGGAAACCGACCGACTCTACCTGCATGGCCCTGGGCACATCATTTCAGCTGGGCACATCGCTTTACCACCTGGGACATTTCTAAGGCCCTTCACAAGCACTTCAACCACCCTAAGGCTCCCTCACGTTGAACACATACAGAGTAAGCACCTGCTTTGCATACAAGTTTGTTATTTTCCTAGTCAAGTGAAAAACACATCAGACCAAGGGTGATTTCCTGGTTTCAGGGTTGAGATGGCAAGCCTTACATATATAATTACTAAGATGAAATTTTATACTCACTAAGTCGCCTTTATTAAAGCCACCAAGAAGACACGGTGTGAGTTTGGTGTGAAGACAACAGGACATGGCTTACAGGTGTTGAAGAGACAGTTAGTTAGATCAGTAATGCATTATAACACCACGTGGCGGGTGCTGTAATCACCAAGGTAGGCAACAAGGTCTCTGATCAGACAGTGGCTGACTCTGCAGTTTCCATTTCCTTCTTGCCCGAGCCGGCTCAGAAATGCCAGCCCTCAGAACCTGAATCACAAGCGCGAAGTCAGCGTTCAGGTTCAGGATGCCAGCTGGGAGCTGGGCAGAGGAGGTGCGGGGAACAGGCGGTGTTGCCTGTGATCTAGAGCTTCCAATGAAACAAGTGACAGACTGTACTTTTGGAGCTGACAGTAATAAGGGAAGACCTCTGGGTGGGAAAGCCTCCGTGGAACCGGCTGTCGCCCCCGATCTTGTCTTTGCTTTGCCTCCCTCAGAACCAGCGTTGGCCATGGCAGGGATGGACAGAAACACAGCCCGTGTGTTTTCAGAGGCAGGAACTCGGAAGACACAGGACGGACAGAATTGCTAAGATGCAGTCGCACTTCGCTCATGTCTTGTTTCCTCCGTTGTTCCAGCTCCTTTTGGGGGGATCGAAGCCCTGTGGTCTGGCCCCGGTTTAGCTTCATTACTCACATTTGCTCCGCCACCCGCAGCTGTGTGCACGGCGCCCTCCACCTTCTGAGCCGGCAGCTTCCACCTGCGACTCTGCGTCAGCTGGGCCGCTGCTACCCCGCCATCTACGTGTGTCCAAATCCTGTGCAGCTCTCCAGACCCAACCAGAGTTCCATTCCTTCCGTGAAGGCTTCTTCGACCCGCCCGGGGGACGTCAGTGCTTTCTCTTCCTGGTGTTCTGGGCTTTCACATATCTTCCTCCTAGGAGTCCGAGCACGGTTCGCTAAGTGCTGGGGCTACCTGCTCCTCCTAGACCACGGGACTCTAGAGGACAAAGACCGTTACCTAGAACTAAGTCTATTCCTCATTACAAAATGTGATTTATGCTTACTAATTAGGTAGCAATAAAATGCAAAAGAATGGAGGAAGAAAAACACACGCAGACCTGACTGAGAACTCAGGCCCTTTCACCCCCCACTGAAACCATGAAATGAGAAGAACGAGAAAAAAACGCACTGCTCTTTCATTTGGCATTTGCTTACGTAAATATCCACAGGTTCCTTAAAATACTTAGAGAGATGGAAATCAGGGCTTTATTTTAGCAAAGACCACTGGAGAGAAACTTCGGTGTGTTTCTCACACATGTCCTTCAAATGAAAATTAAACAGCTGACAACATCCTACGTTCCAGTCAGGGTTATTGTAGGTGTTTGAAAACAAAATGTGTTTGTAAATGTGGGAGCCGACGAGGAAGGCAATACAGCCTCACTTCAAAAAAAGAAAAAAAAAAAAATTGAGAGAACTTCAGAGAAAGAGAGAAACGAGAAGATTATCGACCCGTAGACCTTTCCCACATATGGAGGTGCCGTTGCTGCGTCAGGGCCTTCAACTCCAAGGCTTTCTGTTTTTTCTATGCCTGGCGTAGAGGAAATTTACGTCTGTAAACTATAATATGCACACGTATACTTACAATATCTGTCATATGTGTGTGTGCATTCGTACAGCTCTTCATCTTGGGCAATTTGGACAATTTTTTCATCTTACGTTTCTACAACTGATATTATATTTATTCTACTCCACTTCATTCAGTTTAAGGGTTTGATGATAAACACGTGCGTGGGTATATCAGAACTCACGTTATGATTCCCGATAAAGGAAAATAGGTTTCCCTATTTTAGATGCTGGGTCAGAAATAGCTTTATGTTTGACATGGCTTCTGTATTTGGGTTTGTTTCTTTGGGACTCTTTCCATGAAATGTGTCCTTCAGGGTACCAGGTATAAATATTTTTTAGGCTCCTGGCATATTAACCCCCATACCTAATGTATCTTTATGACCCCGAACTTGTGTTTAACCCAGTGACCCTAGGCATCCAGTGACCATTAGATGACAAATGACAGAAACATGACCTCATGCTTCCTAGTCTTCTAGCGGGGATTTCTTAATTCAGTGTTTTGCAACCACGGGAGGCGGGGGTCCCCCCACAGCATCGGGCCATCTGCCCCATCCGAGTGGTAAGAGCCGCGGAGGAAGCGCGCAAGTTTCAGCTCTGCCTGAAGGTCGAGCTGGAAAGTTCGCACCTACATCAGTTTCTGTGGAATAAGGGGATCAGCTAAGAACAGCCCCAAGTCTAGAAACACTTCCCTCCTCCTGCTCTCAGGGGAAACCATTTCCTCATGAGAAACCAGAACAAGTCACGAGTTGTGGGCTCTGACTTAGAGCTCAGAGAAGCTATTCTTGGGTATCCTGAGCCCCTGTGGTCGCCCAGGACTCACATTGCGCAACACTCAGCCTGACAGCACCACGATGCTTAAAAATTTCCCCCCTCACCCCCGGATTCCATTTCCCCATCCGCCAGGGGGCCTATAAAGAGCAGGGGAGATGCCTCCGCACTGCAGGGGGACGCAGCCCGCAGCGAGTGCCCACTCCCATCTTTGCTGTCGCCACGCTCCAGCCCACACGCCATCTGCTCCGCATCATGCGGGTCTCCGGGGCTGCGCTGGCCCTGCTTCTCTGCGCCGCGGCCCTCTGCGGCCAGGTCTCCCCGGCCCCAGGTGAGTCTGCGCTGTCTCTCTGGGTGGCCTGACTCTCCGCCACAGTCAGACCACAGCCATCTCTTCCTGTGGTCTTGAGAGCCCCCCGAGGGAAAATAGAGGACTTCTTAAAGGGTTATAAAGCCTCTTTGCTTTTTTTTCTGCAAGGCTTGTATTGTCATCTTACAAAAGGGTGTTAACTAACCTGGCCCCCCTGTATCTGAGAGCCAGGGTGGGGTAGGGGAGTCACAGTCCCATTTTACAGATGGCAAAATAGGGGCCTAAGCAAATGAGTTTGCCAGAGGCAAGCCCAGTGGTATCGTTCTTCCACTAAGTCATCCTAGGTCCCCCGAGAGCTCTGTCCCTTCGATGTCTTAGGAGATATGTCCAAAGCTTCTCTTCTGCTGGGGTACGGCTTCTTGAAGGGAGATTAGAAAACAGTCTGCTGGGGTGTTTGTGTCAGAGAGAGAAAGACAGCGCCCACAATGGAGACCCAAAGAGAAACAGGGATACAGAGAGAAGCAAGGACCAAGACGGGAACGTTTGGCAAAAACGCCCAACGCCTCCTAGTCACTTGTCTCCCAGCCCATGCCCTGAGCAAGGCTGTGCTGGTCCGTGTCCTCCTCAGCCTCTCAGGGGTCAGACCTCAGAACTTGCCTTTTCTCCTGCACTATGACTCAGGCTCCTTCTGTCCCATCCTCTCCAGTTGCTGGTGACATTCCGACCGCCTGCTGCTTCTCCTACACCTCCAGGGAGATTCCACGTAGATTCATAGCCGACTATTTTGAGACCAGCGGCCAGTGCTCCAAGCCGGGCGTCATGTAAGTGCAGTCTTCCTGTCCATCCCTGGGGAGATGGAGAGGGTGTGGGGTGGGGGCAGTGCCCAAGGGCACAGGCAGGCCAGGGGTGCCATCCTGGGAAGGCCCTGTCCTCCAAGACGTTCTCTCAGCTATGCAGGACCCAGGTCTCGCAGGTGTGACCTGACCTGGTGGGGCTGGGGAGGCTTGCCAAGTCAGGATGGGGGCTGGCACAGCCCAGAGGGAAGGGAGGGGAAGAAGGAGGCAGCGGCAGGGTGCTCAGAGGGGCTCCCTTGCGTCAGTGAGCGCAGCCCCCTGGTCTGAGATCAGCAGAGGGTCTCTGAGAGAGTGAGCAGGCCCTAGGCAGGGCAGAGCATGGGGTGCAGGGGCCACGGCAGATCTAGGCACCCCTACTGGGTCACTCACTGTGTAACTCAACCCCTCCTCTCCACAGCTTCCTAACCAAAAGAGGCCGGCAGATCTGTGCCAACCCCGGGGAGGCCTGGGTCCAGGAGCACATCACTAACTTGGAGCTGAATGCCTGAGTGGGCCCGGAAGCTTTGAGGAACCCAGTGACCTCGGTGGGCCTATGGGATGCAGGGGCCCGAGCCTTGGAACAGCCCTGTTACCTCCACAGCCGCCTCTCCTGTGGGCTGGTTGTTGGCAAACACCCACATTCGGGGACACTTTCTAACTTAAATTTCAACCTATTTATACTATTTAATTTTTGTGATATATTTTTCATGTCAAACTGTGTTTGAGACTATTTGCTGCAAGAGATCTCAGGACACCTGTCACCACCCTCCCCTCCCCCTTCCCTTGCACCGAGAGTTGGTCCTCAGTTTGTTCTGGGTGCAGGTGGCGCCAAAGCCACCGCATGGACCTGTATGTGTGACATGTTTCTGCTCAGTGCTGTGTTTGGTGCTGTGTGGGGAAATGATAAAGATGCTCTTTTAACAAGGAAACTGGTGTTGAGTTTCGCTTTGTTTATTTGGCAAATAAACTGGTTGAAAGAAATAACAGCAGAGGGTAGGAAGATGCCACACGGAGGGAGGGGGAGACCACGACGGAGACGCTCCGCTGTGCACTGGGGCCACACTTCCGGAGCACTGAAACTGTGTGTGTTTTACAAATCAAAGTATAATAATATACATGCTCTCGGAGACTTCACTACTCAGATGGATACCATTAGGAAGGGCATGCATAATGCATCTTTAGAACGGAAAGCTTTTTAAATAACGAGGACTAACATCTTTGAGACTTAGTCCAGGCCAAGTGCTGTTCACGCAGTGTCTGTGTGACCCTCACAGGGAGATAGTATAGCTTAGAGGCTATTAGCATCCTCATTTGACAGCAGAGTAAACGGGGGCTGGGGCTCAGAGAGGTTCAGCAACCAGGCCAAGGTCACACAGAGAATGGCACGACTGAGTTCCCAAAGTAGACTCTGACATTACTACGGACTATCTTCTTAACCAGTAGCCAAGTGATTTCCCAAAATGCCATCCACCTGCGCTCAAATCACACGCAGTGACGGTTTAAACCACTCATATCAGATTTTTTAGATGTGGACCTGAAAATTGGTGTTTCTACAAAGCTTATCAGGTTTTCCACATCCTGGTCAACAGCTGGGAGCCACTGAGATAGTCGAACAGGCTTTGCCACCCTTCAAAGGCGGCGCTTATCTGCGTAAGGTGCTGTTACCCGTTTCCCATGAACCCTGCTCCGCAAAACGTGGCCAATGTCGAAGGGAAAGATAACCAGCCTGCACGTGGAGCAGGGTTCTGTTTATAGGTTTACTGAAGAAGCTGGGCTGTTTAACAGATGGACGGACTGAGGAATAAGAATAAGACATGTACACCAGTCCAGGGTCCTTTTGGCTAAAGAAGGAGAAATTCAAAAGACTTGTGGGAAACTCACACATGTGCTCATTTTTATAAGCCATGATAACTTCATTTTGTTTAAAATAATCTAATTTTTATATCCAGAATTAGTTTGGAATTGTAATGACCAAACTCTTTAGAGGAGTACAATTATATAAGAAGTCCTTTTGCCCACGGCTTTCATATCTCACACGCACACGTGCACACACAAGCCCCTCCCGGGCAGCATTGCACAAGCCCTGTCCATCAGGAGGGCCCCATTCCTCAGCCAACATTACTACCCCCACACCTGTGACAAGTGTCAGGGTACTCTCAGGAAAATGGGACGACAGACCCTGTCTCTGAGGAAGCAGTGCAGGTGTCCCCGCTTCTTCCTTGTTAGCTTCCAGCATCCTGGGACACACAGAGCCTGCTCACTCACACAGACCTGTCCCTTAAGGCCCAACAGCCCAAAACTGAATGAGAAGCTTAACAAGCTCACCATTCCCTGGTACAAGTGCAAGCAGTGACAGAACAGAGACCCCCGTGCTGTAAAGGGGGGGTGGGGCTGCATTGTTAAGCTGTCCATAGGGCCTTTCAGAGTCTGAGGTGTGAGTGACATCCTTGGTCAGCCTCCTGGTTGACCTCCCTGGGGAATGTCCTCTGTGGACACATGCATGAGCTGGGGAAGAGCCCTTTTCTGGGGGCTGTGTTAGGTGTCTGGGATTTGCCTTCGGTATTGAGCAATCAACGGGCGTTTTTGGCTGGTCTTGGGGTTTCTTTGGCAATGCGACACCCTTCTAATGCAGTAGGGTTCTGATCTCTTTGCTTCTGATCCATTCTATGGGCTAAGCAACCAGAAGCAGAGAGTCGTCCAGGCATCTATCTTGCATTTTAACTGCGGTTGGGAATGTGTGCTTCCCAGCACAGGCCTCGGTATGACCATCACCCCTAAGGCCCTACCTCCCAGCCCTCTGGTGAGAGGCCCCGACCTTCACCTTGGCCCCTGCAGAGGTGGGGCCACATGCAGAAGTGATACATATTTGATGCCTAGCACAAATATGTATGCACCTTCACAAGGAGCTGGCTGTCCAGTTTAAGTAAGGCAAATATTTCACAGGTGGTGGGGAGGAGAAGTGAGGGCCACAGTTGGACGCCAGCTTTCCCTCCTGTGAAGTCTCCCCACCTCGCTGCCTCTGCTCACGCCGCTACCTTCCGCTTGGAGCAGAAATGTCTGCATTTACAACCCTTCCAGACCCCATATTACTGGTGATAGTCAACAGGTTGGAAAGGCATCTCTTAGCAAAGCTCATTTTCTTTCCTTTCGTGATTTCAGGTGAGCCCATTCAAAGTAGCCTAAACTCTTTCCAAAAGGACCTTACTAACGGATGCAGGACACAGCTATTATGTTCCAATATTCAGGATGTCACCTATCAAGTTCTCTAATGCGGCAGCCTTCATATTTGGCACAGGGCCTTGGCGCCAACCAGATGACAGACCCCAGCGGTGATGCTGCAGCAGAGTGGTTCTCAAAGGCAGTGCCCAGAGCACAGCAGGAGCACCACCTGGGAGCTCTTGGGAAACGCAAATTCCAAGTGCTCCTCCCTCCTCTGGAAGGTGGGGCACAGCCATCTGTGTCTTAACCAACCTCCAGGTAATTCCCGTGCCCAGCGAAGTTTAAACACAGCTCTCATTTAACAAGCGGTTTGCCAAATTCCCTCCTCCCTTTTCAGTACAGCCAATCCCACCTTCCGGTCTGGGGCCGTTACTCTCAACGGACCCTGAATCTCCGCCACACAGGAGACGTTTCTCGGGATCCTGGTCGTTCCAAGGCGGAAAACAAGCAAACAAGCCTAACTCCAAGAAGCTCAAATGATGGACATTTCTTCTCCTCTGCTCCCTGGACTAGACACTCTTAGTCTCTTCCACCTTCTGTGATGATTTTTATAGAAATGCTGACTTGGGTATTTCCTGTTGTCCTGTAAAGGACTCTTGCCCGAATCTAAGGCTAAAAAGACACCACGCTCTTTGTGGTGCCAAAGGAACCACCAGAAGATGAAAGTGCACGTTGGCTCCAGGACACACCAGGGTGGAACTGGCCCGGCTGTGGCCACCACCCACCCTGCTCCGCTGAAGCAGAAGACCGGGGATAAGGGTGAATGAAAGAACTCTCGGAATAATGAGTCATCACCGCTGAGATCACCCACACTCAGGAAGAGAGGAGACTTCTTTAATATTAGGTGGTCAAAGGGGTAGATGACTCTTAGTCTCCTTCTTTCCTGGGGCCCATATCCACAAAGAGATGTTATACGGAATTGACCTCATGGCCTGGGTAGGTCCAGGCCAGTTTGTAATAGAAAGAGGCTCATAGACACAGAGAACTGATCCACAGCTGTCAGAGGGGAGCGTGGGGGATGGGTAAAAAAGGTGAAGGGATTATGGGGGAAAATAATCACAGACACAGACAACAGTGTGGTGGTTATCAGAGGGAAAGGTTGTTTGGGAGGTAGACGGGGATTAAAGGGGGCTGAATGGAGATGAAAGGAGACTTGGGGTGGCGAACACACAATACAATGTACAGATGATGTATTACAGAATTGTACACCTGAAACCTCCGTGATTTTATTAACCAGGGTCACCCCGATAAAGTCAATTAAAAGATTAAAAATTAAAAATAATTCTAAAACAACAGCATGTCAGCAACACCTAAAAAAACCATAAAAATAAATGAGCAAACAAACAAAAATAAAATAAGCCACTTGCACCTTGGGCTTGTTAAAACTTCTCATTGTGACATAGGCATTTCCCATGTCATCATATTGCTTGTAAAAGCTGCCTAGTAGCCGACCCAGCGAAGGCACCACAAGTTTCCTCACCATTTCCACATTGTGGATGAGTTCAACTGTGTCCAGTTTTAAACTGCTCTCCATGGGCCGGGGAACAAGTATTCTTATGCACAAATCTTTTTTTCCATAGACGTTATTTACCTAGGAAATAGATTCCTAA
Source organism: Macrotus californicus (assembly GCA_007922815.1). Classification (NCBI taxonomy): domain Eukaryota; kingdom Metazoa; phylum Chordata; class Mammalia; order Chiroptera; family Phyllostomidae; genus Macrotus; species Macrotus californicus. The sequence goes on from VMDR010000066.1 coordinate 482,072, forward strand.
ACATGGGTGACCTTGGTTGAAGTCTGAGACCCTCTGAAGGTCGCCATGCACATCAGCACCCACATCTCACGCGTCTTCGTGCCCTTTTCTCTGTGGGTATTGGGGCCCTTGACGGTCTCTCCTGAACAAGCAGGTGCCCGAGCGGCCGGCTGCCTGCACCCGTGACTTTGCAGATCTGTCCGTGGATGTGGTTTCAGGGGGGCTGGGCTGCACAAAATTCACGGCATCATTGCACTTGGCACATCTCCGCACTCTGAACAGCTGTGGAATGACAGGGAAATTTCTGCACCACTGAGGGAAACTCTGACTAGAGAGCATCAGTGAGAAGCAAGCAGCTTAGTGTTGTCCCGGGTGACACCAACATCTCACCCACTCTCGCTGTGGAAACCACTTCCCCATCAACAGCCCCAGGCGAGCGAGGACTTGGAACTATTCTAGCAAATACCCTGAGCCCTGTGGTTACCCAAGACCCCTCTTGCATGTAGGAGTCAACCAGCACCACTACACTTAAAAACTTCCTTTCCCATCACCCCCAGTTTCCATCTCCCCATGGTCCAGGGCTTACCGGTTAAGAGTAGGGGACACAGCTGGGACCCCAGAAGGAAGCTGCCATCACTGTCCCCCTCACAATGGCCCTCTGTTTCCAGATCTCCTCTGCCAAGTGTCCTCCTGCTGCCATTTGTCCCCCCATTTTCTGGCTGGGGTCAGACCATGTCACCAAAGTCCTATCGATAAAAGCACCCAAGTAAAATCAAGAACAGCCCCAGGGGTTTTCACAGTTCCCTGGACTCTCTGCTCAGTGAGTTTTTCCTTCCAAAGGCATTTCGTCTTTCTGTTCTATCTACCTGGCAGGCAGGGCTGGGGCTTGTCATCTTCATGGAATGCTGAAATCGAGCGGCTTCACCAAGAGGCAGAATCTAGTTTCACGGGCTTCGCAGGGATCAGCTGAGTAATAAACTCACCCCATCCCACTTTATAGGTGATTCACAAAGACAGTCTCTTGCTGGGAAAACCTCTTCCTAGACCAGATTAAGTTTTCCAACTAGAACTGGAACAAGAGGCAGACTGTTCAATTACCTGCAGAGAGAGATGGAGACCAAAACTCAGACCAAAAATAAAGCATAGATATGGAGGTGGTCCAAGGCTGTGACGAGAAAAGAGCCTGAATTTACCTCCTCCTGTGGACGCACCGGACCTACAGCTCCATGTGGAACAATGTCCTCTGGGGGAAAAAACCCCTGAAAATGAGCTGAGCAGCTGCCACACAGGCGGAGAAAAAAAGCCTCTCCTGACAGCCTTGTTAGGGGCGGCTGAGACGTTCCCATAATCCATAGTTGCGAGGGGACTCACAACCCTAGGGCTTCTCCCTGGGGAGTGAAGGGTGGGTGCCCCACGTCCGTCACCCAGCTTTTAAGACGTGCACCTGAGAGACAGGCTCCCCAAACGCCTGGCTTTGATGACCAATGGCCTGTGCCCGCGAGACCCAAAGGCCCAGCTCAGAAGCAGCCTGCTGGAAAGTGCCCAGGTTTGATGGTAAAGAGATTCTCCTGCTGATCTGAGAGCCTTGGCCTGAGGGGCGGGCCTCCTGGGACACTCCCGGACAGTTCCTGGTGGGAGCCGTTGTCACCCTCTCCCCAGCCTCACTAACGCTGGCAGGCGCCCTTTTTTTCTTTCTTTCTTTCTTTCACTCAACTTCTTTTTTCCCTGCAGGTACCATCTTTGCCCTCCAACAGGCGGCCCGTCTTTGCACTCTCCCTCTGCCATGTGCCACAGTACCTCCCAGAGGGGCGCTTTGACACACGTCCTTGTGGCTGCCACCCAGGGGCTGTCCCCTGAAGGCCTGGCTCTAGTGGCTGGGGGAGGGGGAAGGCTTGAGTTCCTGGGTCCCATAGGATGGTAACAATCAGAGAGACTAACATTAGGCTCCACTCCCAGGTTTATGAAGAAATAAACCATTCTTAATTTTTTTTTGTTTTTATCAGCCGTGATGCTATAGAATCATCAACAGTGATTATACTGGGTTTTTTGTGACGAAGTCAGGATCTCTGGTTGGAAAAAAATGACGAGGGGACAAAGATTAGGAAAATCTGAAAAGGGGAAGTGACAATATACCTGTATCTACATATTCCCGAAAGTCAAAAATAAAACATTATTTTATAAAACAATGGTTATTTTATAGAATATGACATACGTAGTGTATAATGTATATGTAGTAGGTAAATGTATTCTCTTTTAGGTAAATATATTCTTGATACACATGCATGCTCTTAAGTTTATTTTTCTCATAAATCAAGCTTCCTTAAGCATGATGCATTGCCCTTTAAACCCCGACAGTTTTGCAGGTCTAAGCACTATTACCAGCCCCATGTGATGGGAGAGAAAAGGTCGGCTCAGAGCGTTCAATCACGTTGCCCACTGTCACGCAGCTAATACATAACGTAACTAAGATGTAAAACCGTTCCCATTGTTTCTCCGAGCATCTACATCAGCAACTCACAGATGCTCCGAGAAACACCTCAGAGCAACTGGGGTGCTGGTTTAAAATGCTCACAGTAGAATGTCTTGGGTTTGGATCTGGGGATCTAGATTTTTACCAAACCCCCATGTGATTTACATGCAGACAGAAGACGAAAACCCACTGCATTAATCAGTAAGGACTTACCACTCTTTCCTTAATAAGGTGTATATGGTGATATTTTTTGATAAGCCCTACTATGTTTTGCTTTGAACTTTTTTTTTAGTGTCAAAAAGTGGAATTTTGGCAGTAAGTGTGTTTGAAATGCAAGACACAGTTTCTAGCAAATTTTATGATTTACATACTCTGCAATCTAGCTATGTTATTCCTTAGGAATGTGTTTCAAGAAACTAGCTAAAGACGCAAAAGTATCGGCACATCGATGTTCTTTGTAGCCCTACTTATAAAGCAATCAGAGAGAAACACAGCCGTAGAAAGAGGAATCGTTTGGCACATCACAGTACAGTCACATAATTATGAAACCCCCGACTAGGATGAAGTACATACAGATGATATTAATGTGAAACTGTGTATATAAAATGTACATTCCATCCGTGTGGCGTTAGTCATACCCATATCTATGTTACAACATTTGGTAGCCTGAGCACTTTAAGAAAAGACACTCTCTTGGAGCGCCCAGCCCTGTACCAGTGCAGGACTTTACAGGCAAAAGGCAGACTGGACGTCAGCACCCTTTGTGCACACAGCAGGGGACCTCTGTGGACATCAGCCCTGAGACTGTCCCACCAGCTCCTGCTGTTAGAGTCCCTTCAAGCAGGGATCTCTTATCGGCAGGACGAGCCTATTTTGAGAGGCAAAGGGGTTACTGTTAGTAATTATGCTTCCACAGCTGATATAAGCTGGGTTTCCTCTAGAAAAGACGGGATCTATGAATCCTCCCCAATCGGTGTGCAGTGTCATTGGGAAGGCTGAAGTCCAGCTGCCGTCCACAGGGTCATTTAACCAACGGGAAACTCACTGCATGTGGTGGAGCCCACCAAAGCAACAAGTTCACGCACAGATAGATACAAAAACAAACAAAAACAAAAACAAAAACACAGACTCTCCAGCCTAGGGTGTTCCCTCTTTGTGGAGGACAGCCCACGACTTGTCCTGCTCTTGAAGCCTAGTGGGAGGGTTCCAAGAGGGTAATGTCGAAACTGGAAGTGTCTGTAAGCAAAAGGGACTCACTTTACAGCTGGATGTCACAGGATGAAGGGCGACTTGGAGGGACAGCAGAAACTCAGAAAGAAGCCTGGTTTATGACTATACTTCAGGCTCAGTGGGCCACACTCTGAGGCCAGGGCCACTTTTTGAGTTTTCGGTGATGTGAGCTAATGAGTTCCCTTTATCGGTTAGGCCACACTGAGTCAGCTTTTCTGAGACTCTAGCTCAAACCACCCCCAGCAGACAGACCGCAGTGCTGCAAGGAGCAGGCCTGGCAGAGTGGAACTGGCTGGGGCAGGAGCTGAGGTCTAAGTGGGTGAGAACACACACCTCTAGCCAGCACAACAGCTGCTTACCCCTGTGGCCTGTTAAAATTCTTTTTTTTTTTTTTTTAAGATTTTATTTATTTATTTCTAGAGAGGGGGGAAGGGAGGGAGAAAGAGGAAACATCAATGTGTGGTTGCCTCTCACACGCCCCCTACTGGGGACTTGGTCTTCAACCCAGGCATGTGCCCCAACTGGGAATCGAACTGGTGACGCTGTGGTTCACAAGCCGGCGCCCAATCTACCGAGCTACACCAGCTGGGCCTGTCAAAATTCTTACCAAGGCCAGCTGCCCACCATGGTTGCGTCTAAAAGGAAAATTCACGATGTTGGAGACTGGTTACTTCTTGCATAAATCAGCAAAGCCCATTAAGCTCACTGAAGTGGGCGCTTCTGACAGCAGAGAAGGAGAAAAAAATTGTTTGCTTATCAGAGGCCCTTTCTGCTTGCTGCCTGCAAACCCTGCTGATTGAGAATCCGTGACCTGGAAGACCAGAATTATGCACCCCAAGCTAAATGTTAGTGTAAGCAGAAAGGGGAAGGTGGGAGACGAGGAAGGACAAAAATAGTGGAGTCCATAAATAGCCTGACCCTTCCCCTCCTCAGACCTCTCTTTGAAATATTTATCTTGTGAAGAAAATGAACAATCACGTTCTTTGCGAAGGCACAGCTGGGATGCCCTCCGAGGCCGGGAGCTCGTTGGGCCGGCCTCCCTGCTGTGTCACTGTTTCATCAGCAGAGGGCAGTGTGGAGCTAGAAGTCAGTGAAGTGGGGGAGGGGTGTGGCCGAGAAAGGACTGGCCGGAGCTCCCGGGCTGAGCTGCCAGATGCTTTCTGAATCGGGTTCGAGAAGTGAGCCTGGTTGACTGATTTTGGAATTCTAATTAACCATGCAGTGGGATTGATCAGACACAGACCAGAAAGAAGCCTTAAAAAATTGAAAGGAAGTTGTTCTGCCTCTGAAAGTCCCAGGTTGGTCCAAAACAGCCTGTGACTGCACCCCAACAGTGGTTCTCAGACCCGCTGTGCGTTAGCGACCGCGGGAGTTTCTAAGTCACTGGTGCCCAGGCCCCGCCCAAGTCCAATTAAATCGCAGCTTTGGAGTGAGGTCCTGGTATCAGGAATTTTTAAACGATCCCGGAGTTGCTTCTAACGCGATCTCCATCCCCAACAGAGAATAGACAGACTTTATAAGGGATATTCACCTCGAGCAGGGTTACCAGATAAAATACAGGATTCCCAGTTAAATTCGAGTTTCGGGCACACGACAAATCATTTTTGCACAAGTATGTCCCACATATGGCATGGGACACACTTTTACTCAAAAATGATTCATGCTGTATTTTTATTTGCTGGCTCTGGCTGCTCTAGCTCCCCAGCCTCATCTCAGGGGTAACTATGAAGAACATTCCAGGAGAACACAGAGAGCAGAGCCCCAGAGAAGGCAACCAAGGCTCCCAGCCCCCCCAGCAGGTGGGCAGTCCTTGCCAGGCTTCAGGCACAGTTAGCTGGACCGTCACTAATGTAAGCACCCGCTCGGTAAGCCCTCAGCAAACGGCCACCTTCGGGGAAGCTTCACTTGTGGAAATGAATTTGTGTACACAAACACCCACCACAGAGTACAGTGCCTTGGTGTTCCTTTAGGTAGAAAAGCTCCCTGGACCGTGCCAATTACGATTGGTTACAAGGTAAAGTGTCTGCTTCAATGTTCCAGGAAAGACTCTCCAGGGAAACGCGTGGTGTCGCTGTATTCACACTCCAGCCCTTTCTCTATTTTCTGCCCCTTTTCCTGTTTCCTCGCTCTTCCCCTGGTATTCCTTCTCAACCCATGATTTTGATCAGTTGGGAAAAGAAAATCAGTAGGATCATCACAAGGAAGATGCTGGTGTGACCCTGAGACCGGGCCAGCTGGTGCCTTCTCACAAGGGCGAGGGCAGGCCTGTAGTTTGAGTGATCCTCCAGAAGAGCTGAACCTCTGACCTCCACCCCAGCTCTTCCAATGGCACAGATGTGACAGAGATGACAGTGCCTCGGAGTCAGAGAAGCACCACCCGAGCTAAAAGCTAAAACCACACCCTGGTGGCGACTGCAGCATCAGGGAAGCCTCGGCTACGGAAGGGGCAAGACAGAGCTGGCCTTTCGGGCTGTGGCTCACTCACCAGACATACGCTGGCTTTCACGATAGGCCTGCGGGGCAGTGTAAGTGCCTGACAGCTTGTTGGATTGTAATGTGAGTGCCTGACATCAAGCTTTTGGATTGCTGAGGTATCCATGTCAAAGATCTCCATCTTGGAATACACACATTGCCAGCTATACAATTAGATAAAGGCCCAGGCTGCCCCACCTACGAATTTCGCCTTTTGGAAAGCCCTGAGTGGGCTAGATAATGACCACTTGATTGACCCTGGATTTCCTTTTCCAAGCTTTCATTCCCAGTCTTATGTTTAAAATTCGACAATGAGGAGTGAATCCAAGCCCTGGCTGGTGTGGCTCAGTGGATTGAGTGCCAGCCTGCGAACCAAAGTGTTGCTGGTTCGATTCCCAGTCAGGGGCACGTGCCAGTAGGGGGCGCATGAGAGGCAACCACACATTGATGTTTCCCTCTCTTTCTCCCTCCCTTCCCCTCTCTCTAAAAATAAATAAAATCTTAAAAAAAAAGAGTGAATCCACAAAACCCTAGGCACTCCACTTTGACCCCAAGGCAGGCAGAACCCCAGGTCTACGCTCTACGCTGTCTTTGGTCTCGCCCTTGGTGTGCGACCCCAGGCTTGCTGTGCACCCTCCAGGACTTGGAGTCATAAACCTCACCTTTTCAAAGTCCCCTGAGGGTGGTCACTGAGGTGTGCCCTGTAATCGTCACAGAACCACAAAGGCTGATCCAGCCACACAGTGGCTCCAGTCTGGAAGACACATGAGTGCCCCACCCCCTGGCATTTCTACGGGTACAATGGAATCATTACAGACAGAGGCCAAGACCAACACAAAACGGCTGGACCCTGGGTTAGCTGGGCTCACGGGGGCTAATGTGAATGATGAAGCCTTAAAGTGGTTTACCCTTTGACCTCGCAGGGACCTCTCCTAGGGACAGAAACACAAAGAAGAAGGCTGTCTGCATCGTGGTGTTGGTCACAGGCCACTGAAAGATGGCCCACAATTGAATAAATTGCAGTGCATTCACCTCTTGTAATAATAATTAGTCCTCAAAAACTGAGAAGGTAAGTGAATTTTAAAAGGAAGTCCCTGTGTCTCAAAAATCCTAGAACATTTTGTTTTCTCATTATAAAATCACAATGGCTTTCCCAGGGTTTGTCTGGAAGTTCAATGACATCATTAAAGACTCTTTTCTTAGAACATTCCCTTTTCCCCCTTAATTTTGTTGGCTCTTCTTCTTTGGGCTTTTCACCTCATGGTTACGAAGTGGCTGCTACTGCTCAGGCATCATATCCTCACAAAATCTTACCAACAGGCACAGAAGGGAGTGTCTCAGGAGTAGAGAAAAAGCAATGTTACTAGTGTTTTCAATTCGATAGTTTTTACATGATTTGAAATATGAACTGTAGGTTACTCCCCAAAGTGGTAAAGGCCAATTTTAAAAATATATAAAGTACAAAAAAGAATAAAAACTTATTTTGTTTCTGAAACCTGGGAATACAGCAAGGCAAAGGCAAGTGAGGATGTGGCAGGTTTTCCTCTATTTTCTTCCTGTCTTATTGTGGCATCTATGAAGTCTGTCTTACCAAGGCATAATCTGAGTAAAATTTCTTTCCTTGAAGGTAAGAAAAATTATTACCAAAACTTGACCACTACAAAATTTTGGTTTATTTCTCTCAAGTGCATTTTTTTTTCTAGGCTATGATACTTCCGTTTGCTTTTGTTTTGTTTCTTTTTTCACTTCTTACTCCGAGTTGAGGGCACTGTCGTAGTCACAATATGGAGGTAATTTTGCATTTTTCTTACTTATCCTTGACATCATAAGACTTTTCCCAAATCATTCCAATATTCCAAAGAGCTGCCTAATTTATTCCATCGCAATCCTAGTGCGTTAGTATTATCACGCACTATTGTGGCCCATTTGGACTGGATCCAACATTTAATTGTTATAACTAAAGTGTACTGAACATCTGTACACATAAAATTTTCTCCACAAATGATGTTATTTCCGTAGTACATGTTCCTAGCTGTAGAATTTCTGGGTCAAAAAATAAGGACGTGGAAGGCATCCAACCTCTATAGACACCTCTTGTCTAATGGGTATTCTCTTCCTGGCTGGTGAACCCAGTGACGGCGTGTCACAGGGACTCAAGAAGGCCAGGTGAACGAAACAGGGACTAAAGAGCTGACTCCATCACTTCTGCCCGGCCTGCAGCCCAGGCTTCTCCAACCTGTCCATCCGCGTTGGGGTCAGACTCGGCTCAGGCAACTTAAGACTCTGCAATCTCATTACTAATGTCACCCGTGTGGGGAAGGTGTGACGTCTGTGCTGTGCGGAAGAGAAAGGGAAATGGTGCAATTCGTAGATAGAGCTGCTCACGGTAGCAGGAACCAGCTGCACGTGGTACCCCGGTGATGACAACTCCTGGCTTCCTCCTTGTGGCTCAGTCACGTCCATGGAAGCACCCCCATCACTGTGACGCCAGGACCCTTTCCATCCAGGGTGTGGTTTAAGTGTGACTTGTGGGACTTGCTGTGGCATCCCCATGGGTGTCACCCTACGTGGTCAGAAGGGCTGCGGCGAGCGTCATATCTGTCCCGTGGGGGGAACTACTAATCTGCAGATCTCTCCGTGTACTCACAGCTCGGGCACCAACTTCTCCCCTCCCCTCGCCGTCTGAAACATCTCCTCACAACCCTTCCCAATAAGTGAGCCATGGAGCAAGCGGGCAGAGTGGGCCAGTGCCCGTGACATGACACCGTGCAGCAACTCCCCACTGCCACCCCCAGCTTCCAGCTTCCAGCTCCTCACGGTCTAGAGTTGCCCATAAACAGGCAGGGACATGGACTGGCCACCAGATGGATGGAGGCAGCAGCGGGTATCCAGACCCGGCTTGGCTTGGCCTGCACTCCTCTGCCGGCCCAACGTCATCATCACGCTTTCCATGGCTGCCCTCACCCACAAGTGTCATCTGCGCCACCAGACTCTCCCAGTGCTCAGCCTTTCTTCCTTTTAGAGTTGTGTCCCAACACTCTGGGATGTCTCAACTACATCACTGAAGTCCTATGGCTTGAGAGGTCCTAAGTAAAAGCAAAAAACTTTACAGAAGTTTTCCAAATGTCCTGGGCTGTTTCCCAAGGAGTTTTATCCACCCCAGTCTCTGCTGGATCTGAAAGGCAGAGGAGGGCTAGGACCCATTTTTACTCGGTAAGTGGAGGCCTAACTCAGTCGTGAGCAAGATGCAAAGGCCAGGTCTAGATAGCTCCTAGGATGAGCCAAATGGCAGATTCCCCTCCGCTCTCTCAAGGAGTGCCTCCCTTTGGATGGTCTACAGAACCGTCTGTAGACCAGAGGACATTCCCCAAAATGGGGGGAACAAGGGTCAACCCTTCCGATAGCTATACTCCCTGAAGAGAGAGGAAGACAGAGGCAGAGATTCAAAACGGAAACTCAAGGCGAAGAGGAAATGCTTCGCTTCTTCGGTCCCCTCTGTGCCCTCCTCCGCAGCTCTGAGCACTGGCATCACGCCCGTGCTTTGCTGGCTCCCCTCCGAGGGCAGAAGAAGTCGACTTGGCTTTTCTCCGGCCCTTGACTGCCACCTCCTCACGGCTAGGGCAGACACCCCGCCACTTCGCTGACCTCTCCCCACATCCCTCACAAATCCATTGGTGGTCCCACCCTGGTGAAGTATCAGCATCTTTCCCCCGTTCTGGACGGAAGCAGGGCCTGCGGAGGAGAGACAGCCCCTGGGGTGGGGCGGGGGGAGCAGAGAAGCATAGGTAGGGGGCTTGATTTCTGGGTTGTTGTTTTTTTCTCTTCCCAGGATTTTTGCAATCAAATTACAGGTGAAGTTTTGCACCTTGCCTATTAATATTCAAAATTAAAATCAAGTATTTTTTTCTGATCAGTTGAACCAGAAATCCAAAAAAGAAAAAATAACCAGGTATGTTCATGTCACTCCATTTGTTTAGGAGCCTGGCTGACGGTCCGTCAGTGGGTTTACTTTCTCATCCCAAGAAGGTAGAGCACGTAGTGTGTTGTCAATTGTTCAACAATGGATAAGCCGTATCAAACAACTTTGTCCCTGATATGTTCGACCTGCGTGAGGTCGGCTCCACAGGAGAGAAGAGACTCTGAGGAGCAGGGCTTCCAGTTCGAAGGGTGCGGACATTTGTAAGACTGCTGACCACACCCAGGGCTGTACCTAGACCTCACTGCAGGCAGGTCTGTGATACATGTTTGATAAATAGACAAATGACTGGAAGGCGAATCCTTACTGCCACTGTCCTCGGACCTCTGTGCTTCTCCGTTCTGTATTTTCCATCTACGGTGTGGCTCATCCTGCCTGAGACCCAGTGGCATCCTTCCACACGTCACATTTTTATGGTCAGAACAATCGTGGGGGTCCCATCAAAACACTCCGTTCCATGGAAGAAGGCTGTGACCCTTCCCTTCGGAGAGACAGCTGTCATGTGAAGAGGAAACAGCTAAGCATGATTCCTAGGCGATGCCGATTCCTGGTCACCCGTCTGGAGAAACAACTTCCTCATAGGCATCCCAGTCAAATTAGCGATTGAACCACTCTTGTGCGTGCCCTGAACCTCCGGCGTCACCACAGGCGACCCTGGGCTGTACAAGTCACACGCCACCACTATACGGAAATGTCTTGCTTATAGGCACCTCCAAGTTCTATGTTCCCACGGCCCAGGGCTGCCTATAAAAGGGGGGAAGATAGTGCTGATCCCAGAAGGAGGCAGCCAGCAGTCGTGGGTTCCAAAGTCCCGTCCCACTTCTGCCCTCACTCCTCTGCCAGTCCACCGTCATGAAGGTCCTTGGGATGACCGTCCTTGTCCTCCTCTGCACCGCGCCCCTATGCTCCTATCAAGAAGGTGAGTTCGCTGTCCACTTGCCTTTAACAACAGCTGCTCCCCGTGCTGTGGCCGGAGGTCAGACTACATCTTCTGAGAGCTCTGGCCTGAGAACCCCCATGGGAGATCAGAGAACCTCAAATAGGGTTTCAGAATAACACTACTGTTCTCTTCGAGAGGGTTCACATGGAGTCCATGGATCTAGGCTGCAGGGTGGGAGGTAAGGGAGGTTTTAGACTACTTTTTGGATGAGATCATTAAAGTTTAATTTATTGGGTTATTAGCATGAGGTGGCATCGAGGTCGACTTACATCCTGTTAGGGCTGGTAAGTTTTAGAATCGCCTGAGCCGTTCCCAAGAGTCATAAGAATTGTCTCTACTTTCGCCTAGCTATCTTATGATTTTGTGGATTACAAAAGAAATTTTCCCAACAGAGATTTAGGCAAAGGGAGTACGCGAGGCTGGTTCCCTGTAGAGTAAGATAGAGATGGAAATGAAGAGACAAAACCAAAGAGGAGACTAAGGACATTAATGAGAAACAAACAAAACAGCCAAACTAGTTGCAGTTTCCTTGCTCCTGGAGCCTCATGGCTGAGCTGACCTGCCTCTCTCCTTCTTCCTCATCCTCTTGGGCTTGCCTGTGCCCCTGAGCGATCCCCGTTGCCCTTGCTCCCCACAGAAAAGATTTACATCGTGCCCACCTGCTGCGTGTCCTACACACCCCGGAAGATTCCCCTCAAATATGTGGTCAGCTATTTTAAGACCAGTGGCCAGTGCTCCAACCCTGCTATAGTGTAAGTGTCCATCCCCTTGCCCATCCCTGGGATGACACTGGACACAGGAGTCTAAATGGGGAGCCATTCACAACCGCCCCAGTGGTGGAAATGGGGAGCCATTCACAACCGCCCCAGTGGTGGATAAGGAGCCACCCTGGGAAAGTCTGGTCCTCTGGGTGTCTCCTGTGCATGCAGGACAAAGAAAGAGACCACTGGGGCAGTTTGCTGATGTGAAATGGGGCCTGTGGCGGGGGGGGGGGGGGGGGGGGGGGGGGGGGGGGGGGGGGGGGGGGGGGGGGGGGGGGGGGGGGGGGGGGGGGGGGGGGGGGGGGGGGGGGGGGGGGGGGG